>CM067304.1:36548189-37123361 GCA_034231615.1 Meghimatium bilineatum
CCCACTGTATATTTACATATACATGGCGATTCACACAGGAGAGAACATTGAACAAGAAATGTACGACGGCAATGCAGGAACGATTAAATTCAACAAAAATGGTATAAAGTTAGTAGCATATCCTATTCAGGATATAGCAATCAATCCAGCATATTTTTTAATTGTAATGATCCCCCCCCCCTCAATGTTTACGTCTACTAGGTTGTCATTGCTTTCTGATGGTTCGGAAGCACACTTGCACAAGGCGGATATAGGAATTGTTGGTACCTCGGGCGTCCTAGACGTGCTCTGTAGCTCTCTGCCATCGAATAAGATAAACGTTGATACAGAAGATAAAATATACCTGAACCATGATGATTGTTTCAACAAAAATGCCGGAAGTGCATAACATCAGCATGTATGCACACTTTAATCATTGTCATCAAGTACCGTCTCCGTAGCGAAGGTTGGCTTGAACAAAGCTCCTACATCCTCTGTCTCTTTTCTTGGGGTGCACTCTGCTACACTGTAATCTGTCCATCTCGTGATGTTACTTTCCCACTTGTATCTCTGCCTACCTCTTGCTCGCATCCCCTCGACTTTACCCTCAAGTATGTTTTTCAATAAGATATTTATTGTGTCCAAAATATTTTATTTACCTGATCTTTATTTCTCTTAGTAATTCTTTCTTCATATTAAGTGTTTTTAGAGCATCTTTATTTTCTTCTCCTTTCATGATGTTCTCCCTATTCTTCTATATACCCACATCTCAAAGACATCAATTATGTCTTCTAACTATTTATTTAATTTATTTCTCCCACGGGACCTTCTTATTTTTTTAAGCTGCATATAAACCATGGATGGAAATGCGTTGTGTCGCCCTTTTCATTTGCACCAATCGCTAGACACATCCGACTTCGGCGCGGTAACAAATACGTTTACTGATTTTACCATTTCCAGTGAACTGTGGAAATCTATAGCCCTTTAGCCATATCACTAATATGTCAGTCATTCGAGATAACTGGTTCCCGAAGTGCAGGCTAACCTGAAAGCTAACCACAGTCAAGCATGCTGGACCTTTTTGTCACTGTAGGCATCGCTGTTGACATAGCCACAGACGCACACTGTCCTCTCTTTAATGTTGTATGCTATCTTGTATGTGCATACTTTTTTTTAACGTTTCCCTATAAGTTATCAATTTGATAGACCAGCTTTTTTATGTTTTCTTTTTTAATGTAATTTTATTTTTATATGGTCAATAAGTTATTTTTTTTTTAGTTTGTCTTTATTAATTTGGTTACGATTTTCTCTGCTTATAATTCTTTCGATAGTTTTATATCGCTGTATTAATTTTGCTACAAAGTCTTGATAATAATGAACTAGGATTGAAGAACTATCAAGTTCAATGCAACTTCACTCATTTTCTCAATCTTTCCGAAAGTCGTGAAATTCTGTGACTTTAGGAGAGCAGCAGACTTTATGAAACCTCCCTTATGTTGTATTTATCATCTTCATCAAGTACCGTGCCGATTGTCGTATGCGATCATGAGTCTTCACAATTCTATGTTGTGCTATGTGATCAAAATTAGAGGACGGTTTGCAGTGCCGTTATTTACGAAAACATGTTTTGGACAAATATTTATTGTTATTTGCTCATTATCACATTCGCAATAAGTACCGAAGAGTATTTAGCGATGCACGTTCCTTTATGTATTCCATGTTTTATCGGTGTGTATGATCATACAAAAATGTAGGATGTCGAAGTTCAGGTAATCCTGTCACATAGATTTTAAGATTAATAGAGCTAGTTACTAGATCTGAATGGGTCAAAGGACATGAGCCCATGGACCGCTGGATCAGCAACCAACTAGATCTGAACAACATTCCTACATCTGTGAAACTTAAGACATAACACAGTAGTCATAACAACCCTTTCCATTTTTATTTTATAGTTATTTATTATAGCTTTACTTGATCATCAACTTGTGATACACCAAGCATGATCTCCAAATGTGTCAATAAACTTTCATCTTTAATATTATTATTATTATTATTATTATCTGCCATAAATTGTAACACTCAATTTCTAAAACTGCAACAAATTAGACATAGTCTTCCTACTCACTATACTTCCTCTAGCCAACTGTTTCCAATATTAACCAAGTTTTGGTTAATTAAAAGTGCCTCGTATTGTATGATACGCATTTTGTCAACCACGGACCTTAGTAGTATTAGTAGTATAAGAGTAAACACGAATTAGTCTCCGATTCGCGTGAAATCTGTTGGTTGGTCCTGGCTATTTTTGGCATGCAACTCCAAGTATGTAAATAGCGACCAATTAAAAGTCAAACAATAATAAAAAACATAATGAACGGGGTCCAAATTAATTCAGTCAGGAGGCATACATTGTCGAGAGACACGCCGTAATCCAATTTGGCTTTATACCATACACAAAAGTAATATTGACTGTGGTGTGGTGATATGTTCTGAAAAATAATTAACGAAGTTTTGTTTGTTTGTTAAACTGGGGACCAAAGCCTCTGACCGAGGCACGACCCTTTCAACCTAAGACTGGAGTCTATGTTGGTATATCAGCTGTGTTTTTTTAATTAATACATTTTTTTTTATTGTTTATAAATTTTGTCAAGTTTTTAAAGCAAAAGACACGGAACATGGCCTCTCTCTCACTGTCGTTGATTGGAGTGTACATTTTCAAGGACATGGCTCTATGTGAAAACGTAAGCACCACACAGGCACAAGACTCGAGCGGTGTCGAACTTGCCTCATTGTTGTTCCGTCTAGACTCGCCACGCCCTCTTCTACTTTTCACTTTTGCTGGAAATTTTCTGACAAAATCCGAAAAAAAATCGGCCTCCCCCCATCCCACATTCACCTATTTTCCATCTGGATTCCACCATCTTGTAGCCAGGAATGTAACTGGTTTACTCCTTAGAAGAAAAAAAAAAGTTTATAACATTATCCTTAAAAAAAGTTATCATAGGATCCGGTTTTGTTTGACATTTCATGTTATCCACACTTTTGCCTTATTTATTCTGTATAATTCACTCGCATTCACAGTTTGTCATTTAATTGTATACAAGTACCTTATTTTCATTGTAACAGCGTTTAATTTTTCTTTGCTATTATTTTCAACTTTCGTTCAGTGTGTTCTTATCTAAATTATGTTATATTCTGTACAATGGAACACTGTCAATGCATCTAGGTATTTGAGTGCTAAGATGTTACATATAGCCAGTATATGGCGGAATTTATTTTGCTGATTTGGCACCCTTACGACCCTGGGGGTTATGTGTTTGATGATGAGGATACATAATGTATGAATTGGAGATTGCAGTAATAATTCTATGTAGTCCCCTTCTATACTGTGTCCCTTTTTTGTTCTTCACTATCTTGGTAAAGACCTTTTGGCCGAAACGACGATTTGTTATATTGTAAGCTCTCTGTAAACATATATAACCCATTATATATATATATATATATATATATATATATATATATATATATATATATATATATATATATATATATATATATATATATATATATATATATAATATAATAATAATAATAATAATAATAATAATTACCTGCCTATAGGATGTTTCATAGAACCAACACTTTTCTGTGAATAACATAGATCAACAACATATAAGTCATAAAGTTGGTGTTAACATTATATTCTTTATACACTTTAAAATGTGAGGTAAAGACAATGTATGCAGTGAAAATGACGACCGCTTTGTCATTGCAGTCGTAGTGTTTCCAGGCACCACACATGCATCAAACTGTATCGTGAGTACAATGTAGACTATTGAATGTAGAATCATGAGCAAGTTCCCAACATCATGATTATGATACCCCGGGTCTAGACATTCGGTTAGACTTTCCTTAAACTCATTATCTCCGAAAGTCGATAGAATCAGTAAAGCAGATCTCTTTATTCATTTACAGATCAGAACCGGTAAGCCGTTCAAACCTCCATGTTTATAGTTAGTTCTAAATACATTACTGCAGGGTAGGAACAATCTTCTGGAGATAAATGGCTAATGTTGGATATATGCATAACATGCATAATGCCTTTTTTTGGTGCTGGTCTGTCCCATGTGACACCCCTGCGAGCGTAACGAGTTAGAAGCCTTATTATATATTCTTTGTTACTGCATGATTTACTGCTAGATCAGTGTTTCCCAACCTTTTTTAAGCATGCCCCACCTAGGTCTTTCTAAAATTCGAACCCCCCCCCCCCCCCATATGTAACATACATCCTAGGGACTGCCTATTAGATCACGTGTTCTTCATTTGTGATCATAATTTGTTTTGAGCAATGTCACTTCTCATTAGTTTGCCATTTCTTTTAAGCCGGTTAGAAGCTAGTGTGAGATGTATTATTAAATGTAAAAAAAAAATAAATGATTACATACAATACGCAAACATAGGCATATATACAGCACTAACACGCACGCACACGACAGCGAGAGAGACATACATACATACATACATACATACATACAACAAACGTAAGAATGCTACACATACGCACATATGCAGCATTTATATTGGCGCGCATCAACACATACATAAAAAACATAAACATTTTGCACACGTATACAACACTCGAATTGTCGATGCACACGTGCAGATACATACACATACGCCTAAACGGGCTACACGAGCACACATATGCAGTACTATCATTGACATTTATGCACACATACATAAAAGCATTAACACACTGCACAAACATTCATATACAATAATATCATGAACACTCATGCACATATAAATACAACACTCAAACAACAAGCCAGCATATTACTCACACACATAGTCTAACTGTGCTGTCTCTTTTATATCATATTGGCAACAGTTGATTGACGACCCAGTATTAGAGGTCTCATTTATATGTATGGGTCTCACTGTGTTGGAATGTGTTTATCAATACAAATATGGCAGATTATTTTAGCGTGTTCACGCCTAATGTATTGATCGGTCAATATTTGAAACATATCTAGAAATCTAGAGACTGTGTCCATTAAAAAAATAAAAATATGATGCCTTTATCCTGTTCTCTATTTCTCTCGAGCACTCACATTGGTACACAGTGTTTGAAAGTCATACGTGTCATAACTCAAGTCCTCCAGAATAGTCCTGCGCGCAGATCCCAAACAGCTTCCCTTATCTTGGCTGAGCAATGTATCATATGTTAGTATGTTATATAAAAATTACACATTGGTAACATGTAGTATTCAGGACGTAGCGATCACACCAGTATTTTGTTAAGTTGTTGTTATTTCCTAGGTCAGTGATTCTCAATCGCCGGGCCCCGGAAACATGTCTACAGCCTTCGAGAGCTTCTCTTAGAATTGTAAAGTTATTTATGAGTATACACAAAATCCCTCCCTTCAACTCCTTAACGGGAAACATGCAGTATTTGGCAGTTGACTATATATTTGTTTCGACTGGGCCATGATGTTTATAAAAATAATCTTTATCCGGCCCGGTCTCACGAAGGTTGGGAAGCACTGTTCTAGACATTACTTCAGTTCCGTAGATGTCATTGCTTTTTGAATATCTGGAAGCACAGTGACCGACGGCCTGGTACCTTGACCGCCCGAGACCTATCCTATACCTTTCCGCCTCAGAAGAGGGCAATGTTATCTAAACACCTGTATATTTAAATTGATTGTCTTGTTTTAATATTGCTTTGATGTGACTTTCTGGATCACGTCTAAGGGTAAAACTGATTATCATATATCGCTCACTCATTGTGTGTGCGCTTGGAAATCTTCCTGGCGCAGTTGTTAAATAGTTCACTTTGTGTTGAAGAGGTCGTGGGTTCGAATCAACTACGGAGTTGCGTACTGTGAGTTGTACTCTCGGCAGATTTCGTTGAGAGGGACGGAGTATACATGGAGTACGAAGTCCCCAACTCATCCACATCTTTTCAGTCTTTTTCTATGTGTGCTTATCAGAGTCTGTCATGTGCTATTTTTCATGAGTTCTACTCGGTGTGTGTGTGTGTGTGTGTGTGTGTGTGTGTGTGGAAAAAAGGGGGGGGGGAGAGAAACAGGTTGCCTAGACTGTAGAAGTGTGATTCACGACAATGAAAGACTATCAGAAATCTGCATTTGTGTATCTGTCATTGTTGCCTGTGTAGATGGATAGTGATAATGAGAAGGGGTGAGTCGGGCGCACGTGTAGCAGCTTGCGACGGCGCCATAAAACTTGAACATGAGCTGGCCTTGGTCACGTGCATAACTTGCCCCTACTTGTTTGTACCCACCCCTAGTGTCTATTTGATGGAAGAATTTAAGAGAGAATGCTCATTACCACGGCAATATGAATGAACTGATGCATTCTGGGTCCATAAGAAAGTCCTGTCTTGTGCATGTGTCACTCATAGAAAAGTTATTCGTTTCTATAAATAATTTTGTGGACTAAAAGGGGTCCAACAGGCACAATGTAAACATATTTTTATATCGATGTATTCGGTTTTACGTATTTGTGCTTGACTCCCATAACAAGCCAGCACGCGGCCGAACGAGAGTATACATTGGTTAAATATCAATTGTATTCGCCTGTAAGCTTTCGGGCCCGAAAGGGGAGCAAAAAATAGCGATACTGTTATCTGCTATCCACGTCGTAAGAGGCGACTAAAGAGGTTTTGGGGATGGAGTTAGCTGTCCTATCCCATATAGGGGCAAAGTGACTCAAGAAGCCATATTGAAATCGAATGTGTTAATCTGAAATGCACACATCCGTATATTGTAGCACAGCTGTAAACCATAAAAACATATTTCGTTCTTCAATGAATGCTGCTAATACGCAGGAGTTTGAGAATGAATGCACAAGAAGAAAAATCAGTTTTATTTAGATCATATACTAGGAATTGACTATTCGACCAAACGGTATTTATCAAAATATAAACTTGATAAAGACATGTCGTATGTCGATTCTGTGTAATTATTCTATGTAAAACAGTTATATAAAAATAAATTGGTAGCATATCCTTTTTCAGGACGTAGCTATCAACCCAGCATTTGTTGGCTGTGGTAATTTTCTAGGCAATATAAGAAATACGTTCAGTAGTTTGCCATTGCTTTCTGAACGGTCCGGATGCACGGTTGCCTGTGCGTGGATCGAACTCGTTACCTTGGCCGTCACAGACGCGCTCTGTATCACAGAGCCGGACAGAAACAGTTATCAACACACGTAAAACAGTTAATGACAGGTTCAACAAAAATGCATTAACGAACAAACAATAAATAAACGGTTCTAATGTCTCACTGTTACCATAGTAAGCATAACTCGTATGACTTTAAGACCCGTCTTCATAATAGAGGATATAGCTATCAGTCTCAACGACACAGCATCATCATCTCACTCAAACTGGAGACCACTAGTCTCTGCCATATGCACCGCACGCGCGGAAGAAACATAGACATATTTACCTAAGGGATAGAGAGATTTAAACTATGCAATACGTCAATGTTGCTGTGCTGTGCTTTACTCTAAGGTCCATCAACACACGGACAAGTCTGTGTATTACTCATACTCAAAATACGTTCAGATGTTCTCTTTAAAAAAAGAAAGAAATTTATCGACACAATATGCCAGCATTTTTTAAAGTGTTAGTGAATTTCTCTTATTGGCCACCACCTGTCAGCAGCATTGAAAATAGGCTAACTACCTGAAAGTTCTTTTCAAATAGGGGTTAATATAAAGGCACCTGCTGGATATTCTGCATTAGCACTTTAAATTATTTAAGAATACCGAGCACACATAGTGTATCACATGATGCAACAGATGTCAGTGACATGAATGAATTAGAATCAATGAATTAGAAGATATGTGGGTGAATTAGAATTGTGAAGTAAGCTTAGACTTGTGACTTATATTCATAAAGTGGATAAAATAATTCCCTTTAGTTGCTTGAAGCAAGAAGAGAAAGATCAGAGTGTGTCATAAATAAGATGTTTGAGTGTAAGAGATGAGATATTTGAGTGTAAGAGATGTTATGTTTGAGTGTAGATGATGAGGTTATTGAATGTAAGAGATGTGATATTTAAGTGTAAGAGATGTTATGTTTGAGTGTAGATGATGAGGTTATTGAATGTAAGAGATGTGATATTTAAGTGTAAGAGATGTTATGTTTGAGTGTAGATGAGATGTATGAGTGTAGATGAGATTTTTGAGTGTAAGAGGTGATACATTTTAGTGTAAGAGTTGACATGTTTGAGTGTAAGAGATGAGATATTTGAGTGTAAGAGATGAGATATTTGAGTGTAAGAGTTGACATGTTTGAGTGTAAGAGATGAGATATTTGAGTGTAAGAGATGAGATATTTGAGTGTAAGAGATGAGATATTTGAGTGTAAGAGTTGACATGTTTGAGTGTAAGAGATGAGATATTTGAGTGTAAGAGATGAGATATTTGAGTGTAAGAGATGAGATATTTGAGTGTAAGAGTTGACATGTTTGAGTGTAAGAGATGAGATATTTGAGTGTAAGAGGTGATACATTTTAGTGTAAGAGTTGACATGTTTGAGTGTAAGAGATGAGATATTTGAGTGTAAGAGATGTTATGTTTGAGTGTAGATGAGATTTTTGAGTGTAAGAGGTGATACATTTTAGTGTAAGAGTTGACATGTTTGAGTGTATGAGATGAAATGTTTGAGCGTAAATGGTGACATGTTTGAGTGTATGAGATGAAATGTTTGAGTGTAAACGGTGACATGTTTGAATGTAAGAGATGACATGCTTGAGTGTAGGACAGGAGATGAGATATTTAAATGTACAAGATGAGATATTTGAGTGTAAGAGATGAGATGTTTTACTATAGGACATAAGAGATTGTAGTGTAGGTAAGACATGAGGAATTTATGTGTAAGCAATAGACATTTCAATATAGGAAATTAGACGTTTAAGAGAAGCAATGAATTCAGGAATAAAGTAAGAACTGCAGATATCAGAAACCTTTCTTCTTTTTCCCAAATACTTAGCTGCTTTGCTGGATGTATTCAAGAGAATGGCTTGCATTGTATCATGTCTTACAGTTTAGTGAGACATCTGCATTTTCAATGTGAAATATCTTCTTTCTTAAATGTTATCCACCGCTCGTAGATTTGGATCTACCATATTAAACTTAAGCATAGCATCATTAGTCATCTTTCAACCCATTTAAATTACATAATTTCTATACACCTCTTTTATATTTTTTTTTTATGTTGTCTGCTAGTCCTATCATATCTTATGTCTCATAAATGGATATATTGAAAACGTGGTGCAGTCATATTGATACCAACATTGGTAACTAAATGGTTGCAGACTTTTATGTGATTGGATGTCTTCATGCAAAGTTATGGAACATATCTTTTACATACACACATAGAACCACTGTAAGTAGGAGACTTCTTGCAGCATTGCATACTTCTGAGTCATCTGGGTATGAAAGAAAGCTCTGAATGCCTTCCTCCATTGCACATAGGAAACAAGAGCTTCATTGCTTGTAATTCGTTGGGATTAAAACAAACAATCTCTCTTTTATCAGTTTCTATCTTTCTGCTTCTAATGTTTCTCTGTCTTCATATTTCTTGCAGATTCTAGAACATTTCCTGTCATGCAATGCTTTCCCCAAGTCTTATCCATTATCCTCTTCATTTCTCTTCATGATTTTCTGAGTGATTGTCATGGTGGGCTGAATTATTAAATGTTGTACTAGTGGAAGCAACATAATGATATAGACAGGTTAGTCTGTCAAGGTGCACAGCTGCCTATATATATATATAATAAAGTAATAACCCATCAGGGTATAGGGGTACCACAATGGAGACATCAACACAAAACGCCTTCTGAATACCTCTGTCCTTAGCCTTTTGGAGGAGTGTAGAAAAATCATACCAGACCATTCCTTAATGTTATCAAACCGGAATTTTCATTGTCCGCTTCCCCTTCTACCCTTGACTGTTACTTGCAAAATAATTTTAGAAAGTGTGTTATGTCATGTTGCGTTACATGCCTATATAGCATAATAAGAAACATTTTCAACCAGCTAGCCACAGGAACCATCAGCATACATATACTTTGATATCTGATGAGAAGTGGCTGAGCATCTATGAGTCTGCCCAGAGTTCACTGATGTTAGTTTATAATCAATAACTAAATATAACATGTCATGCCATATCTTACTTACATTTTTATGTTTCAGGTCACTGCAGCAAACACACACCAGTTGAAATCAAAGGACTGAACAGTCAAGTATCCAGGTTTAACAGATGTTCGATAGGTCCAGGTGTGACATAGGCTGAAAAAATAATTGCTTCTGAAAAAATTCACAAGCAAGGAAAGATTGAACAGTAGTAGACTTTTTCACTGTGGTGTCAAGGGGGCAAACTAACTGCCACCATGACCCTTTCGTTGAAGATCAGCGCAGTGGACCTCAGCGTCATCAAAACGATGCAGTTTGAACCTTCCACAATTGTGTATGACGCTTGTCGGATAATAAGGGAAAGAATTCCGGATGAGAATCCTGGAAATCGTAAGAATTCAAAATTTTTAATTTTCTTTTAATTTGTTTCGTTAATTTTCCTTTTTTAATTCCTGCAGATGTCTTCTTTCTTTTGTTGTCTTCTTCATTTCTTCTTCCTCTTGCCTTTATTTTGCCATCTTTTAATTTTAATTCTGTGATCTTTGTATATATCTTAGTCTATTGTTCTCTTTTTTTCTTCTACTTTTCTTTGTGGTCTTCTTCAGTTTTGTCTACATATTTTGCCTTCTAATTCATGTCGTCTTCCCAATATTTTCTGTATATTATCATCTTATCATTACCGATTTCTCATTGTCTTCTTTCTCTTGTTCTAATTAAATATCTTATCTCTTTTGTCATGTCTTTTATCATTTAGCTTCATAGAAAAAATGTTTAGATCTAATTGTTTATTGATTACGATTATACGGTGGTAAATTTTTAATGATATATAACCTGTTTCAGCCACAGAATATGGTCTGTTTCTTGCTGATGAGGACCCAAAGAAAGGAGTATGGCTTGAACAAGGCAGGAGTCTTGAATACTACTTATTGCGAAATGGGGTATGTATTATGTGCTTGTCTGCTGTGAAATAGTTCCTGATGGAACCATGGCTAAAAAATGTGTTCAGTTTTAAAGTTAGTAAAGTTTCAATTTCATTTGTTGTTAGGATAACTACCATCACAATCACTCTTGTACTACTTTGAGTATCTCTAAAACTGCTGCAGAAATTAATGTCTATTTCTACTGCTACTGTCATCACTACATCCACCATAGTATCAAGTATTTCCACTACATAAAGTGAAAGATTATGTACAAACCACTGCCTGCTTAGTTATAAATTAAGTTCAGTTTACTAAATTTTTTCACCATCATCACTACATCCACCAGTCATCAACAGTCTCACTAACAACACTGATAGAGTACAGACCATTGTGTGCGTAAATATAAATTCTGTTCAGTTTTCCAATTTTCCCCACCATCATCACCACAGTCATCAAGTCACTACTACCCACACTGATAGAATGATCATCACTGAATGCATAAATTCAGTTCAGTTTTTTTCCAATCATCACCATATCCACTACAGTCATCAAGTCAGCATTACACATATGATAGAATATATATATACACATACATACATATAGGACACTGCGTGGGTAGATATAAACTCCTGATCAGTTTTCCAGTTTGTTTGCCACTAACATCACTACATCTACCTCAATCATCAACAGTTTCCATTTCCCACACTGATGAAATATATACAAATAAATGCACCATTGCATGCATATATTAAAAAAATTTAGTTATCTAGTTTAATTCCTCAACTGTCTGAAATTCTTACTTAACTGCCATTTTTTATGTATCTATATTTCTTTACTTTTGCTGAAAGGTGTTGAAGATTGAATAATGTTTGGTTTTCAGGCTATGGCATGTGTGGTCATTTTTATGCGAACCAAATATCTTAATTTT
Source organism: Meghimatium bilineatum (assembly GCA_034231615.1). Taxonomy (NCBI): domain Eukaryota; kingdom Metazoa; phylum Mollusca; class Gastropoda; order Stylommatophora; family Philomycidae; genus Meghimatium; species Meghimatium bilineatum. The sequence continues at coordinate 36,560,184 of CM067304.1, forward strand.
CAGTTTAATTATTTGAATATTTATAATTTGATCTCTGTCAAGGTTTGGCAAAGTATGGCATTTAAAGGCCAAATCTGACCAACAAAGCCATATTTACTTGTCAACCATGCTGATTTAAATCAATATATACCCTGGCCCCTGAGCTAATATAATATAAAATCATGTGCTATCACAGCCAAGCTGTAACTAGGATGCTAAACAGTGATAAAGATTAAATGATTATGTCAAATCATTTTGTAAAACATAAGTAGAGCAAACAGTGAAGAGAACGGGGGAGACAGTATCTCACTGTACCTTCATAATTGACACAGGAGGTTTCTTTGTTTGAGAACCCCAGGAATTGCAAGCAATTAACTCTTACTTCCTATGTGCAATGGGGTAGTTTTTCTAAGCTTTCTTTCATACCCCAGGAGACTCCAGCTTTCGGATTAGTGTAATGCTTATTGAAGGAGCTTTCTACTCAGATGGGATCTATAATTGTATAGATGACATGTTACAAAGTTTCTATAAGAGAGCCTCAGTATAACAACATGTCATCTACTCAGGTTTTCTGTTGCATGGGTGGTTTGTCTAGTGGGAATTTGGTGAGATCCACAGATGCAACCGCATGTGTGACACAGGAGGAAGCAAAATCTTTGACATTGATCTGATTATAAGTTTTTTTATCAAAGCTCTAGAAAGAGTAACAACTTTTTATATATTTGTACTGGTTAGTATGGCCACCTCAAATTAAAACAGCCCTGATTTTGCTCCACCGACTCAAAGAGAAATGTTGCCCATCAATGATCTACAAAATTTTCTCACTGAAATACACCTCATTTTTTGATGTTGTTTCAACCTCCAGAAATTATGAGCAATTGGTTCTTACTTCCTATTTGCAATGGGTTGATTTCTCCAGAGCTTTATTTTATACCCAGAAGACATTAACTCTCAGCAGTGTGCAATGCTTTGAGAAGCCTTCTGCTCAGATGGGATAAATTCTAGGGTTTTGTGACTTTTCTACCTTTTTGCAACATGCATAGTTGGAATCATGACCTTCAGATCCCCTGTCAAGCATCCTTCCCTGCCTGATGTGTCCATAGCAGCCCAGCTCTTGATCATGGTCACTGGATGGATGGGACAGCCAGCTTTTACATTCTCTACCATCTAATGGAACATGTAATTTATGCAGTTAATATACTTACTTGATTCTGAGCTCTTCCAGAGAATTGTCACACCCTGCTCAGAGTTGCTTTTCACCACATTCCATGTGCCACCTGTTCATAGTCAGGGAACCATGTATACATTGGCAGCTAGGACCATGATCAGGGCTGGAACTCATCTGGTTTCCTCAAGATGATATGCAATTCTGGGTTCTCCGAATGTTGCACCAGAAAGGAAAAGGTAATGGTATAGATGAAACAATGTGGGTCTTCCACAAAGGAAAACCTCACTATATTAGCATACCATCTACTTGGAATTTCCTGTTGCATAATAGTTGGTCTGATATGTCAACAGTGACTACTTCAAACCATCTTCATGTAGTATTTCCTTTTATTTCTACCTTTTGTTAATTTTTTTTGTATTTAAAAGAAATATATATATAATATATATGTTGAATGTTTTCTACTTCATCATTCAGGATCTACTTGAGTACAAGAGAAAACATAGGATATTGAAAGTAAGAACATTGGATGGAGTTCTGAAGACACTCCAAGTGGATGACTCACACACTGTTGGGTCTCTCATGATTACAATCTGTACTAGAATGGGTATGTGATTTTTCTTACTTAATCTGTCTATGCATTTGAGGTCCTTATATTTCTGTTGGGCCTTGCAATGGTACACATTACAGCATTAAGTCATATATTGATGAAGAAGATCCTGTGTGTTGCCAAGATTCGAAAAATAAGCAAAGAATTGCAATACTGTGGCCTGTTATGTTTGTCATAAGATGCGAGTAAGGAGGTGGGGGTGTTGAAGTTGGCTGTTTGTCACATTTTCCAAAATAACCCAAAAGCAGCGCTGAAGTCAAATTCAAAAGGCATGCTGAAATCAAAAGCAGCGCTGAAATCAAAAGCAGCGCTGAAATCAAAAGGCATGCTGAAATCAAAAGCAGCGCTGAAGTCAAATTCAAAAGGCATGCTGAAATCGGATGTATCAGGATGAAGCCAAGCTGTATGTAATAAGACAATGCATTCTGTTCTCTGGACTACATTCTGCTAACCAGCAGGAGTTTGAGAACAAACACAGAAGAATACAATAATAAGATAAATGTAATGACTAAGAGTTCGATAAAGAAAAGCAACCGGATAAACAAATTACTCTTGAGGTTAATGAAAATTATATAATTAAAAATGAGCTATGAGTGCAGGTTGTCATTAACACACACCAGGCAAGTCCATAGACAGTTCAGTTCCAGTTTCAATAAATAAGTGCAACTTAACTCACATTTACAGTACAGTGTTGATTTATTAGTATTTTAAATATGTATTATATTTCTCTTTCCATGAAATATAGAAGCCTGTAGTTTATGGGTCAGCACACTCTTCTCCACCCTGCAGGGAATCAGAACATGACATTAAGTATAATGAAGCAGGTCCAAAAAATTGGTAACATTCTCCATCCCACCTACCCCCAATTCTTTGTCCACAAAAAAGTAATTAATAATTTAAAATCCTCCAAAAAATGGGAAATTATGCCTTCAAAAAATATTTCAGTAAATACACACTTACTAAAGACATATATGGACCTGAAAACATATATATATCTGATATATATATATATAATTACAGGCATCACCAATCATGAGGAGTACTCCTTGGTTAGAGATCTTCCTGAGGATGAGAAAGAAAAGACATTGACACTCAAAAGAGACAAATCTATTGCTAAAGATCAGAAAAGACTGGAAGAGATGAAGAAGAAGCTGCATACAGATGATGAGTGTAGGTGCAATTTTTATTCTTTTTATGACTTATGTTATTAGTTGCATTATCTTTTAGTTGCATTATCTTCCTTGCTTTATCTCTATAAGGGTTTTCCTGTCCTGTCTGGATATAATTATTATAAATATTAAAGATTTATTAGTATACCAGAACTGTGAGTTTAAATGGTGAATTTAGCACCTAACAGATATTCAGAGTTAAGCATTTTAATCCTTGACCTACTGGCCCTTAAAATTTAATTCCCCTAAGTTTCTGAGCAAAAAACTATACAAAAATCACCCCAACAGATCTTAATTATTTGAACTAAAACATAAAATTATATTCTATTATATAATGTTGACTGACTTATGCTATCCAGTGGTTTTGCTTTATGTGACAGTCCTCCCAGCATGTAAGCTTTTCTTTTAGGCACAGACAAGTGATGCAAAAACTGCACCAAAATTTGGTCTTTAATTTTTGAAAGTCTCTGTCCTTGTATATTATGGTTGGAAAGTCACTGACATGTCTATTACATTTAAAAGCATACACAGTACAAATGTTATTGGCTGTAGAGTGTGGAGAAACTTGTGGATGATGCAAGCCAAAAAAGTGCTGGCATTTTGTTGCCGCTGTTCTGTAATCACCAATGAGGGACAAATAGATGAACATAGAAAATGGTTTATAGCTTCTTCCAGTCATTTTGTGTAGATTGTAGTTGTTCATTATTCATCATCATCAAGTGTCATCTCTGCAACAAGGCTGGCTGCAACAGATGATTCCTCTCTTGTTTTGGTGGTGCACTCTGCTAGACTGTAACCTGCCCATCTTGTGATTTTACTCTCCCACTTGTATATCTGCCTACCTCCTGCTCGCCTATATTTAACTTTACCCTCAAGTAAGGTCTTCAACAAGGTGTCCTGATATTATTATATCTGCCTTATTGCATGACCACATGAACAACTTTACCTTTGAGACCAGTGATAATGTCATGTTTACTGAGTAAAAAAACTTGGTTATTTACATCACACTGACCCATGAAAGTATTGTAGCCAATATATAGTTGAGGAATTGGAATGTCCACTGTTGTCCCACCCTTGTTTCTCCTTCTAACAGTTTCAATTTGTGTTGGATTGTAGCGGTTGGATAAGAAATGGATTGATCATCCATACATAACATACAATGTTATTGTGAGACATACACTGTTATTGTGAGACAAAAATTCCCCTGATCACTACCTTTTTGGTACATTTCCTGTTTACCGTTGTTGTCTCTACTGCAAATATTCCATAATCATTATATAGTTTGTCAAAGAGATAACACAGTGACATAGTTGTCTACTTATTTTTTCATAAATCCTGTTTTTTTAGCAATTTATTTTGGTATTTCAATAAATATGTCAGTATTTAGCACTCCCCCCCCCCCCCAATCCCAAAAAACCCCCACTTTATTTTTTACAAAAAATGATTATTCCATTTTTGTCCATTTTGTGTGTGTGAGATAACAAATGTCTGCATTAGTAATAATTACTAGGAAATTGAACACCAAATGACCATTTAAAAAAAAAATTTAAATTAAAAAAAGGTTTTATTGGTTGTTTTTTTTTGGGCCTGGAATCTCTATCAATACGGAAAATCCGTACTAATTGACACCTATGTAGTTGTAAAGCTTGTACATGACAATGATTGGGTTTTGTTTACTGAATCAGCTGAAGTCAGAATTCTGATAACAACACTACCAATAACACCAAGTTCTATAAAGAATTATATCTTCTGTTCTTCGAGTATATATTTCCGCATTAAAAATACATCCTGAGTTGACTTCACACAGACCTTTATTCCCCACTATGGGCTCTGACTTGATGTATTGTTTGAATGCAAGTCTGCATTTAGAAGGAATCATTCATTGATCCAAACTCAATTGTTGAGATGGTGAATAATAATGTTGAAACCTTGTAAATAACAATTTCAGTTTGAGTCTTACTTTGTACAGCGTATCTGTTTTATCAAGAGCAGTGTCCTCTTCATTAACAAGGTGAAGAAGTGTCCATAAAGAAAGAAAGCAATATCATTTCATTAGTGTGAAAGTCAGGAGCTTCAGAAAAGCATTTATTTGACAAGATAGACCAAAAATATTTATATTGTTGTTTACTGGAACTCTGCTCCATTTGAAGGCATAGACTGAAGAAATCTTTTATCTCTGAAACTGCTACATCTTTATATATAATTTTTAATTAGTAGGTGGAAGTTTATTGCTTCTAACTTGTATAGTACATCTATTTGTCTGCTCCCGCACATTTTGTTTTGCCAGAAACTATTATCCAGGAATAATTCTAAAAATTAAATAGCTTTACTATCTAAATAAATAAATTCCAGAATGTTATTAGGCCTAGCTTTTTAACAAAGACTATGCAGCTGTGTGTAGTTTACACACAGCAGGAGACCAACCTGAATCAAATTTATTTGATTTTTTGTAGAATGCCTTTCACATCCACAGATTATAGCTTGACCCACTGATGAGTGGACATTGCTACAACTGTCGTAATTTGAACTCTATTCACTTAGTTTCAAGTGATCCATCTATTTCCATATGATTTTTAAAATAATAACTATCTAAATATAATTCATCATTCTCTGAATCATCAAACAGAAACACAACAACTTGCTCAGCTGCTTTGAATACACAAAAGATCCTGATTTTCAACGTCTTTTAAAAAAAAGAAATACTATTACTGCTGACAAGATATTGTCAACACATGTACTCCATTTTGTGAAGCAGCTATCACACAATGCAATGTGTACATTGTGACGCTGGTAAAATGTGTAAATCGATTTTTAAAATAATAATATGAGCTACTGTTTTGTGAAGTTGAAATACTAAAAAATCTGTCCCCTTGGATATGAAAAATATGGACAATTCCATGAATTTCTGGATACCGCATTATAAGGGTTAATGCATTCTCAACAAGATGCTAGTTGATAGGGAATTTGGACCGTATCTGAGGTTTTGAATTGGTATTCTAGTTTCATCTGGTAGTTCATTATTTATATTTATTCAGGCCATATTTATCAGTCCTTTGATAGAAAACGCTTATATAAGTACATTTTGTAAAATCTGTGAGAAATATACTTACTTCATTTTCTGTTCTTTTCGTCTGTTACAAGAGGCAGACAAAGCAATCAATGGTTATAATTCTCAAGGAAATCTAGTGGATCAGCTTCCTCGTTCTTCAGCCAAAGTAAGATGCTGATATGGATTTCAGCAATTAATTATACTGTGGACACCAACTCAGAGACAGGCTATAGAGCATTGCCAGTCAGAGTTGTTTCAGATGGCCATAGTTTTCTTCATGTGGAGTGGTACAGTGAGCAATTGTGCAAATTATGTTCTGTGTTTTCTGGTGATTGTTTACAGGGGCACATTTTGGTGTCGCCAACTCCACATTTCCTGTAGATGTGGTAGACCAGCAATAAGTATTCTCTGATGTGCTCAATACACAACCATTGTTTGTACTACACCATATTAGTTTTGTAGTTCTCATATAAGTGGAGGACAGTGATTTGCCCTGTTCTCTAGAGGTCACGGGTGTGATACCGGGTTGTGATGGAATGTTTACGTCTTAGGTCGATTGGTTATCCTCTTCTAATCAAACTGAACATGTCCATAGATGCTCCACAGGTCTCTGCATCAATAATATCTCTCATTAGGGTATAGCAGCTGATGGTTCTGGTTCTATGTTGGTTCAGTGCTTGTTTTAAAAATCTTGTTAGGTGTTCTTTACAGGAATATCTGCAAGTGCATATCATTTCTCTGGGGATTATTGTCTGAAGCTTCAGAGTTATGTGATATTAGTGATACTCACAGAACACAGTGTGCAGCTTTGTTAAGTTGGGCAGAGTGCATATCAGGGAAATCAGTACAAAAAAGTAAATTTTCTATACCGTAAGAGCCTTTTTTCATGTATGTTTCTATAATTTTTTGACTGAGTAACATTTAGCTAACAGAGTAATAGTTTCGAATGCTTTGAGACAGCAAACCTTATGTGTTTGAGTGTTAAAGCGGTTAAGGTGTCCACCTTTGACTGGCCTCTTGCCTTTGGGGTCAGTGTCATAACAGTTCTGGCACAGGAGTCACTAATATGGACATGATCAATCTCAGCATCTATTTGTTATTATAAATGTATTGGTTACCTCAGGAAAACAACATTTTATTTGTTTGGTCAGAAAATTATATAAATTTGTCATAAACAGGTTGCATGAAAGATAATTTTTTGGTCAGAAAATTCTACAGATTTTATAACAGTAAAATACTTCCTACCTGCCATTAATGGAAATTTTTCTTTTGTCTACAGTGAACTGGCTTGATCACTCCAAGACACTTCGAGAGCAGGAGATTGATCCAAATGAAGTTTTGCTGCTGAGAAGGAAATTTTTCTATTCTGATCAGAATGTGGATGCAAGAGACCCAGTCCAGTTAAACTTACTCTATGTGCAGGTAACAATTTCTTCTCCTTCAACAACTCTTGATAAAGTTGGCAGTAATTTAGATTACCAGTATTGTAATGAAGTATTTTGTGATGGAGATGAAAGCTATGGCGTGTGCATCTTTATAAACTTTCATATGTTCTACAGATCTGTCTACAGTAAGTGTCCCAACTGTCATAGCTCTTAACGTTTACAAAATTTCTGTGTTTTGTACATAATGTGCTTAGATTTAATTGAATACTGCTGTAATATCCTGTAGTAAAATACTATATACAGATTTAGGATAAAAATGCATACACAATTTAGGGATTATTTTTAGATGAAATGCGGAAAGGGTTATTCTAAAAGTTGACATATATGTGTCATGCTGGGCTAGAGTTGGTAGTGCAGGTATAAAGATCTTTTGTACAAAGCTAGTGTCTGTAGTACAGACATTATCTCAGTTGTGTCTATATTAGTAAAGCCTCCATGTTAAAACCTCCATATTAGTAAAGCCTCTACATTACAAGTGTGTTAATGCAGTTATTTGTTTTGCTTGCTCTATTCAGATATATTTATGTTTGTATTTATTTATGTACAATTCAGTCTCGAGATGCTATTCTGAATGGTACTCACCCTGTATCCATGGAAAAAGCCATCCAGTTTGGTGGTATTCAATGTCAAGTCCAGTTTGGTGACCATGTTGACTCCAAACATAAACCAGGATTTCTAGAGTGAGTTTTCACATTTATGAAATATCAATTTATTGTTAAATATTAATTTTGACCAAATGTTTATTTAGTTCCATAATAGATTCCCAGACTCATTGATAGGAAATGCTGTTGTGGGCAGTGCAGTGATGAGAAGAGGCAGGGCTGACTTAATTAAATATACTACAGAATTATCTGTTTATGTGATGTGTCCTTCACAAAACATTTTCCTCACTGTTCTCATGTAAGTCTTTCAGTTCAATACAAGCTATTCAGCTTCTTCGTGCTCAGAAGGTTTTCAATATCCTTTTTTCCATCATAGTCATGGTCTTCCTCTTGTTATCTTTCCGAAACATTTTCCTCCATAATTAATCTTTCTAAATCATTGTGTCTAAATCATATGTAAGCTTGTGTTTTTTAATAGTTTAAGGAGCCAGTTTTCTTCTATGTTCAGGACTAACCAGATGTCTGCGTTGGTTCGTCTTTCTGTCCATGATATTCTTAGAACATTTCCATAACATTTCATTTCAAATGCTAATATTTTCTTTTGCGTTGCTGATGTCATTGTCCACGTCTCACAACATATGTTGACACTAAAAAATAGCTTTTTAATGTTGTAATTTGTTTTTCTGTTTGCCTCATGCCATGGAGTTTTCATTAAGGTACCGGGTTCAAATCCAGCTGCAAGCAATTGAGCATCTGGACTCTTCAGAAACAATGGCAACTATTGAATGTGTTTTTATTGCCTAGAAAATCAATTCAGCCAAAAAAAAGGGTTGATTGGCTACATCCTGAATAGGATACACAAAAGAGAAAAAGATAAATATTATATAAATAATTATGTGTTACCAAAAATATACCAGTGAACATATAAAATAATGGAAGAGATTATAATAAAGAATAAGATGATAAAAAGTAATATTTTGGTCAAATATGATGCTACAAGAGGCAGACCGAGAAGAAGATGGACACGACATCAAAGACCACCTGGACATGATAGTAACAGAAACAGGAAGACTGGCTCAAGATAAACAGAAGTTTCGAAAGGCTGTGATAACTGCTACATCCTGTTCAGGATATGCTACCTGATGATGATGATGGCCTTCATCAAAAGTAATAATGATTGAATAGTAGCAAAAGAATGATAATGACCAGGCTGGTTTTGATAATGTATATAAAATTTTCATATATATATATCAAAAGACAGCAAGTAAAATTGTTTGGCCATCTTGTGAAAATGAAGCCAAACCAAATTCCAATAATGGCATATAACAAAAGAATATCCTGACATAAAGCCGAAGGTAGACCCAGAAAACTGAAGATGATGTAATCATCATAGGACTGGGAATATGTATACTTTCAAATAGCTGATAAATTGGAGAATGAAGCACCTTTGGGAAAATGGCTCATTTGATCAACCAACATACAACAGTAAACCCCTAATAGATGACATGCATATGAACGTGAGACTGTCCTCCTGTGGAAGACCCACAACACATCTGAATATCTACAATATATCCACATCTGAAAGTCATCCATTCTGTCTTCTAATTGTTTGTTTATTTCTAGTAGACAAAAGTCCATCCATAATACAGTGAATTGATGGTACTTGAATGTCTTGGCATGTATTACATCTTGTTTGGGATGATGATTAACTAAATAGACAAAATTCATTGACTCAAGTTGTGAGGCAACTTGGTGGTCAGCGAAAGAGATGTGATTCAATCTTGCCTGCTAGAGCACTTCTTTGTGTCATTTAGCTTAATTTTTAACAGTGAAACTGTTTAAATTGTGTTCTCTGTTGAGAAATCGGTACATCTTTTTACTGCAGTCACATATCCACATATAGCACTACACAAAATTAAAAGTACATTTTTGTCACCTTCACAGTTTTCCCTGTCAAATGCATTACCAAGGCTGTCATAATCAGTGTAGTGAAATGTAACTATTACTGTTGTTACCATTACTATTGTTCTAGTTTTGCTGCTGCTGCCAATGTTGTTGTTACTGCTGGTGTTGCTATTCATTATTATGTTAATGAAGTTTGTTCAATGCTGTAGACATTGTATTGAGATGTTTACTATAACTGTTACAATTTTTTTTTACAGTTTGAAGGAGTTTCTTCCAAAGGAATATGTCAAAGTTAAGGGAATAGAGAAGAAAATTTTTGTGGTAAGTTTATGAGATGCTAATACCAACTTTTGTGGCCTAGTTTGTGCGAAAAACTCATTGGTCAAGATAATATACATGTTCAAACGACTTGATCAAAATCACATCTCTTTGTAGGTTGGCCAAGTTAGTAGATGAGTTGCGAGATGAATTAGCATCGGTTGAAAAGATCAAGATTGAATATTGTCTGCCACCTTCAGATTAGAAACTCTCACAATTCCAAACTCACATGAATTAGCTATGGATTTTTCACTGTTAAAGTTGAGTCGTTCACGTTGAACACTTGCAATTATTTAACATATAACATATAAGCGCTGTCTTAAAATTCAACAATAATTTATAAACAATACCAGAACTATGAATAAGAGGCAGTCCAAGAAAGAGTAATGATGGTCGTTTGTATCTTTGCAGATGGCCAGGACAGACATACTTCTGATGTAGTTTCCTGGTACCCAAGTACTTTCTTACTGAAATTTTACAACATTACTGTAAACTTTGTACATACACCTAATAGCAATTTATCCGGCTCTTTGTTTTAGCAGACAAACTGTGCGCCTCCTAATCATAATCTACTTGCCATTTTGTTTCTAGCACATTATCACTGCATCAGTTATTTAACATAAACTACCTTTCTCTGACAGTCTGTCTGACCTTGTGAAATAGGCTTCTCTGTTCAATGTCTGGGATATTGTTTCGTAGAGGTTTTTCTATGTTGTATGGTAAGGACTTTTGTGGGTTTCTCTCAACTAAGTCATTCAGTGTTCTCTGCAATGCAAGTTGTCATGTTCCTTCTCTATTTGAAAAGTCTTCTCTTGCTCAAGAGGGGATATCTCAGAATGGGTTACCTTCTCACATTGTTTGGTTGTTTAAAAGAGAGAAAGAGAGAGAGAGAGAGACTTGCTTGTCCCACTTATATAAGTTGGCTTGTGTCCTTCCAGAATATACTGCAGAAACCATCTTCTGGGTTACTGAACACATCATGGCATGATTCATGATCTGAAATTGTCAGTTCTTTCATAACAGGCATCTTATCTACATTTGCAAATATGCTATCCTCTTAATCACTTATTCTACCATTATTTTACCATTTCTATAAAACTCCATTGTTTTTAGAATGTGTGATCTGTCATTTAGTCTGACCTTTTCCCACTGATTGGTCAGTAGTAGTCTTTGGTACATTCATCTCAATTCACCTATTAGCAAATAGATAAATCTCAATTCATGTTACACTAAACTGATCCACTGGAGCATAATTTCACCTTGATCATGGTCAAGTTTTAAAAACAAATCCTGACCTAATTTACTCCTGTCCATAATCATATGATGGAATGCCTGCTTCTAAATCATCTCATCCACTTAAAACTTCTTTTATTCTCTTAGCAGGCATTCTGAAGATGGGCCTGGGTTCATTCACTGTTTGTCTCAACTAAACTGGAATGCACTTATATTTCTATGTAATGTCCCTGGACTGTACTCCTAAAAGAGCCATATTAATTATTAAATATTTATTTCTTGCATCTAACTCCAAGCATAACTAGGTATTATCACTCCTTCACTTCCACAATATTGTCTCAGCATACACTTTCAAAAAATGTTTCTAGAGTGTGTTTTCATATGGAATTTATATTGTTATTTTTGTACCATTTTGTCTTATTGTTAGTATCTTTTCACTATTTGTGAGTTAATTTGTTGTATCTACTAAATGAGAATATATATATATATCTGATTTCCATCCACAGGAACACCGCTTGTTTGCAGGACTGTCAGAAGTGGAAGCTAAAGTCAAGTACACCCAGTTTTGTAGGTCTCTGAAAACATATGGCATTACATTCTTCCTCGTTAAGGTAGGCAAATAATATTTTAATACGTGCTTCACATCCAAGACACATTGGCAACCCAGTGAAAAACAATAATTGTTAGTGATATGTAATATTTTTGGTTTGAAGTGACAATTATGTATTTAGGAATACCTGGATCTTCTCAGGAATATTACTTTATTCAGTAAAGTATTTAATGAGTTATTTATATTGTCATTTAATTACTTTGGTTATTATGTTTTCAAACTTATTGGGTATTATTCTATTGACTTTCTCAGTCACTATTCCATCAGACTTTGTTATTCTACATTATTCTACCAGCCTTACTTGGTTATTCTACATTATTCCTTGATCATACTTACTGGATTATTATTATATCATCTTGCTGTGTTGTTATTCCACCAACTTATTGGGTTATTATACTTTTGGCTTGCTAAGTTATTATTTCATCAGACTTAACTGTTGTACTCTTAACTATTAGGTTATTGTTCCATTGGATATACTGGACTATTAATTCATCAACTGTGTTATTATTTCTCACTGGGTTATTTTTCTACCAGAATTATTGGGTTATTATTATCTCAGATTTACTGGTCTGCTATGCCATTGTTCTTATTACCTGTTTGATCTGATACAACTGCCCTGGTTAAATTGATATTATAATTTACCTTGTTTGTCTACTACATACAACATGACTTTTTTATGCTACTTATTTAACCTATAGGGCTCCAGATTAAAATTACCCAATTTCTCCCCCCGGGTCCAGATTCTTTTTTGACAATATGCATAATTTTGTGGTGAGTGTTTGGTAAGCGCGATAATTTTTTTATTTGTAAAGATATCAAAATAATTTTTGCACATGTGAATAAAGGAGTCAATAATGCATAAATCACTTTTGTTGTTGTTGTTGTATGAGTAATATGACAGTTGTGAACAAGTTGTAAAGTTGAAAATTAGGGGAAAATCTGAAAACGGCATTAAATAAATTGCACATACAGTCATCCCTCGTACTTTGCGGTTCATTTATCGTGGCCTCAGTACATCGTGGATTTCTAAAAACATATTTACAGTATGTACACTTTAGTTACATCTACGTATGTTACACACACACGTATCATATTTATATTATTTATACATTATTTTATGTATGTTATTTATGCTATTAATATTTTATTTACATGTTTGAAACTATTCTTTAAAGTTCTAATGATAACATATGCACTTATATGGTTTCATATACACTTATTGATATTATACATACACAAAAAATGTACGTGTATTAAAAATGAGAGGATGACACTACTTCACGGTTTTTCACTTATCGCGGCTGGTTCTGGTCCCTATTAACCGCGATAACTGAGGGATGACTGTATAATTTCTTGACTACCCTAATACTTGAACAGTGTGTGGCAGCGTTGACAAAATCCTCGTAAATACCTATTCCTGTTTATATATGTTGTTTTATATCCAAACTAATATAATATGGACTGAACAAACTAATAAAACATGAAGAAATTGCATACAATGTTCGTCCGTCCAACAGTAGGTCTAGGCCGATATACATTATAATTATTTTCCACGCGACACGTCCACCCCTGATACACATTGTTTTTTGTGTTATTCAATGAATAAACAAACATTCTTATAATATAACAACAACTAAAACACAAAACCAACAATTAAAACATGTAGATAATACTTTCCATGACGATCGCTTTCTCCTTCTTACAATTGTAATTTGTAAAGGAATTTGACCGTCAGGCTGTCATGATGTACTCCTAGCTTCGTAGGTGGGAATTATACGTCATATTAGCGTAACTTTGTGTGATTCCGTACTGATGAATCGGGGCATAGTGACAGAATGGACTGGAGGTGCCTATGGGCCCTAATTACGTGATAGCTACTATAGGCACCTATAGAACCCATAAGATTAACTTTCCGGATACAACTTATCTAACTTAGCCAATACAACTTCATTGTTGTATAATTGAAATAAGTCAACTTGTTAGCAAATATAATTAAAAGAAATTAACTTTTTCAGGACATAATTATTCCCAGGGCTTTGGGGCGTAATCCCGGGACGTTAATTAATTTTAGGCTAAATTTTTGGATTTCAACATGATTTAGGTACAAGCTTCCTGAAGACAAAGTATTAGCTATGGAAGGTCATATAAGTTATCAAAGGAAATATTTTAATGTGGAATCTACATACAATATAAAAATTGTAACAACAAAATACAAAAATTACACCACAAACAGAAATGTTATATGAAGATAATATCTTTTTAAAATATTTTGTTCTACTCACCCTCAAGTTTCTTGTCTTGAAATGTTGATATCCAATCTTACTAAAGTAGATGCCTTGATTGTCCATTTACTGATCATAATTAGTTTATTTGAAGTAAATCTATCAACTGCCTAGTTTTTTATGCCATTTTCTTGTGTTTCATGTCAAATTTCAGAACTGAACAAAATATTGTGAAACTTTACAAAATATTCCCAAATATTGGATTTCCAAAATTGAACTTTATTCCACTCAATATTATCATTAGGTCTAACTATTTTCTATATAGCATAGTGTAATATTATCATTGCTGTCACTAGGCCTATCTGATTCTTCAGAAACAATAGCAGTGGGAACAGTTTTAGAATTTGTTTTTTCTATTTTTCCTTTACCAGATTAGGTCTAGGCATATTTATTTTCCAATTTTCAACAGGTCAGTAATCTCCACAGTCAACACTCATTTTCCGACACATCACTTGAAATAATTCCAATTATAAAACTCAAAGAATAATAAAGCCTGATTTTTGCTAAATCTTTGAGCTCTTACTAGTAGATGAAGCCATTTTGCTAATTTCAGAAAAGCTGAATCTGCCTTGGTCAAATTATAATTTAAAATAAATATATCACAGGCATCTAATCACACTGCCACAATTATTTCCTTTTGTTGGTCAGATTTCTAAATGTTAAACTTCTAAATAAATTAATACTAATACATTTATGATCAAAACTAAGCAAATTTAGATAGCATATCTGCAAGAACGATATATCGCAGATATGTCCGGAATGGAGGTTCTATCTGCAACAATATGTGGTATTTTCGGGCGGAATGAGTTAAATGTGTAAGTAAAAGTAAAGAAAAGTTGTTTTTTCCACACATTTTTACTGTAATTGGGGTATACGGCGTTAGGTCCATATTTTTCATTTACCAAAGCATTTTACTGACATAGTGATTAAACCCTTAGTTTTGTACTTAAGAGTTCACAAGTTTGAATCCTGCTCAGAACGTCTTGTTTACAAAGTTGGACAGTTTTTTTTAACAAAGATTTTTTAAAGGATCCTGGAGATTATTGCTTCATGCTATGGAGTTATATGCACCGAGTGGTGTGCTCGGCAAGCGGTGCTGCTTGGCTGAGAGAGACGGAGTAAGTTTTTGGCAACCTTGGTACAATACAGTTAATCTTCTATGCCCTTTCAACCCTTTTAATTGACTAATAGCATTCCTAGGGATGATATAGTCAGCATCTTATCCACTGCTTTTACTGTCACAGGAGACCTGGTTCCCATTTCCTTAGAATTGGTCAACCTTGGAGCCATTGGTGATCTTGAAATTATTTCCTGTTTAACTGAAAATTAAACCTGGGATCACTGGACTGGTAAACCAGTACACTAACCACTGAACATTGTGATTGTCTGATTATTCTTATTCATGATTTGATATTTGCAGGAAAAAATGAAAGGCAAGAACAAGTTAGTCCCTCGTCTTCTGGGCATTACCAAAGAGAGTGTTGTCAGGGTGGATGAAAAAACAAAGGAGGTAATTCTTGATCGTTAAGAAGTTATTATAAATTGTATATGTTTTATTACTAATCTGTTGAGTCTGCTCAGTGTTAATACTTAATTTAACCTGTAGCAATCTGAAGTACAATTGTCGACAAATGAAATCTAGCGATAGAAACCCACTGTCAACAAATGTCTACATCGAGGTAACCATTTGTAGTCATGGACAATAATCGTCATGTTTATTTCCCATCATGCTCTTATAGTAAGTGTGTGCTAGAGTGATTGTTCTGTAGCTTTTCGCAGCGATATAAATACACAGTAATAATTTGTTAGACCTTTCACATTTGCAAGCCAAACTACGTAGGCCTAACTTCAGCGTAGACATTTTTCGCGAATTCATCACAGATTATGATTCAGAAAAAGGCAAATTTTAAAGCTTTAGTGTTTCAGTCTCTGTAGATCAACATATGGTGTTTGAGAAAGATGTTTATGATATTTAATATTGATGTAATTGATATCATTTATGACAAGGAATTGAGAAGCTGTGTTTTCTTCAGCTAGCCGCACGCATGACTTTGACATGGTAAGTTCTTTGTGTGAGTTTGCCCACATTCTCGATTTTGGTTGTACACAACATAACACTTGACACACACAAGCAAATAGCACTTCCAAATCGTATCCAGCATCCATCTATCTCTATTGTCTCCGACGAATTTGAAAACAATAACTTAATAAATAAAAATGTTATGCCAATAAAGCAATCACATGCAGAAAAACCAGAAATCGTAAAAAAAATGGCCTGGTGTCAGAGGAAGGTTGCGTTATTTTTTAGCAGGGCTTCTACAGGTTAATAACCAATAATACTGCTCTAGATTATCATCAGGTTAGATAGATCTCCCTGGCATAGTGGTTAAGCCATTTGCCTTGTGCTCAAGATGCTATGGGATTGATCCTAGATTGTGAAGTCATGTTGTTAAGTGCATATTTTCAGAGATCACTGGGGATAACCACTTGAAGATGTGGTGTTGTGTGTTATGAGTGATACCCTTGGTAGGTGGCAAGTGCCACTTCTTTGAGAGGAGCGAATTACATGTGGCTAAACCAAGTACAATGAAGTAAATTCCCCGCTTTTTGTGGCAGTCAAAGACAGGTGTTAAAGTAATCTGTTCATTTCATCTTTACTCAGTCATTATCTCCAGATTGGATTGTCCAAAACCGGCAATAAAATCATCTAGTTGTATCTCTTCACTATACCCTGTCATTATCTCTAGGTTCTGCAGTCCAAAGCCTGGGGATAAAGTTGACTTATCACATCTTTTCACTGTACCCTGTTCTTTTTATAGTTTGATGGTCCACAGTATAGACAGTTGATAAAGTCATTTGATGATGTTTCTACCCTATTATAATTAGGCTAGAAGGTCCAGAGATTAATGTTCATTAGTGATCATGCAAGTTATTTCATATATCTCCACTGTGCCAATTTCTGGGAAGTATTCTTAAGCCAGCATAAATCTGTACCTAATAATTCTGTATGTTTGTATTGACATCCCTTTATTCTCTTCCCTTGGATGTCGTGCCTTCAGTATTTTATGTTGGAGATATGTAATCTTGTTGACCAAGCTAGAAAAGTGTACATTTGACTCATTTTGACAATTAAGTGTGTTTCCGGAGCTTGAAAGGGAAACAAAAAATAGCAACACTTTCACATGCCATGCACATTGTAGGAGGTGACTAAGGAGGCGTGAAGACATTTGTCTAACCCATTGGTTAAATTGACCAAAATGAATTTGAAATAGAATGTGTCAAGCCAAATGTTGCAGATATTGTAGGCAAGCATAATGATCTTGCTTCCCCTCCCTAAGGATCACTCTGGTAGCAGGCTAGATTGGCACACATAGTAAGCAATGATATGATCTCTAATTTGTGGAAACTTATAGATGACCCATCCTATAACTGCACTGAGGGAATTAACTCTTTTATATGCAGCATCTCTCAAGTTTGTTAATTAATCGTAAAGTCATCATCATGGCACTCTGGACAAGTCCATAGGTTCTCAGATTTCATATTCAATATGTTGTTTGTCCATCACAAGTGATGATGACCATTTGTTACATCCACTTTTGAAAATTCAATTTTAGTTATGTCCTTGATTATGACTTCGTAGATGGCTAATGAGCCCTATTCAAGCTGTAAATGTACTTGGACAGTTCGGACATGGAATGACGACTGTAGACGGATCTTGGTCTATCCGTGACTTTCTGGCTGCTCTCCGCTGTTGAGCTGCTGCATTTCTCTTCTTCTCACTTGATGATGCGCCCTTTTTTATTTTAGAACACCATGTAGATCTATTTTGTGCAAGTTCTTCCCATTGTCGAGGAGTGTGCATACAATCCATGCTCCTAGAGTTAGTGGGAAAAGCTTTTCCCTTCGGGTGAATTTTCGTGAATGTGAAAATGACTTGCACTGGGGATTTTGATTAAAATGAGGAAGAGTTGTGCAAAACGTCGCCCTCACTCTCTTGTCGGACCTCATTTGAATTTGTGTGGTAGCTGACTTTTCTTTGTTGGTTGATAACTCTTATTTTGATTCCTGTACCAACACCAACACATTTGTTGCAACACCACGCTTCACTCCTAGGTACTACATTCTAGTCATAGACACGAAAGAAGAAATACACCCCATATCATCCAATTGGCCTAACTCCTTGATTGCATTCAAAATATCAGCATGGTCCATTGAACTACTACTAGTACTGTGGCAAAGCTAGCAAGTCTCTGTGTTTTTTAATTTCCCATAACACATACATGTCTAGGTATAAAAATGAAGTTAGCTCTCATCAGCGCAGAATTCATAACCGACTCCAGCCACTGATGGCATAGGTAGTCCAAAGGAATATTTTGAAGCACACTCACAGAAACAGAATTCCTCAAGATTGCAAGGACGTCACTGCAAAGTCCCCTTGTGAGTAGAAGATTGCCCACTTCTTGATTTCGCACCCTACAGATGACTCAATGTTAGTCATCAGTATAATATAGTATAATGTTATAATATAGTATAGCTGCAATAGTATAATGTTAAATCATTTGCCAGCTGACCAACAAACCTGGATTTTGAATCTACTTATTATCCAAGGTTTGAAGTAAAAACTACTCCCATGTTTCACCCAGCTAGCTACCAGGAAGTAGGCTAATAGGTTCATGCCTAGAAGGTTGAGGAATGACACAATCACTACTAAGCAAGTGTGGTAGGCGACACTAGTCAGGTGGTTTCTGGTCAACCACTGACCACACAGCTCAGCTCAGTTCTTATAGGAAACTGTGCGCTATGACGCAGGTTCATAAATCATATTACCGTTACCTTTTAACAGTCATCTGGAATGTAGAAGCACTCTGAGAAACTGCATTAAAAGAAATGCTAGTAGAAATATCAGTCTGGAGTCAAAAGTAAAACTTACCTGATTAGCATAGGCAAAAAGAGCGGCAAACTTGTGCTCTCTTGGCATCCTGAATTAACTAACCAATATGTAATTCATTCAGTCAATCAATCGATATTGAAGAATGTTTCAGAGAAATGTATGTGCACAACTTTTGTCAGTTCTTATTTGGAACCTGTGTCCCTCAATATGATTATTTCCCTTGGCAATGTTTGTTAGTTTATGTTTATCCTTTGTTAATTTTAATATAAATTTAATATACATTTTTTGTAAAACAAAAACCCAAACCTTAAGCCTAACCTAAAAAATTAATAGTTTAATTAATGATTGATAAATATCAATTGGCAATCAATATCAAGGGAAATAATCAAATTAATAACCACATTATGGGACATGGGTTCCAAACAAGAACCTTCTTGTGACCTTGATGTCCTAGTGTTTAAATGTTTCTATCTTATTACAGATAATGAAGACCTGGCCCCTGACTACAGTGAGAAGATGGGCTGCCTCTCCAAACAGCTTTACTTTAGTAAGTCATGAAATATTTATTCTTTCAAATGTCTGAGCTAATTGTTTGCCTGACACATTTTGTGTGTGTGTGTTTAAAAAAAAAAGAAAATTAGCATATCCATACAGCTTTGTGTTGGTGTGCATCATCATCATCATCATCACATACCATGGCGGAATTTTTATTCCTGATTAGAAATTAACATCATAGCACACCGGGCATTCCAATAAGTGCTCAGCTATTCATTCCAGCAGCTACTCGAGTGTATGTAGACTAAAAGTCTCAGTTAATGTTAATTACGTGATATTCAGTTTTTTCTAAAAAGAGTACATTTTCTTCCCTCAACTCTAATCACTACCAATTCTGCCATTCTTTGTATGTGCATGTTTTCAGTCTCATTGTCAACGTTTTCATTTTACAATGACTTTGCTGCTTTAATTAAAGCAGCTTAATCATGGCAAAAGATGGAGGAGATCTTTGATCTTGACAACATTCTATCTGCATTACTGTGTAACAGCGCTACTATTGACTTTCTATTATGCCACAATGTCAAACTATCTAATATATTTTGTCTTTGCTGTCTTGTCTCTTTTTCTGTCATTTTTGCCTCTCGTTTCATCGTATTTTCCTCTCATGATGCTGTCAATAAGTGTGGACTTTTTTTCCTGATGTCGATAAGTAACTTCCTTGTGGTGTCAGTCTCCCTCATTATATTTGCATCAGTTTTTCTAGCATGAGACTTGCTACATGTGAAGTTTCAAATGTCAAACAAAAATTGTTGGTGGCAGGTAACACTGCTAACAATTAATAACATCAAAGGTTTGACATAATAATTTCCTGGTTATTGTTGTTTAGCACCGTATTTTTCAATTTGGTTCAGATAACTTTTGATTTCATATTTTCTTAGCACAGGGACCAGCACATATAATTTACATCAGCTTGGCAGGTCAACAAAAATGGCTTGTAGATGATTTGGATCAAGGACTATATTTTTGCTCATTCTTATCATACACTAATGACTGTTCGATACCAACCCAGTAAAAAAAAAAAAGCGACACCTATGAAATGAGCAAGTGGTACAATTATAGATGTACAGTCACTAATATTAAATTACAATTTTGATTAATTTAATGTTCTTTCTGCTTGACTATGAAGGTTCAACATCTTGTCTAATAAACACAATAATTGTTTGTCCTAAATTGTCTTTCAACATTTTTATTACTTGTACACAATAATTCTGTGTCCTATCTTATCTGTATTTGTTAATTAATTATTAATAATCTGCTTACTCAAGCAATCATAGTTTTGTCCTAATCTGTCATTGTTTATTAATTGTTTATGAGAAGCAATATTCAGCATATACAATAATTATTAGTCCTTTCTTGTTTTTGTTGTCAGAAATTTATTCATCATTTTTCTTACTTACACACTAGTATGTGTCCTATCTAATTGACTATGTTACTTATTAATCTATGGTCCATTAAGTTGATTACAGTCATTGTTTGACTTACTTATGATCTATTTCACAATCTAGAGTTTCATGATTCAAATTACAGCAGAAGTCGGATGTGGCGAACCATTGGTGCAAATAAAACTACACAACACATCTTTGTACTCTGAACTACATCCTACTGAAAATCTAGTAGTATCATTTTCCTGCTACAAGAGATATTAGGTAATGAGGCTCAAAAGACATTGAGGATTGACTTCATCATACTTGAGTTCCCCAGTAGGTGTTCCATCCCTCTTAACTCAACAGCATGTAGCATGTTGAGAGTGCTACACATAGAACATAACTCTGTAGCTTCAAGTGATAATCCCCCAGGAATTGACAAAAAATACACTTGGAAACAAGGCATCACAGTTATGTGTTTTTCTGAGCACAAGGCAAATAGATTAACCACTATCCCACTAAGATCTCCATGTATTAGGTAATAAATACTTTAGAATACAAGAAATAAACATTTGAAGGTGAGTTAGCCACATCATTTTCTTCTATTGTATTTCTTCTTTTCCTTTTATAAAAATTGTTTTAGAAACACCTCATATCAAGCCTCCCCCCACCCTCCAAAAAAAATATATATAAAAAAATCAACCTTTTCTGACTTTTTGTGTGTGTAGGATTTTGGTGACTATTCAGACACTTACTATTCAGTGCAGACAACTGAGGGTGAACAGATTTCTCAGCTAATAGCTGGCTACATTGATATCATACTCCGAAAGGTGAGTTACACACAGAACTATATGTAGTGTTGAGGTTGGTCATCAGACAATATTCTAGCTTTTGTCGTAGTTAATAGAATGTCTGGTATGTATGCATACCTATGTAAGGAGGTGGCCATTGATTTATAAGTATAAATATGTAATGGTGTAATCAGAGATGAGTAAACAAACTGGGCCTAGTCAAAGAACATCTGCTAAAATATTACCATCTTTGTTGAATATACATTGCAATGTGCACAAATATAACAAAGAATAAATAAAACAATAAAGAAGTCATTTCAATGTGACAAAGAAAGATATGAAAATAATACTTTGAAAGTTTTATAATTACCTGAAGCACTAACATGTGAAAAAGAATCTTACAATAGAAATGGATCAGAAGCACAGCTAATAAAAAAATATGCCAATAATGGTCAAAATAGTGCTCAAACACACAAATGCTGACACAAAATTATTAGCAGTTTCAATATAGATTGGTTAGTTGGTTGCTGATCCAGTGGCTCATGCCTTTTGACCTAATGCCATTTAATGGCATTATATTGCTGGAAAGTCTGGATTTTCAGCCCACCCCGGGCCAGAGAATAACTATCACACCTCCAGGAAAGTAGGTTTTAACCTATGCACTGCTCCTAGCCACTGTAGCCAAGATAGGGTTCACTGTGCTCATTCCCGCCACCAATTGACTACTGGTTATGCCGAACTTCTCTATTGCTCCAGGCATGCAACCAAATGTTCAGGTCAAAAGGATTTTCACGTCCTCAGTCACTGTGCCTCTATGATTGGTTTCAGCCATAGGAAAAAACAGTACTGTCAGTTTCCTCCTCCTCAGTGCTGCACAGTACATCTCTGGCTCCCTCCCAACCACAGAGGGTGCTAATATAATATGTACTAAAAAACGAATAAAACATGAAGAAATTGCATATAATGTCCGTCCGGTCAACACTAGGTCTAGGCCGACACACAGCATAATTATTGTCTATGCACACATGTGGCACCCTTGATACATATTATTTTTGTGTTTTTGAACGAATACACACACATTCTTATCAAATAACAACATATTAAGCACAAAAAACAACAATTAGAAGATGTAGTCACAATCATTTACCCATGCCACGCGGTACTCAATTTGATAGTAAAATACGGCAGAAAATGGCCAAAGTCGCTCCAGATATGCGTTGACAACATCACCCGGCTTTCCCTTCTATACAATGCTAATGTGTAAAGGAATTTGACCTTTAGACTGTGACATATTCCTAGCTTCGTTTGGCGGGCTTTATACGTCATCGGTTCATTACTTCGTGAAGTTCTGTACTCGGGAATCGAGCGATATCGTATGGCGCATGATTGCAAACACAGGCAAGGTGGAGCGCACAATCAAGGCACAATGTCGCGCCGTTATATCTTTATTATTGTTGTTTGTTTACTTTCTCTTAACAAGATTGTATATATAATAATTCTGGACATTTGATATGAAACATGTAACAGATATATATATATATATGTAATTTTGAATTGCATTTACTCACAATTCAGAAAAAAGCCAAAGACCATCTGGGTATTGAAGGAGATGAGAACTCAACAATGTATGAAGAGAACGTACAAGCAGGACAGTATGTACATCTATGTTTTTTATGGTTCCTTTACATGTGGCTTTCTGTTCTGCTCTCAACTTTGATATTGTATAGTCAGTTCTCTATAGTCCATTTCATTATATATATATATTCACCAGAAGACAGGAAAACAGTTTTCATATGTGACTGCCTGAAGAAAATATTTGCATATCAAGTATTCTTATTTCAAGTATTTTTATTTTAAATATTGTATGTCAAGTATTTTTAATTCAAGTATTATTAATTCAAGTATTTGCCATTTAAGTATTTTTCATTCAAGTATTTGTAGTTCAGGTATTTGTATTTCAAATATTTTTGTTTCAATAATCTTGTATTTCAATTTGAAGTATTGTTATTTCAAGTATTTAAGTACTTACATCATTGCACTCCGGGCAGACTATAAGTGCTCTACAGGAACATTAACACAGAGATATTGGAAAAAAACAAGCATTACCGCAAATATTTTTATACTCACTCTATGAAGACTGAGATGACTGTGGCACACTTGGAGGATGGAAGATAGCAAAATAATAATAATAATAAGACCCATAACCTGCCAGGGTCGTAGGTGTGCCACACTGTATACATCAGCACAAAATGTCCTCAGTCGTTCGGAGAAGTGTAGAAAAATTATGCCCAGACCATTCCTTGATGTTATCAATCCAGGGTTTTCTATGGCCTCTTCTTCTCCTTATACCCTTTTCCGTTTCATGCAAAATAATTTGAGAATCGTTTCTCATTACATGTCCAAATCAAACAAGTTTATGAGAAAAAAAATGTCATGAATTGTGTTGAAATGTCATGAAACTATAATAGAACCCTGACGGAGTATGACATTGTTAATCCTGTTCTCTATATCTACAGTTACCATACATCCCAGTTTGACAGTGCTGGACAGCCAGTTTGGAATCTATCCTGGTTTTTGTTCTATAGCACTTTATTAGAATTTCTTTGCTTCGTGTATCACAACACAAACCTGAGACTGTCATTATCATCAGTGATTCATGGCTATTAGTTCTGTATAATAAGTATGATTTTACTTTCTAGTTCTGTAGTAAGTATGTTCATTACTTTCTAGTTATGTAATATATAACTGTATGTTATATATTTATTCTCTGACCTATAGTTGCAATTTGTATGTGTCCTCGTATGTGTCTTGTTATTGTCAACAATGCATGTCCTATGTTGTGTATATATTGTGTTAATATTCAGAATGTAAAAAAAAAAATGTTGTCTTTCCCCAGAGCTACTATCATCCAACATAATATGGGTAATATCAAACATCCCAGCTCAGGCAATGTTTCTATGCCTGGACTGCTGCGAGATGGCTACCAGGGAGAGAACAAGATCTCTGTGGGCTCCCTTCAGGGCCAGGTCTCATCCCAGTCTAATCAAGCACGGAGTGGCTTCTCCGCCCAGCATGTTAGTGATCCCTATTCTTACCTCTTAACACTTTCACATTTTGTTTCTTTATTTGGTCTGCTATCTCTTAAGTTTTTCTCTTTCTGTATAAACTTACTTATGATTCAATCTTCAGAGAGTTAAAGCAGTGTTGAATATGAAAACAAAATCCTACAGAATTAGTTTATTCACAAACACTGTTGTGAATTAAACACAGTTTAATGAATACAATGTTTAATATGGAAATTACCATGTAGCAGTTATAAACTGATGTTGAAAACAGGCCTCATGAATACAGTAAAATGAAGAGAGATAAACTGGTCGGGTGACAAAAGTGGGAAAACCACAGAGGCAGTGATTTAATATATATTATATAATAAAATTGTTAATTTTTATGTGTGCATTCACAAACTCCCAATGATCTCTCTTGTAGCAGAACAGTGATCCTACTAGATATCCAGCAGGATGTAGTTCAGAGAACAGAAATGCCTATTGCCTATTTAAAATGCGTATTTTATTTTTGGCAGTTGCTCAGCATATCTGAATTCGTCAGTGGTAATTAATACATTCAGTATTTTTACCACTTCCATTTACATATGTAACCATATCATTAGTAGGGCATAGGGCAGCCGTATGAGAGAACTGGGTCCTGTACTGCACGCTGGTCACCAATCTCAACGGTAACAGATTGTCAGGCTTGCTTGACCTTTTTTGCCACCGTTTGTGTCGCTATCGACATAATCACAGACACCCACTAATAAATATAAAATAAATATTATATTAAAGTTTTGTATTTGTGTTACTATGTCCCACACATTATTGTGAGACCGTCTCTATCTTTCCGATAATTATATATAGATGTATTACTTAGAATCAAAACACGATTATTCAAAAATTAAATAAAGATTATAGAAATCTTTTATTTGTCAACCAACCAGCAGTTGTAGGTTTCGAGTCTACTTGTTAGTTTTGGTTTGAAATAAAAATTATTCCCGTCATTCATCTAGTCACCAGGAAGTAAAGTTCATGTCTCAATGCTCTTGGAAGGTCAAGGAATAGTGCTATCCTACATAGCAAGTGCGGTAGATGTTGCTAATGAGGCAATTTCTGGTCAACCACTGACTAAGCAGCTTAGTACTTATGGGAAACCATGTGCTATGAATCTGGTTCATAACTCATCTTTTTTTAAAATCGTACATTCATGAAATTAGAATCTAATATAAATCTTATGTAATTGAAATCAATAAAGAAATAGCTCCACATATTTGCTAGAGATAATCCAATTCCTTTCTCTTAATCCACTCCTTTATCTTAATACTTAGCCTTCTTGTGTGATTTTATTGTTTGGTTGCTGTTCTTCTTTGAAGTTGAAGTGTGAATTTGTTGGTTGCTTTGTACATTTTTAGATTTTTAATTATTTTTAATTAATTTTTTTAGAGAGAGAGAGAGAGATAGAGAGATGTACCCAAATTTGGTCATTCTTTAGTTTAAATCCCCCAAAACTATGCTCAATATAATATTTTCAAAAAATTAAGGTGTAAAAATGAAACTATTCCGGATCATAGATACAACATCACTAAGGGGGAGGATTTTACCTTCAGAAAAATGAAAAAATTAATCACTCTGATTTTGTAGGACATCTTTTGATAATTTATTTGGGAGAACTGCTTTAGGTCTGTTTTATATTTATATTTACTAGTTGCATAGTATTAAATATTATATATTTTCCTCAGAATTGGGGGAGGTAGCTTGAACCTTATAATACCAATCCACACCAACTTATCTACATGCTTGGTAATATTTAAACTAAGCATTAAAAAGTATATAAAAAAAGGTATGTTAGCAGAACAAAACTAAAACAGAAATCAGAATTTAAATATCTAGGAAGAATTAATATAGATGGCGGAAAAATACATAGAGAATGAGGTGCCAAAAAGCAAATGCTGTAACATACAAACTGTCACTGTTGCTTAGAAACCCAGCGATCAACATGGCGACCAAACGACATATACTGTATACCATCTGGTTGCCAGTGCCAGACAAAAACACTCATGAGAAAGATTACAACATGTGAGATGAATTGCTTGAGAAAGGCTATAAACATCACCAGAAGAGACCAAATGAGAAGTGAAGCCATCAGAAAGATAGTAAAGACCATATGCAAACAATATATAGAGACAACAGATCAACTGGTTCGGTCACCTTATACGAATGGAACCATCAAAATCAGCCATCCAGGCATACAGCAGTAGAAAGAACAGCTACAAAGCAAGAGGAAGACAAGAACAAGATAGGAAGATTGATCAGAGAGATTGTTAAAAATCACGACCTAACCATGGCAAGCACAACAAAGCTGGCCAAAGACAGAAATCTTCAACTCACCATGATGCCTGACATCATTTGTGGAAAGACAATAGATAGATGGAATAAAGAAAAATATAAACAAGCAATCTGTAAGTTTGTACAATTTGAGTATCACCCAATAATTGAACTCTGAACTGGATTCTCACAAAAGAGTTCTCAAGCTTCTTTTATTTTATATGATCTCTTACTGCATATATAGGTGGTCCTGACAGTGATGGGTGATAAACTGGACAGTAGCACATACATGTTACATAAACTAAAAGAATCTTGGCTGTTTAAAAATATGGTAAAACATTCGTTACTTATGTTTTCTTCTTGAGATGTTCAGGGAGGTGATTTTTGCAGGCAGTTTAAGTTGCCTACAAAAGACAAAAATCCAGCCAAGGTTGTGGTTTGAACCAGAGATCTCATGGTTATGAGAACAATATTCTAGCCATTTGGCCACACACTGCACAAAAAAATGTTAGGAATTTAATAGAAGAAATATCGGCACAAAAATTTGCAAATAGAACATCAAAAAGAAAATATACGACACATGGGGCACTTGCCCATCATGCATGTTTAAGCGCTCTTCTTTAAGATTTTCCTGCATAAGAATGAGATTATAGCACAAATACCTCAATAGTCAAAAGTATTGGGTCAATTGCGTAAATAAAACAATGACAACACAAGACATATCCATTCTCTAGATTACATCTTGTTTGAAATCTAATAGCATCATTTATGCTTAAAGAGAGTTCTAGTGGGAGTTTGAGAATGAACAATTTGAAAAAAACAGCAACACAAAGACCATTAGTTGAATATGTCGGTTGTTTTAACATAGCAAAGACTGCAGAATATTGTAATTGTTTTATATCTGTACCGTAACAATATAGATATTGTATATCGGTTGCTTATTGAAACATAAAGAAGAATTGAATTATTTAAAATAACTCAGTGATAAATAAAAGTGTCAATGTAGCATTGTTGTTATTGTATTTAATCATTGTTGGGTATGTGTTCCTAAAACAAAACATCTGACTTTAAAATGTGTGTACTTAAGCTTCCATAGCATAAGTTGTTGGTAAAGTGCAGATGACTATTTTTCCACTGTATTTTTGTCTTGTTAGAGAATGCAAATTATTCAAGGAATGCCAGGTTTTTATTGTAAAGAACTGTAATTTAAAAAAATTAAACAAACCAATG
This sequence comes from Meghimatium bilineatum, assembly GCA_034231615.1. Taxonomy (NCBI): domain Eukaryota; kingdom Metazoa; phylum Mollusca; class Gastropoda; order Stylommatophora; family Philomycidae; genus Meghimatium; species Meghimatium bilineatum. The sequence continues at coordinate 36,588,754 of CM067304.1, forward strand.
AATGTTACACTAAAGTTTATTTTTTGTTTGATCTGTTTGAATTAGTTTGTCATAATTTATGATTTATGATGGTTTATAGTTAGTCGTTGGATCATCGTCACTGCACTCCGGACAAGTACATAGGTGCTCAGATCTCTCCTTGAGTATATCCACCAATACACGTTGACTGACGACCCCAATACACCGTTGATTGACCATCATTCTCTCTCGCCCAAATGGTTTATGATTAGAATTAGTAGATGTGTTTACAATTTGTAGAAGATTTTGCACAGAAAATAGTGATGTATACATATGATTGCCCAGGATTTTTTTCTAAGCATGAAACCACAACTTATTTTATGTAAATCCATGTAGATACATTTTCAGTCAGGTGTTATTTTAGGAACATGTATCCATTGTTGTATAGAGGTTCAATTCCCTAAAGTACCTAGCTTATATTAATTGTGTAGAAGAACGTTGAGATTTGGGGAAATTCAGATTTCCTGCCAAATCTATGCTTAAGTGCTATGACATTTATACACCTAAAGTCACAGAGAATGAAGTAACATCAGTTGTAACTAATTTTTCGCTGGTTAATTTTCAATCGATAAGTGACCCTTGACGGTCTTAAAGAATGAAAGATGTGCAACTGAGCTATAGGAACAAACATTTGTAATCTTCACCATCTGCTGAAAGAGACTGTCTATATATAATGCTGCTAAATTCTATTAAATTTATGTTAACTCTTTAAATCTTACTACAAAAAGTCATGTAATTAGGCTATGTTTGGTGATTTTTTGCACCCCAATTGTTAAGAAAAGTTTATTCTTATGAAACTATTACTTCAAATTTTTCATTTCTTTTCACTCCCGATTCTCTTTTCTTGCTTTTTACAATCTTTTTTTGGGGTTGGATTATTTGTTTCATTACTAATTTATTATGTCTATTTTGCGTTTATTGTTTGCATAATGATTTTGCATAAAATCCTGAGCTATATTTTCAAAGTTTGAGATACCCGAGTCAAATTTATCAAATCTATTTATAGTTCTGTGGCAGTCTCTGTCTTCTTTTTCTGTGTTTGTTCTTAAAAAACTGCAGATCAACAAGTTGTGCTATGGAGATCAGAGTGAGTTACGTCTTGGTTCACAGCTCGGCTATAATATCTGTGCCATTTGATCTGACACATCCAACTTCAGCATGGCTTCTGTGTCACTTTTACCATATATTGGTTGGGACAGACAACTCCACCTCGAAAATCCGTAATTGCCTCTTACAACATGCTTGGGAGGTACCAATGTCGCTATTCTTTACACCCCTTTTGGGTCCTGACAACGCTCGGGCACATCAGTTTCTGTCTCTTAATCTACACAGAAGCTTCCAAATAAATGTTAGCTCATATGCTGTTTTGATATTCTATATGTCTGAAAACAGGCTTTATAAATTATTTTAAAAAAATGTTCAATACTGCATTCTCCCGTTAGGGTGTTGCAGGGAGGTTTAGAGTTGCTTATGTTATAAAGTCTGCATGCTCTTTCTGTCATGTTCAGGGTGGGTTATATAATTTACACTCTGATAGAAAAAAACCCAGTCCTTGTCGGTTTTGAACTCTGAACCTCTCGGGTGTGAGTTCTATAAATTATAAGAATACGAAAAAGACAAATGTAAAATGGTGATTTGAAAAAAAAATTAACAGACATGATGATGATGGTGATGATAATAAAACTCTGAGAGGGTATAAGTTAGTTATTCTTGTTTCTTATGCCAGGTGGTGGTTTTTACTTTCAGCTCCAGATTAGTTTTTCTGGAATTATTTTTCATAGAGGAGCTTTTCAAGAGCTCTAAAATTCCCAGATGGCTGTTTTACTCAAATATGGCTGTAGGATGCGACGCCATTAACTGAACATTCTACTCCAGAGGGGTTTTTGCTGTGCCTTTCTTGCAATCTTGGGGCATGGTACAGATAAAATGGTTGATTACCTCCCAGCTGTGAAAGCATGAGTCTTCATCAGGCTTCATCACTGCAGAGATAATGTGGTGGGGTAGTTAACCCCACTATCAACCTCCTTAGTTGCCTGGAAAATCCATATAGTCTTATTGGCTGCATATCCACTGTGTATCATTGGTTGCATATCATCGGTTTCACATTTTGGTAGTGCCAATTGCATGTCAATTATATATAATTAATTGCATAATAATTGTGACGTCGGTTTCATATTCAAAGTGTATAATTGTCTGCATCATTACTGTACAAGCTGGCTCCCTAACCATTGTATATCTTTGTATTGCATCTGGTTTGTATGTTATCATAGAATCCATGCCTGAGTATGTTTCTAACTTTTAATATGTGCAGACTAAAACCACAATTTAGACTTCATGACTTAACACCTTGGCTGCAGAGGCAGCCTTAAGGATACAATAAAATGTTGCCTCTATTTTGTGGACATTTGGTCTCCATTTGTTGCCTCCATTTGTCCCTAAAAACACCTCAATATTATTAAATACTCTGGTTGTCTAGTTCAAGCTGTCTAAAGGTCATCTTCAAATCGATATTATGATTATGCAATTGGGTATGCTTGTTAGTGTTATTTCATCTCTTGTCTATCAACAGAGCAGTATGTTTTTTATGTAACCATCTTACCTAGACCTACAAATATGGCGAAGTGTGGGACTCAGTGAAGCAGAAATTTATAAACTTTTAGAAGAAATTTTTTAGAAAGTGTTAATTTGCATTGAGATTCGGAGGATATAAATTTAGATTGAGATAATATCTGTTTTCCCTTGGCTTCAAATTCATGGTCAGGCCCATTAATATTATACAGTAAATTCTCCATTTTAATTTTCTAGCAATAATTGTGTAATAATTCAAAACATTGATCATGCAGCCATTTTAAGAATTTGTATCAAATGATACTATTATACAATATATTTGTAATGAGATATAATTTTGCTGAAAATCATATTACTGATAGGAAAAACTTTGCATTCGGAATAAAATCTGCCTTTAACATACATTCAGCTCACAAAAGAAAATATTACTTCAAACAAATAATCATAAAACTCCAGTATATTGCGGACGCAAATCAGTAATATGCTTTTCAGCAAATTTATGTCTCATTACAAATATGTTGTATAATAGTATAATTTGATACAAATTAAAATGACTGATCAATGTTTTGAATTATTACATAATTATTGCCAGAAAATGAAAATGGAGACTTTCTTTACCTTATAACTTGTGCCTAACCATGAATATAAAGAAGCATTATGCTTGTAAATTCACGAATATACAGTAATAATACACTCAAATTGTTAAATGCAAGACTGTAATGGGCAAATTGGTATGGGGAAAAAAAATTCAACAACCCATAACATTTTCCCAAACTGTAGTGTTACGATTTGACGTTCTCCAAAGTAGAGCAAAGGGTGATAATCACTACTGCCGACAAGTAGCTTTTTATTTCAACCGAGAGCCATTATTGATATGTACACAAGCTGCACTTCCAACAGATTCTTTAGCCATATCCACTTCTAAATATTAAGATGTAGTATTTGGAGTTCTTTCACAATCTTTCACATGTTTGCTGCATTGTAAACTATGGGTGTACATGTTATCTTTTATTCTCTAGTTTTTGTCAGAATAGTTTACATTATTTCTAGCTACCCAATAATCAGTGATTCTGTCTTGTAGACTGTCTACTGGATGTCTAATGATTTGGTTACTCACAAAACATTACTCATGACTGTCAAATGACTTAGGGACTCACAAAGACATAAGTTCTATCTGCCTAAATTGGTCTGATAAGACTGATTCCTGCTTGCTATTAGATGACTTGGTGATTTACAATCCATTACATCTAGCTGTCAGATGACTTGGTGACTCACAAGACATGCTGGTCTTGAATTATTTCGTTGCCTATAAGACATCCTGTTGGCTGTCAAATAATTTGGCGACTCAGAAACAAAACTTTTTGCTGCCAACCAATGTAGGAATTGAAAGACATAATTTGTAGCTGATCAATGACTTAATGATTCATAAGACATTACTGATACCTGCCTAAAATAACTTGGTGATTCATAAGAATTTCCAGCTGGCTGCCAAATATCTTAATAACTTCCTGAAATGCATGTCTGTATGTTTTATATAACATGTCCAACAACTATGCTTACTTTCCCATCCCATTTTACTGCCAAAATGCTACAGGGAGGTTCAGGAGAACTAGGAAAAGTAAATGGATCTGTTCAGAGCTCCTCAACCTTTGACCTGCTAGATAGACCACCATCTAGTGGAATGCAGTCTGGATCTAGTGTATGTTTGTTGCCCTCTAGAGAGTGGATTTTCTCTTTGTATTAATGCAATACTTAATCTTATGATATTAACTGCTTGCATATCTTAGTTACTTTATTTTGTTTTCTATTTTTTGAAGTTTATTGATTTGTTTGCTGCATGTGACTAGAATATTATAAGGTGAATATAAATATAAAACATTTATAAATGAACTGAAAAGTTTTATACTGCCAAAGATGGATGTGTCTGCTATTTGCGCAAAGAAAATGGAGATACAACACATTTCCATTCTTTGGACTGCATCCTGCAGGAAGTCTAGTAGGACTATACTCCTGCTATGAGAGAGATCCAGCGGGAGTTTGAGAATAAATGCTGAAGAAGAAACTGTTTTATGTTGAACAAGCACAGTATTGATGCTTTATGTGTGTGTGTGGATGGATGACAGCAGTATTGCTGTTATAGAGTGATTGGATTTTTAAGCTCTAAATTCAATTTTACTGCCTCATAAGTGTCACCTGGTAGTAGTCGTTTCCCCCCCCCTTTTTTCACTAATATGTTTGTATTGGATCTATGGATCTAATAATTTATACTTATATTTTTAACACCATCATGTACTATTTATATTTCCTTGTATTTATGATCCCTTTATTTATTTAAAGCTGTTTTGAATGTGCTATTAACATTTTCCCTTTAATTATACATGTGTATATTCTTTTTTTTTTTTGTCATTGAGAGATGCATATACCATCAACCATCCATCTCTAGGCAGTATTAACCTGTACAGTTATCTGATATATAAACCAACCAACAATTATAACCCAGCATAATTCTGTTTATGTGTATTTGTTTCATATAAAATGTGATTATGTTTTTGTTCACATTAAACTTATAATTGTTGGACAGTTTACACATCCAGCTACAATTTGTTAATCTAGCTAAGAGATTCAGTACTACCATTTTCATTATTTCTACATTTATTTTTTATTTCGTCTTTTTCTTATATACTTCATTGCTTGACTGTAACTTCATGTATTTCCATTGTTATTTTTCTGTTATTTTCTTATTACCAGAACTATAAAATACCATCATATAACTCCATTTAGTCTTCAGCCTACTTTGTTGTCCATCCTGTGAATGTTTTCAATATCTTTATAGAGCTGTATTTTGTAGAAACATTGATTCTGTGTTATTGTTCCACCCATAATTGCTATTGAACCCATTTTATATAATTTGTTTTCGGTTCTTTCCCAAAGTAAGGACTACCTTTTTTCTGTAAGTGAAGTAGAATTTATACAATTTCTCCCCCCCCCTCCCCTGCAAAATTATTTTCCTTTATCTAATCGGTGTATAATTACTGATCAGTGGTTCGGGGTCCAAATATTTAATTTAGGAGTGTCATATGGGTGGGTCTCTCAGTGGATGGCACGAATCCGGCAGCAATCCTTGTAACTGTAATAGAATTGTATGTCTCTAACAAACTTATGATTATGGTAGCCATTTTGTGTCTAGGATTAAATATGCCATAAACGACATCACAAAACTACACAAAATTGCAGATCAACACAGATTTTATAAAAAGTGTGAAGGTAGGCCCTTACTATGGGAAAGAATATTTTTTTATTATATTTCTTTAACATATGATGCAGAGTTTAAAAAGTCTCCATTCTTTCAATAATATCCTTATTTCAAATTACAAAATGTTAGCTTGATCATGCTGTAAATACGTCAGCAGTTGGCACTCATTATTAACCATACTAACCATAGTCACTTGTAAATAATATCAGAATAATAATCCTTCATGTAGACCAGAAGTAGCAGTACTGAACATCAATCGCCCGGGGGGGGGGGGACCATTTCCATTTGGGGGAGGGGAAGAGACATGGAGAATATGAAAATTAGAGGATCACAAACCCATTCAGGGGGAATCACAGAACAGAAAATGTTTATTTGAACGAAAACTAATTCAACATTGAAAATAACCTCAAGAAAATCTGGCAAACTTTTATTTAGTTCCACAGGTCCTCACAGAAAAATGAAGCAATAGCAGAAAAGGATGAGAATCATTTATAACTGGTGTTGATTATAACATCTAATCATTGATCTTTTATCATTAACCCTTACAATGCTGCATTAAAAATGTGTAGTTTTCCCCTGCCACAACATTCTATTGTGGCTATGCATTATTTATGGAGGGCATTTGAAAAACGCAATATCGTTTATGTTTTCTGGAATTTTTGTATAATTAAAAAAAATGGAAATAAAACAATTGTTACTGAATGTAATGATGTATCATACATTGATGTATCAATCTATCATTCCTCTTCTCACAACATGTCCATAAATGTGGGTTCTCTTTCTGATATGAGTGAGCAGTTCTCTTTTTGAATTAACTTCTTTAGTGATATCTTAATTACATTTTTGATCTGTCTATGGTATTTTTAATATTCTTCATAAAACCACATATTTACTGCATCTAGATAATTATTCACTATTATACTGATTGTACAAGATTCATTTCCATACATTAGAACAGGATATGCTTCAATTACTATTGATTAAACTCTACTATGTTTTCATGTCTGTTATAATCTCCACTTTATTCTCATGCTTAACGTATAATCTTAACCACAGGGAAAGACAATTCATACTAAAGAGTTATCACAGGCTCAGAGAGCATTCATTGTCACAATCACTGAGGGCTTAGATGCCATTGATTCAGCCCAGGACAACCTCAACAAGAAGTCAGATCTTCTTAGCCTTGGCCATGACCCGGTAAATTGTAAAAAGTAGTGTTCTGCATCTTTAATCAAAAGACCTGTTGTTGTAAATCTATTGTCTAAGGTTGTAGTAGAACCACATACCGTTTATTTCCATTTATAATCCAATCCATTTATAAGCAGAGGACGTGACTTTAATGTTAAGAAAGTGTCAAAAGTCGAAAGTTTTTAGGGCACGTGATGTGAAGAGCAAAACTTAAACCTTTAGTAACCACCGGAAAAATCAAACTGAGAGAAGAGGCAGAGGAAGACAGAGAGAAGTTGCTGGATGGGTAGTCACTGTGGCATTAGAGAATGTCACCGAACTTATTAACAATACAAGAGAAAAAGTTATTGAGAAACATGATCACCTGTGCTACTCGGCATGGCACATGATTGCTTGACAGTATGCCCTTTTTTAATGTATGCAAGAAATAGACAAGAACTCCCACTATGTCCATCTATTCAAAACATTTTATATGAATGTCTGCTCCAACTATGGAAAACATACAGATATGAGAAACCAGCATATGCTGCCAAGTAATGAAAATCTACATATTTTACAAACTAGTATATGCTGCCAAGGAATGAAAATCTACATATTTTACAAACTAGTATAGCCTGCCAAAGAGTGAAAACTCACAAAAGGTCTGAAATAAAATGTATCACAATAATAGCTTAATGAACAATATGGTGTTTTTATCATGATTCAAAACTTATTATAGCAGCAGAATTTAGGAAATATGAAACAGACACATATCCAACTGAAGACCTCAGCAAGCTGTTTTCATGTTTCAGCAGTTTCTTCTGTTTGACCAGTATTTTCTACAGAACCCCAAAAAAGAACAAGAGGCTGAGAAGTCATATATTAGAGAGTTTAAAATTTGCATACAAACCTAAGAAATTGCAGCATGCATTCATCATTACTAATTCTAGAAGAAAAAGGCAACCAAAGTTATAGAGAATTGACTACATTATACTCAGTTTCCCAAATATAAACCACCCCTTTCAGTAGACCATTATGCTGCCTACTGAGATTATCTCTCAGAGTATGTAACTCTAGTTCAAGCAATAATTCCATGGAACCTGAGAAAAATGCACCTGTAAACAAAATGCCATGGTCCAATTTCCAACTTTAACCATATGAACACAATTTGGTTTTTGGATGGACACTGCTACGGAAAAAGATTGTAAATATGCAGGAAGAAGCAACACCACTTCAGACAGAATCTGAGTGCCTATGGATAACCTGAAGAGAATCATAAAGTTCAATGAAGCTATTGATACTGTGGTTTTATGACCTACAGAAGATGGAAAGCTTAATCAAAACATATATTTATTAATTGAATCATTTGGTGATGTGATCTTAATAACTGACAGAAAAGTAGCAAAGAAGTAGTGTTTGTTTTGATCCCCAGTAAGTGTAAACAATAGAACTCTTGTATCCCTTGAAATTGAAAGGTTTCTCCTGAGCTTTATTTAATTCCAGAACATTCAAACTTGTAGCGGTGTGCAATGTTTTGAGAAATCTCCTTCTAGAAGGTTTAACAAGTGTATAGAGGAAGAGCTGTGGAGATTCACAAGAGACCATTACTATATGACATGTCATCTTCTATAATTTTGATGTTCCATGGTGGTTGGTCTGATGTGCCAAATTAAAAACCTTCAGACCTTCCGCATGAAAAAAACCACAAATCTTATGTATCATTGAAGATACTAGTGCTGTGACCAAAAGATAAATGAATACCAAAAAAAATGTACTTCTATACAACTAGATTGGTTCAACATAAACATTATGTTGCCATTTTTTCAGTATGTATTCTTAATTATTCCTATGTATATGTCAGCCTCTTTTCATCTAATTATTATTAAACTTTAAACTACTTTGCCTTGCAGGCCTCTAAGAAGTGGAGAGAGAATCAGCTGGACCTGTCCAAACAAAAAGTGGGGTCTCAGCTGTCAGCTATGAATGCAGCAACTGCCCAGTTGGTCACTCTGACATCAGGAGATCAGGAGGAAGTGGATTACACTGCTGTTGGTGCTGCTGTAAATCAGATGTAAGTATTTGCTTAGAAATAATAATTCCCTTACTATTCAGTATTTTATGAAGGTAGAAGTTTTAGAGTATTATGTGAATCTTCTAATCTATGCTATTAGAAGAAAGTGATGATCCTGGGATACTGCTGCACGGGAATGCCTGCCTTTGGGGATCAAATATGCCTTCATAAACCCTCTAACATAGTCATGGGACATCTAAAGATACCTGCCCACAGTTTAAGAGATTAGTTCATCATCATCCACCTATCCTGTCAGTATGCTTGTCTGTTCCTGAAGCACAGAATACAGTGCATAGATTAGAAACTAAAGCTCTCCAGATCCAGTAATTTTGATGCTTCTCCATGTAGTTGCTACATGTTGTTGATGCACATAGTCATGCCTTCTTTGATGGCTGTTATATGTAAAGTTTCCCTTTGTCTTCCTCTCTTTTGTCATCTCATGTCCATTCTAATGTTTGTAGTGGCAGTCTATTTTCAAACATCTGAAGTATATATCCAATATATAAATCCACTGTTTATGTTGTAGAAGCATAATTTCATTAAATAATTAACCTAGTATAATTTTGTAAATGGACATGTATATATTAATGTGCTTTTCATAGTAATCTACTTTATTTAGTGGCATATTTGCTCACATTACAGCATTAAGTGTGACATAGACACATTTGTCCTCTTTTCCTGTGTTTATTTTTCTCTTAAATGCTCTTTTGTCAAAGCATAAATTTTGTTTACCCTGGTATTTAAAAAAAACTGCATTTTAATTTTGAATTTAATTGTTAATTTTCCATATGGTATAGTTTCTAAACAAGTTTCCTTGCATTCAGTTCTTTTGGTATGATAAAATCAGTTGTTCTAATTGTGCCGTGATATCTTACCTCTATTTGAATACAATTTTCATGCATTATGTACTTTCAGCTGTATCTGATTTTGACAAGCTCCCTCCAGTAAACTGTATTAATATTTAGCACCTACAGGAGACAGAATTACAGATACAGACATGTTTCAAATGAACGAAAGAAGAAGAAGCACCTACAAATAGGCTGTAGTTTTAGTGCAATTCTAAGTCACTCTGCCGACAATCAGCATACCAAGTATTTTTTAGTTCACTATTTATAGTTTTAAATATAAATTACTACTGTGGTTCACCAGCCACAAGAAAATAGAGTACCAGGGCGTATTCTCTACAGATTGAGGAATAGTGCATCATTTCTGAGCAAGTGCTAGATAATGCTGGTTACATAGTTTCTAGTCAGCCACTCACTAGTCAACTGAACAGTTATGGAAAAATTGTGCTCTATGATGCTGGTACATAACTCTGAATACTTTTACCCTATAGCTGTGTTCCTATGTAAAATGTGTTTAATGTGTAAAATATTTCAGCTCATCCAATGTGGGAGATTTCAGTCGGGATGTCAAGATGTTGGCTACCTTACAAGAAGATGATCACTCAGGTCAGAGACTTCTGGATGCTGCTAGGGGACTGATTGGGGCTTTTTCAGACTTACTGCGGATTGCTGAGCCAGGAACTACTGAAGTGAGTGAAACTCAGCAAAAAAACGTTATGGTCATATTTTATTAACATTTCATTCTGTTAATGTATTATTTTATTTTTTTGCTGTCATTTCCCCTCCTTCTCCTTTTCTTTTGGTAATCAGGGGCATCCTTGCGGTCAAGAGCCCAATAGCTGGTAATAGATAAGGGTCGTTCAATGATGGTAACACACAAAAGACAACCAAGATTGTTAAATATCCCTTTGGCCATGGCAGGTCTACTCACAGAGTTATGACTTCAGAATACCCATAAAGAAGACTATTCTGGAAATAATTTTCCACCTAAATGAATGAATTAAAAAAAAATTGTATAGGCTCCTATCACAATTTCAATCACCACATTAAATATGTCATAAGTTAAAATTATATAGAATAATATTATACTGAAAAATATATTTCCTATGAAATTTCTTTTACCCTATTAAAAAGCTTATTCTTAAATGTGTCCTGGTGTCTTGGTTGCTAGTCACTTTGCTGCTTTAAAATAGTTAAGAACCTGTGCTCTAGAACTATACCAGCAGAAGTTTACTTTCAGCAGGTTCTACTAAATTCATAGATTGAGATTAGCTCAGTTGCTAATTCAGTATTGTATCATCCAAAGGGTCTGGGTTGAAGTCTTAAGGTCACCCCCCCCCCCCAGTCAACCCAGCAAATGGGTACCATGCTTGCACAGTTTAGTTGGATAAATACAGCGAGACAGAGCACTGGTCTTCTCACCTTAAAGAAAGTAGTACTGTGAGATAGAAATCTCACATCGTTACTATATAATACACAGCAAAATTACTTCTGACTGCATCTCTTCGACGAAGGAGATTTATCACCAAATGCTTTATTAAGCAATATTAATGTCTCTGAGGGTGACTTCGTGACTTCTTAAGCAAATCACAGAATTTGATATTTGTACACTGTTCAATCACATATATTTCTTATATCGTCAGATGGATATCATCGGTGTAGCTTGAGCGAAAGGTGGCTCTCAGATGTGGTTGTTTGACATCTGAAACCATAACAATATGCCCAGGCCTTCCACAGGGGTCTCTCCTCTCAACCATATTACTCAATGTCTACACCATGTCAATCACACAACAGCAGCTCAACGGAAGAGGTAGAACACTGTCTTTTGCGGGTGATATTCTTTTACACAGACAAGGAATGGCTAGAACAGAAACAGTCGGATCACTGCAGAATGAGCTAGACCATATCGCCTCCTGGTGTGATGATTCAGGGGCACTGATCAACCAAGAGAAGGCTACAGTGACATGGTTCTATTTTAATAATCGCATCGTAAAGTCTGCAACGCCAATGGTGGAGATGAGAGGGCACGATGTAATGAGGACCTGATTCAATACCTTGGCGTGCGATTTGATCGTAGTATGTGTTTCTGGGAACACATTGATCATGTTATCGCAAAGTCCCACAAAAGACTGAGAGTGATGGCAGTGGCTGACACGAAACAATCACAACTCGTAATCTTATATGAGGCTTTTGTCATTGAATATGCAGGCATACGAAGATACGAAGCGATGCAGATTATCCTTGGTTGCACAAGTGACACACCCTGTGTGACTATGAGATTTCTCCTTGATTTTCCGAGCATATCTCATAGAATTGATATGTGTGGTGCACGTGCATACCTCAGAGTGAGTTCTGACATAGACCACCCACTACGCAGCGAGCTCTCTCGTGTGAAAGGAAGCAGGCGTAAGAGAGGCAAATCGTGGATGGGTCGGGCAGAGGATACCATTAAACAAATCTGTGTCCCAGAAAACATAACTCCTGGCGAGGAATGGATACCTATTCTTACGGTCTTTCAAGAGACAGTCAAGACCATCATTACACTCAATAGAGAGTGCAAGGAACACAGCTCTGTGAGCATTGAATGATGATGAGGTCAAGACACTAATCTGCAAGAATACCAATGACACAAATGTTATGATTTACATGGACAGGTCAGTCATCCGCCATCACCGATGCACATCGGTCTTTACTACCAGATCAAAAGGAAGAACGGTACATGAAGCCGGTGGTGTCTTTACTGCAACAACAAGCAGTCTAACACTGGAAGTATTTGCCATAATGCAGGCATTTAACTGCTTGGAATTGCAAGCCTATTCCTATGCATGCCTACTAAGTGACTCACTGAATATGATACAGAAAGTCAAAACAGGTGATGTACGTAGGGGATGAGTGGAGTCATTAGAGAGAGCTAAAATGCAGGCATCACTACGAAAACTCATGCTTATCTTTGTCCCCAAACAACCGGGCATGGGGGGGGGAAATTAATAGGCTGACCAATTAGCTAGCCTCTCCACAACATTCAGCTTTTGGATCAAGCAGACATACTCATTGCTCTTCGTGAGTCCTCACGATCAGAGGATTTTGAGATGAATAAGCATAAGTTAATATCAAGAATGTGGGAATTGGTAGTGAGGATGAACATGGCCTGTAGAGAAACCCTGACAAAGATTTCAAAAAGAGCAGTGAACCACCATAGAACCAGAACAATCATCGGTTATGCCCTGATTTACTAAAGCGAAAATCTAAACATCTATGGACATGTTCAGAGTGCGAAGAGGAAAATCAGCAGACCTAATACCTAATCTATCCATGGTATTCTTTGGACATTTCTGTAACATTTTATTTCAAATACTGATATTTTATTTTTAAGTGGATAATTATGGATATCGTTCTTTAATATATTCTTTATTTTTCAGCCTCGGCAGAACCTACTCGCTGCAGCTGGCAGAATTGGAGAAGCATCACAGGATGTGATAAATGAACTCGGAGAAACAGTAGATGATCTTGACAGGATCTACCAGGTACGGAAATTATTTCACCATATACAGATGTTCTGTATATTTTAATATCGCATTATTGTTTTTTTTATTAATTGAAGAATGATTGAGAAGTTTGTACTCTCTTGATAATGTCCTGTAGTTCTTGATATGAAACATTTATTTCTGTTAAAGAAACTGCATATAAGTTTATTTAACCATTCTAATGATGTATTCAGTCATTTAATAACCTGCTTATGTAAATATTTTGTGTGGCAGGAAACACTTCTAGCCTTAGCTAAAGCTGTTGCTAATGCTACAGCATCACTGGTTCTCAAAGCAAAATCTGTGGCCAGTACAAGTGAGGAGCCAGCTCATCAGGACAGGGTTATCTCATCAGCCACACAGTGTGCACTTGCAACTTCACAACTAGTAGCATGTACTAAGGTTAGCACGCAATTCATTTTGTTAAATGTATATATGTGTTAATTTGATATAATGATCAGAAAGGAGAGACATGCCTTGGAATACAAGCACTACAGATGAATTCTACCCATTTCCTATAAAGAGCATAAAGCAAAATGTAAGAAATAAAATAAAGAAGCATACAGGTTCACAAAAGTTTGACTTTGGCAGTTAGTTTGTTGTACAAAGTTTTATTTGCAGTGTTTAAATTTTTCTGAGTTCATTTGCTAGTCTCATATCTCATTTGTATTAAGTTTTCTAATTGTTTAATTCAGAAGTTACTGTACTTTTTTTCTGAATCCCTTAGTGATAGTTTCTTTAATTTCTTTCATTACTGTGACAGTTATCATCTTGCTAACGAGTCGACATCATTGTTCATGTCAATTACAGGTAGGAAATCAGATCTGAATGTATATAATTCCAAATTTGCATTGCTTTGTTGTAATTCAACTTTCTTTGTCCATTAGTTTTAGCTGTAATGTTATTTAAGATGATGGTTAAAAGGATGGGATGGGAAGCTTCCAATGTCATCTAGTGCTTTCCATGTACACTGGTAATGCAGATCTGCAGATATTATTGTTAAATCTGACCAACTACAGGTTGCAGTGGTTTTTTTTAGTGCTGTTGGTGAGAAGCTTTAGTCCTAGAGAATAGCTAGGTTCAAGGGGTTTTGTACAGATCTTCTATGACTTCGATAATATCTTGGTATCCCCACTGAGGAATGGGCATTGAAGTACCCTGCAATTACAGCTCTTATGATGTTTCCGTCTTCTAGGCAGAGTTTGCCTGTTTCTCTAGATGGTCTACAGATAGTGGTTATATGAAAACATTTGTTGTCTCTCTCAAACTTTTACATTTTTGTCTGTCAGTTTCATTATTGGTTTGAATGTGTTCAACTTCAGTTTTAATTTCTAACATCAGAGTTTCTTGGTAGATATCTTGAAATCAACCTCCCTGCAAATGCAAACACAAATCAGAAATATTTAGATTACTAACAGGATACTGTCTACTTAATCATCACAAAAAGAGAAGGTACTTCAAAAATAGCAAACAATACAGACACTGCTAACACACTAGCAAGGCAGTCAAATACCACCTGATTTCCCCTGCTCAATAAGATATAAGACATACCCTTTTATCAAAAACCCAATTATTGAGAACATTTTATACAGCAACCCTAAACAACAGAAAAGAATGGTACATTTTCATACTGGGAGACTGAAGTTATCAAGAGCTGAAACTCAGTGACTGGTGGATCAAAGACAAGACTAGGATCACAAGAATCACTAATTTCAATAGTAAAATGACTAAAACTAGCATGGTTTGGACATGTAAGCCAATATGACAGAGTATGGCACAAATGAGACCCAACTAGCATCACAGACTAAGATTTGGTACATCTTCTGTGAACTTCAGTCAATCTGTTGTTTAACATATGCATGCTAGAACAACATGTTGAGACTTGTTGTTTCTCAAGTGAAACTTGGAAACAGGATAATGAAGATTTGCTCATCACAGGAAACAATAATTTTTTAAAAATAAATTCCTCCTACACATGTTCAGAGTGTAGCAAGGAAGCAGGACACACTAAAGGCATCATCATCTTCATCATGCTCTCTATTTCAGTTGAGATCAATTGGTCTTCGTTAACTTTAATGGATGAGCAACACATTAATGCATGGTTCAGAAACATGGATAATGAACAAACAGCTGGAAGACAGAATTGATACCTTTGAGATATGAATATATAGAAGAATAGGGAGAGGTTTATGAAAAGAGTAAAGATAAAGACATCCCAAGAGATACGAGGTGTGTAAATTGTACTAATGAAGAAAAAACAAACAAACAAGTAAACTATATTGGACATATAAGTGAGGGCCTTACTTGAAAGTAAAGTTAAAGAATGGTAAGCCAGAGTTAAGTAGAGGTACAAATTAGAAGAAAACGATAAGATTGGCAACATATATTTTGTGTCAGAGTATACTTCCAAGACAAGAGACATGATATCAGAGCATTATGCAGCCTATTTCATGCAGACATCACCCAATGATGATGTTTTACACACAAATAATAGCCAAGAAAAGATTTACTTTGTAACCTAGTACAATGATACATAAACTTGTTTCTCTTTAGGTGGTGGCTCCAACAATTGGACACCCTGCTTGTCAGGAGCAGCTAATAGAGGCTGCCAAGTTGGTTGCTAAATCAGTGGAAGGAATTGTTGATTCTTCACAGAAAGGTTGCAGAGATGACTATATCCTGCAGGACCTGGGTTCAGCAGCCACTGCAGTGACTAAAGCTCTCAATGATTTGCTCCTTCATGTTAAGAAAGCAGCTCATCCAACTCATGTAAGTATTGTCAGAAGATATTTTAATAGAGTAAATAGATATAAGTAAAAACATGCTCTGCTCATGTCTGTGATATTTATTTGGCTTGCTTAAGTAAAATGTACCTCTTATGGTGAGGTACGCTTCTTTTAACCATAGAGATTAGTCAAATTTGGTTATATCAGAGCTGCAGAACCAAAAAAATAGTGGATTTAGTTATGGTAATCCAGCCACCATAATCTCATTTTCAAGTAATTATAATTATTTATAAGTTGCAGCCACTGTTTGCAAAAACACAATCCAGTGGATTTGAGAAGGTCAACAAATAAGATTTGAACCTGGTCTGTCAACCCAACAACTCAATTTTAATAAAAATGGGTCAGGCCATTTAAATGTCTGCATCTGTCTACTACAGAATATACACTAAGTTGAAACACAGATATAGTAACACAAATTGTACTAATGTTTGAATTTCTTTCGCCACATTCTTATTTCATAATTTATCTAAGCTTCCTATAAATATGGCTAAACTGAATGAACACATTATTGAAAACTGCCTATAAAATGGAGACACTTGCCATAAAAAAAATATGGGGACACCTCATAACAGCAACATAGGGATGACAATATATGGAAGATCTAAGTGAATATTACCCAAACTAATATATAAAATGGGTTAAATAGCAATTTCACATGGACCAATACCAGAATTGTGTGTCTGTCATCTTTGGAAAAATCACATCACACAATCAACATCTGACTGGGATTCTAAGTCTGCATACTCTTGGATGGCTGCTGGAACAGAGAGCGGAACATTTATTAAAATGTCCTGTGTGCTATGATACTGGTCTCTATTTAAGAATCAACATCAATGAAGGTGTATTAAATGAAAGCAGAGCATATTCTGTACATTTACAGAAAGAAAATCTGTACAAGTTGACACGTATGTTTTGGGCTCCTGCACAGCAGAGGCTCTAAGACTCTTAATTATGACAAGGTAAAGTTATGAAATGAATGCCAGTATTTAAATACTATCCCCCAACCTGTACATGGTTACTTTTATTTCTTTAACAGGCAAATGAACAACACGAAGACGCAGTGGATACAATTATCAATGTCACAGATAGACTCTTCAGCTCTGTGGGGGATGCTCATGAGATGGTCAGGCAAGCGAAACAGTTGGCACAGGTAGTAACTTTTTATTTTTTATAACTTAATTCTAGTAACTTAATATTGTTTTTAACAGAGAAAAAATATACAAAACAAATATAGAGTTATGAATTTGACTGCCATTTCTGTTCCTTATGAACCATAGGGCTAGGAACTGCCATCAATGGTCTGCAATCTTCTCCCTGAGTTCATCTTGTTGTTTTTTTCAGCTTTCTGTGAAACATAAGACTGCAAAAAGACAAGTATTTATTATATAATATATGTATATTTTAATATTGAAGCTGAAACAGTTGAATTGATGATTAAACATAAGATTTCCATAATGGGAATAGCAGATAGTACAACTCTATCCTGATGGACACCGAAAGGGAAATCATAAATTCAATCTTACAACATTGTGTTATCAATGTCAGACATGGACACTAACAAAAGAACAGAGAGAAAGTTTACTATGGGTGAAAAGAGATGTCTAAGAAAAGCAGCAAACGGAACACGAAGAGATCATGTGAGAAATGTGATTACAAGAACTGTTGGAAAAACATCTGTGGTCAAATATATTGAACACCAAAGACTGAAATGATTTGGCCACAATGAGCATGAGCTCTTATTGGCCAGTGGCAAGAGCATACAACATGAAAATGAAACAGCAAGATACAGAGGAAGACCAAAAAGAAGGTGGATTGAAGGAGTTACCAACATTCTGAGACATCACAATATTTTTGCATATCAAGCGACCAAACGTGCCATAGCCCGAAAATCAATCGTCATTCAATCCTACTATGCCTTTCAGCAAAAGCAGAGAAAAGATGATAGATAGATATATTAATATATTATTTCGCTAATGATTTCTCCACTAGGTGTCTTCTGCCTTTTAGGTCTCAATTGATCTGGTCTCCTCATCTTGTTTTTGACAGGTGTTTTTCAATCTTCTAACTCACCTCTTTTCCTGCATACTCTAGGAAACTGAACAAGATCTAGGGATTACCTATTATACAAAATATGATACAAAATATTGTTCCAACTTTTTAATATCATGCACAGTTTCATTCATGTTTCGTGGCATCACTTAACAACACAATGGTTACTGTAGTCAGATATTAAAAAGTTGCTATGTCTGCTCTCGGATGCGGTTGTCTGTTCACTATGCATTGAGAGGCGCCACCCAGGGTCATCCAAGGAAGGTGGGGGGGGGGGCTCTCAGTGCGTAGGGTGCAGATCTATAACATAAACATATTGTATTTTTATCGGTCGATAGACATTTTGTAGGTAGGAATGACCCAGCATTTTGATGTCACAAAACTAAAAAATTACAATTTATGCAGATTTCTTAAAAACTGAACAGGAATTGTTAGGTAAGCCCTAGATCTTGTACAATCTCGACTCTAGTTTAATACTTGTTTAGTTATGTTGTCATACTTTGTTCTGATGGTGTGTCCTGATTATGTGCATTCCTTCTCTATCTCCACTGGACAATTGTCTTCGCTTGAACAGCTAATCATTTAATATTAAATCTGACCATCTGATGCAAAGTGGATAACAAAGACATCTATTGATGTTGTTTCAATTTTTTTTTAAAAAGTGCAGGTCTTTTGAAGTTGACATGGCCATCCAGAAAGTGAAGCATCTATTGATAAATATATTTAGTCCTCCATTAGATATTTTTTGTAAATATGCCATATATTTCCAGGCGACCTCTACCTTAGTGAGTGCCATCAGAGGTCAAGCAGAAGAGCACACAGACTCAGAAGCTCAAAGGCGCCTTCTGGCTGCAGCTAAACAGCTTGCTGATGCCACAGCTAAACTTGTGGAAGCAGCCAAGGGATGTGCTTCAAGGTAAATACTGGTGAAACATTATCTGTCAAATATTTTGTGTTCCTCATTATGTATAAATGTAATTTTTTTCTCTATGTTGTTATAAATGTGTATATTTTGTTTAATTTGTTTTGTATAGTGCTTATTTGTAAGAATTCGTTCTCAAACTCCCACTGGATGTCCTCTTCTAGCAGAACAATGGTTCTACTAGATTATCAGCAGAATATAGTCCAGAAAATGGAGATGCTTTTCTTCACTTTTATTTGTGCCAATTGTCCAACACATTTGGCTTTGGCGGTATATAGTGCTTTGGTGTATAGTGCTTGATAAAGAAATTTTTAATATCCCATTTTATTTTGTAAAACTATATAGTTTACTGTTATGTAAATTATACATTGAAATTATACAAAAGGGAGGTTTGTATAGTATTTTTTAAAACATACTGGATGTCTTGGCTTTAAGGTCTTTTGCTATACACTTTGTTTTTTTGCATTTACTAGTGGGCCTGTTCTTACACAGTGACTGTTATGTCTCTGTAGGCTTATGTTTTCAGGTACATTCTATCTTTTGTTTATCGTTCTCAGCCATTGACTAAATTATCTCATGCTTTCATGTCCCTTTTGTATACATCTAATGTATAGTGATGTAAAACAGATTTCTGATGCTGGTGGTCAGCTTTCAACATAGAATGTTTAGTGGCAGCCTCCCATCTTACATGTGATGGACATATTATATTGCAATCAAATATACATGTACCAACAATCAAATATCTTTCTCTTGTTCTTGTTTCCTTAATCAGAATTTGTCAAAGCAGAATCGTAATCTTTTCTATATGTCTTATAGAAACAGTAGAAATTTATGTTTTTGAAACATAGACACTAAAGCAGTGATAAGATAATTTTTTCCTTTGAAATGAGATGTTACAGAAGAGTATGGAGAATACTATGGACATAAAAAAAAATCCAGAAGTGATAACAACATCAAAAGTGGAAGAGGGTTGACTTAATAATATAACAAGAAAGCTGAGGATTTTTTGCCATATAAAGAGACATACCAGCATTCGGAAAAGAGCAGTCTACGATGGACAAAAGACATTTGGTTAGTTAGTCGAAAGATCATCCACACTTTGCAAATAGCCCTTCTGTCAATAAATGCTCGGATCTCTTCTTTCAGTTATCTTTCAGCATGTAGCGACTGACCACACTACTCTATGTTGATTTATCAGTCTCCCCTGGTTACCACCTGCATAACTCTCATTTAGCCACACCTATCTTGATATGATATTGGATAAAAGACATTTCAGAGTGTTTAAATGTTCTTGGCTATAGCAGGTCAACTCACCCAGAATTGTGAGTTGTTCAGAGCATCCATAAAAGTAAAAAAGTAAAGTAACCCATAGCATTTATTAATGCCGTAGGGGTGTGAGATGTTAGCGATCTCACATTTCACAGGCTCTGCAAATGAGGGCGGTAGCCATCTCCTCTCCCCCGCAGTCTTTACTTCCCGGATTAATCCGGTACCCATTTAAGGCTGGGTCGACCCGGGAGCCGTTGCGATCTGAAAACATTTCCGCCTCAACTGGGGAATGAAACCAGGACCACTCATGCGAAGCCAGTGCGCTAACTACTGCGCTAACGCAGCTGCCAAAAAAGTACCACATTCTGGAAAGAATATGTTACATAAATAATAATATCCAGGACAACAATAAACTTTCCATCTTGTTTAGTCAGTAGTCACCCCTTAGAGTGTACTCTTCTCTGACTCACCACTTTCATCTCCATCTTTGCTGTTATTTACTATATCTTCATCTTCTGTGTTCATTCTCAAACTCCAGTAGTTTAGCAGGATGTAGTCTAGAGAATAGAATGCATTTTATCAAGGTTTATAGCTTAACTGTGATATTTCAGCCTGACACATTTGACTTCAGCGTGACTTCTGTTTCACTTTGATACCCTATGTGATGGGACAGCCAACTCCACCCTAAAACTCCTTAGTCTTCTCTTATGACGTTCCGTATGACAGGTAACGGTGTCACTATTCTTTGCTCCTTGGCATAAAATAAAAGGTACAACTTAGTGAAACTAAGTACTCAGTGTTGAAAGAAATGAAACACAAATCATAATTGCTTTCTGGTTGAATTTCCAGCTTTGTCTATTGTTGTCTTTCCATGCTTTATATTTGGTATCTTCTTTTACATCAGTAAACTCACCATTAATTTAATTTAATTTTCAAATACAGCCCCAATGACTCCAACCAACAGCTGATGCTGAAAACAGCTGCTGAAGAATTGAGGTCAGCCACTAATACTGCTGCTAGTAATGCCCTGAAGAGAAGATTGATGAGTAGATTAGAGGTAAAGTATTGTTATCATTGACACTAAAAACTGATGTGCACATATAAAATATATATCTCAATCATCATTCATGTGATGCAGTGGCTGATGTACGACATCATGGATTTCTACATTTGAGATCTTGTACATCAGTTTTGTGTACTGACTATCAGTTCCAGTGACAATGTGAAAATTTAACAAATATGTGAGAATCTGCAACCAGGAGCATATTGGAGGGATATCTAAACAAGTGTGTAATGCATGTAGTCAGAGGAGATTGGTAAACTAACACAGAGTTGGTGTGGTCTGTCACTACATGCTGAGGGATATTTTGAGATCTGAGAACTTGTAGACCAATTGTTGAATGTACAATGAAGATGATATGCTGACTTGCTAAAAATCTAGTTCAAATTTTGACAAATTTATTGTGCAATTAAATTAAACATATCCATAATTTATTCTCACTGTCATCCTTTCTCTGATCTTTCTTCTTTACGAAAGGCAAACACACCCTTAAACACCGATATATTATGTATGTTCTGTTCTGCAGATGAAAAATTGGCCACAAGAATGGCTGCAAAGAGTGTATTTTACAAAGAGTGTCTTATTTGATAACCACATTAAAGTTTATGATGAATTATTATCTAGACTGAATAGATTTATCACAGCAGCCACTACGAATGTCGTTTTTAAGATAACAATACTTGTTTGTTGATAGTCATAAAAGTAGACAGGTTTTCTGTAGAAATTACCATATTTTCTGTCATTGAGGGGAAATGCTTATTTGTTTATTGGTTTTCTCTCTTTCTCTTCAACTCTTCATTGGCTGTTAGACAATATATAAATAATCTGGCCAATTAAAAGCACGATAAAATAAGAAGACTGATTTATGATTGAATTATATTGCTCTGAAATACTTCTCACCAAATGAAATGCACCAAATCGATCAATCTTGGAATGGAATTAAATTTTTTCATAGTGCAAAATTCAATAAGCGCTTCATTTAGAAATTTCATAGTTATATCATAAAATAGTAACTAAACTGCAGTTTACTCAAAGATGTTTCACATATTCGACGTGTTTGTGGTGTGGTGTCATTTTTATTTCCAAATCTACTAATAATTGAGACTACCAAACTGAGATGAATGGTCATATATTTAGAGAGTGGAAAGAGAAAACGGAACTTCTATTATTAGATAGACCCTCCTGTCTGGTTATGGACAACACTTCCTACCATAATGTTGTTGCATGTGATAATAAGATCCCTACACCCTCATCTACTAAGGAAGAGATACACAATATGGCTTAAAAAAGAACATATTCCATTTACTGAAATGCAATTGAAACCAGAGTTACTGTTGCTAATAAAAATGCACAGAGAGCAATGACTTTACTCATTGATTAAATTATACAGGAGCATGGGCTGATGTCTAAGATTACACCATACCATTCACATTTAAATCCAATAGACTTTGATAGGGCTAAAATTCAGGGAGCAGTGGCAAAGGAAAATAAAACTTTCAAACCAACTTACTGATGTTCAGAAAATTGTATATTATATGCTCTCCACCATTGACAAAGCATTCTGGATAAAATTTGAAGACCATATATAAAAGTGCAAGAAGAATATTGGCAGAAAGATGGGTTACGCTTCATTCTTCTTCTTCAGCGTTCATTCTCAAACTCCCACTGAATATCCCTTGTAGTAGGACCATGGACCTGCAGGATGTACTCCAGAGAATGGAAATGCGTTGTGTCGCCGTTTTATTTGCGCCAGAGCTCGACACATCCATCTTTGGCAGAATGCTTCATTCAACCAACCACAATTACTGATCTTTACAATCCATCAGATTATGAATGGAGAAATAAGAGGACTTAAAAAGAAGGCCAGGAGAAAACAGAGAAGAATGCTTTAAATAACATCAAGATAATATTGAACAAATATGAAAACAACACTGCCCAATCGACACATATATCATTGTAAAGACATGTGAGATATATATTATATACCCCCTTGTTGGACAACAAGACCATCTGTACAATTGTTAAACATAGTAAGCTTGTGTGATTTAGTCATTTGATGAGAAATGTATATTTCTCTAAAACAATCCTCCAGAGCAAAGTAGAAGGTGTAAGGAGAAGAGATAGCCAACATAAGGTCTGGACTGATAATATTAAAGGCTGGACATTTTAATTTCTCCATTGTTACATGAACTCCAAAAATATTTTAGTCGAAGATTTCAGAAAGACACCATATTACTTACAATGTTCACATTAGGATGAAGAAAATGATGACTATGATAAGTACAATGTATATATATGTTTATTTGAAATCGACAGGAATGTAAATAATACTACAATTTCATAAGTGTTTAACTGTTAACTTTATATATTGTTGCATACAATCTCAATGCAATGAAAGAAAAAGATATCATTCTAAATACTTCATTTTTACCCATGTAACAACAAATACTGTAAAATGTTTTTTCCACATAAACTAAAATCATTGCTATCTTAAAAACGACATTCATAGCGACTGTTGTGATAAATCTGTTCAGTCTAGATAATAATTAATTATAAATCATTAACGTGGTAAAGAAATAATACACTCATGCAAAATATGAAGCCAACACGCTCAGTAGTTATGGAGATAATAGACAATATCAATGTTCAACTATTGATGAACGTACTATAAAAGGACATGCTAATGACAGAAAAATAAAGTTTGAAATGGTTTGTTGAACATGTATTTGAACAAGAGGTTAAAATATGTTGAGAAGGAATCATAGAGAGATTGGTTTAAAGTAATGCAGATATAAATAACAATGTAATGGTTGTGCTGCATTTATAACCAGAACAAAAGGTTATTTACATGACATTTAACATCAGCATAGTCACAGCCTGTCCATGTATCCTAGGAGAAAATTGTTTTGTATTTCAGAGTGCTGCTAATCAAGCTGCTGCAGCAGCTACTCAGCTTATCAATGCATCTCATCAAGCTTACAAAACCAATTGTAACCCATCCTCCAATCAGCAGATGGATACAGCAGCAACGGTACACTTTCTTTATTTCTCATTGTTTGGAAAAAATTTATGAATTTGTGTTAATTTTTATAGAATCATTTGTCACACACAAAAACACACACTTTCTCTCCTTCCCTCTTTTCTTTCTCTACAAATCTTTTTATCCAATTCTCTTTACTCAAAATTTAAAAAAAATAGAAAGCTAGGATTTACATCATAACATAGTTTTACCCATAAATGATCAGCTACCTAGTAAACTGCCTGATTAGTATCACCTTCAGGATGTACTCCACAGTAGCGACACTATGAGAATCTGTGATAATGGCTGATAGAACTGATCTAGACTGTATGGCACAAATACTCTATATGATTCAAGTACCAATGATGGTGTTATCCACCAAATACGGGTTACCTTGATAGGACTATAGCTCTAACTTTCTAGAGTATGCACCCAGGTACCCATTTGCTAAAGCTGCATTAACCACATAATTTCTTAATAGAAGAAAATGAATAGTAAACTGAAACTATATCTCCTAGTTCTTGGGTGAGTGACTTAGCCATTACATCCCCAAGACACAGTTTCCTGAAAGTGGCAGAAAATATACACACAGGAACTCCAGATATAATTCACATTCAACCCATTTTTCCCCTAAGTCAGAAAGTTCTAGTTCACATTTTCAGTTGAGTGTTTGAGGAATGAAGCGATAGAATCATGATATATCCCAGAGGAAATATAAGTTTGTTACTGCTGTTCACTGTGTCATATTTTGCTTTCATTATCAAACTCCTGCAGCAGATTAACAGAATGTAGTCCAGAGATGGAATGTGCTGCATCATGGTTTACAGGTTTGCTGCGATATCTGCACCTTGAAACCTGACACATCTGACGAGCATGGCTTCTGGGTCACTTTGACCCTTTATGGGATGGGATAGCCAACTTCACCCCCAAAACCACTGTAGTCACCTCTTGCGACATGCATGGTAGTTAACAGTGCTGCTATTCTTTACTTCCCTTTTGGGTCCTGACACCACATGGGCAGTTTTCTATGTCATGTGGTGAAGTTTGATTTTCAGCTCTACATTAGTTTTTCTCTGGCTTTCTTTTAGTGGTTAGGTTTTCCTAAGCTTTTGCATGTCCTAAATGACTTGTTTTACTCAATGTAACTGTCAGGTACAAGGCAGTGACCTTGATCATATTCTATTCTGGAAGGGGGATTTACCATGACTTTTTATGCAAACTTGAGGTATGCTGCAGATAAAATGGTTAATTCCCTTCCAGCAGTCCAGACATGAGTCTTCAGCAAACTTCATCACAGATAGATCATGAAGGTGTGCTAGTTGACTTATGCCCAAATTTCTTAGTCACCTCTTATCACTTGCATGGTAGATGGTATTGTTTCTATTCTTTGCTCTGGAATATTCTAATAACTATTTTTTTTAATTATGTGGATCAAAGTATTGCCCTGAAATCAAGGTAAAGGCCTTTGTCTCCATGTTGTCTTTCATGTCAATCATTTAAAAACACACCCTCTCAAAATATTTGTTTTTCCTCTTTAGTTGCACTCATCACAGATTTTTTAATAATAATTTCCTGTTTAGCATTATGGTTTATTCCCTACCTGTGATAGATTGTGATGTGGTATTTTATGATCTTAGGGACCAATGCACATCATAATTTAAAATCAGCCTGGAAAGCCAACAAAATTGGCTTGAAGGATCAAATTTATACTTTTGACGGTATTGTTCCCAATGCTGCTATAAAACTTTCCAGTCTAGTAGTTGTAAGTAACGAGTTGTAACCAATTATAAATGACAGTTGTTAACTTTGAATGAAGTGATCTATAGAGTTATATCTTTCTGCAGGGACTTGACCAGCAAATACCAACACTTGTACAAGCCCTTCGTGCATTCCAGCGTCATCCGGACAGTGCAACAGCGCAGCTGGCTCTCATCAATGCATGCCAAGACTTTATTCAGCCATCCAGCAGACTCATTGCTGCTTCCAACGCTGCTGCTCCAACAGTATCTGATCAATCTGCCGCTCTGAATCTTCACAATGCTGTTAAGAACATGTCAAATGCTATTGCAGAACTGAGATCAGCCGCTATTAGGGTGAGGGAATCTGATTGGCTTCTTTATAATAAGAATATGATTTTGTGTAATATTTCAATAATTATTCTTACTATCATTTAGAAATGAGATGCTTTACTATGATTTTGTGAATACTAGGAATTAGAAGTGTTACAAATATTAACTCTTTGTCCCCTTAAGGTTTTCCTGCTAAGCTGGAGAAAATTTTGGGATATTGTTAGTAATTTATGGTAGTATTTGTATTTTTACAATTTCTAGATTGTAATCAATAGATGATAGATATATAATGATTCTATAGATCATCAATAGATGATAGATAGAGAATGATTTTATATATGATCACATTAATTTGATAAGAGTTGCTCTAACTGAATCGTGGTCTATTTTATTTTCAACTTATTTCCTCAGCTCACAGAAGTGCAGTTTTTGCCTAATCATTCAGATTAAGGATTAGATAACCACATAGTTTCTTTTTAGGTTATGGAAAAAGTACCTGCTATGGTGAGGTACGGTCTGTTCAACTGGGAACACTAATCCAATTTGGTATATGAGAGCTTTTAACCATAAAATAATAGAGGCGGTTACGGTTCTGGAAATCCAGTCCATTACCTCCAATGTTGTAGTTTCTGGTCAAGTATAACTTCTGTAGTACTGTTTGGCCATGAATAGACCTTAAAATAAAAAAGATGCACACATAGAATTATATTTTATAAGAGTGGAGTTTTAGAAACCTTGCAGTACTAGATCCTAGCAACTTGAAATGAAATAAAAACATTATATTTTTCCAAGTTTATATGTTGGAGGAATTGGAGATTTAGACATGTTAACATAATGAAACATTTAAACTCCTACGGTTCAATGGCATTTCAGTAACATATAATCTCCTTCAGTTTCAATGACATTTCAGTAACATATAATCTCTTTCAGTTTCAATGACATTTCAGTAACATATAATCTCCTTCAGTTTCAATGACATTTCAGTAACATATAATCTCCTTCAGTTTCAATGACATTTCAGTAACATATAATCTCTTTCAGTTTCAATGACACTTCAAGAATATATAATCTCCCTTCATGACTTGAGAACTCTTTAGAAAGTATAATTACCTTTAAGATTTAAGAACATTCAAGTAATGTGTAATCTCCCTTCAGGCTCAAGAGGCCAGCACATCATTGGAGATTGACAGTGCTCTTGATCAACTAAGAGACTTAGACCAAGATTTAACTGACATCAAGCAAGCAGCTGTAACAGATAGACTCACAAGACTCCCAGGAGAAACGGTAAGTATGTACAATATACCATTTGTTAAACCTGATAGTCGACTAAAACAAATAATGAATTAGATATAAAGCGTATATCAGCTTCTTAATTTTGAAAAAATGTGAGGATGTACTGAATTTGAACTTCTAGAAATTGACATAGATATACTGTCCTAGACATGTAAGGATTTACAATAGTAAGAGAGAATAGTATTACCGGTCCAGAAGTATCTAGAAATTGTTTTAAGAATTAGAAGGAAATAGATGAGAAAATGTTGAATGGGAAAACTTGTAGACTCAAGTTGCAAGGCAAATTGGTAACTTCAGGTGAACATACCTATTTGAAATATCATCTGCTTCCTTCTGAGTAATGAGAAAAGTGGCACATAGACACAGTCGATTCTCAAAGTAAAGATTTGATTTTATCCACCTATATGGATTTCCATGACTAATGGTATGTATGTGAGTGTAAACATAGGGAAAGAGAAAAAAAATGGATATAAAATCAAATAAGACAAGTTACGGACTACAGAAATCAAGACCCAAAGAACGGGCGATTGGGGGGAAGGAGAGGGTATTACAGAAAAGGGAGGAAAAGTAAACATACAGTGGAATCCTTCCACAACAAATATCGCCACTCCACAACACTCTTAAAGATTCCCACCCATATCCATTCCCCATTGCCTGTACCGCATGCAGCATATGTTAGCCTTGAGAAGGACTAACAATCTTGAAAATGAATCGTAGAGGTTGTAGAACTATCTAGTTTGGAGCTATTAGAAGAACTGAAAATCTCAAACATGGTCAGTGGAAGTCCTTGCTATTGACTATATGCCCTAAAAAGTACTAGTCAAGTCCTAAGTAATGAAGTCGGTTTGTAAAGTTAAAAGCATTTATGGGTGGAAACCCATATGGTAGAATAAGAATGATATTTATTTAGAATGGACTATGCCTACGTACCAAGAAAGCAAACAAGTTGTAGAAAAAATATCTATAATTGGGGGTTGAAGAAAGATAGCAGAGAAGCATTGAAGTTATATAGTAATTGTTGATCACAAGCTCAGTGGTCAGTACACTGTCTTCCTAGTCCTCCTGGTCCAATGATCAAATGTTCAATTTCCAGTTCAACTTGGAGTATTTTAAAATAGGAAAACTACCGTTAAATTCTGAATATAAACCCATCCGATTGTAGGCCGATAACCTAACTATCCCTTCCCAAAAGTGGAGAAAGTCGATAGTCCGACTATAGACCGACATCCCCAACTTAACAAAGCCGGCAATAATGAACTTCATCATCATAAGAAAGAACCGACATGCTAAATGGAAATTAACACAAACTTTAGCAACTCTAAGAAAATAGCATTCCTTTCATTTGCTTCACTCAAGTAACTTGAATGAATCAAGGAATGAAACCCGGGTGGCTACTGTATTCTGGATCAATATATCCGAAAATAATGAATACCCGGTAGGCTGACTTCCCTATCCATGACTATAGACGGTTTATGAGGTGGCGAGACTTTGGGGAACAAAGTTTTTCCTGAATGAATTGTCTGTGTTGGGTGTCTGGACGTTATGACGCGGAACAGCGCTAGTGAATAGTAATTACTACGTAACTATTATGTCACTGGCTTCTGACAGTGACGTTTAAGTGGGAAATGATGAAAGGCAAGACAGCAAGATCACGTTTGTTTTTATAAGATACAGAAGAGTTTGAACTTTGTTCCTGGTTATGTTTACCATGTGGGGAGAATACGGTAATAAAATAAACATAACAGAGGATTGTGAAATTGATCTCTTCTTCCGCTAAATGTACAGTGGTTGGGGGAGGGAATCAATTACGGTGCAATTTTACTACAAAATGCCTATGATGTGTTGTGATTTGGAACCCGTTTCAAATCTTCTATAAAGAAAGATTACATTTTAGTCACTTATCTGAATGGCATCACATAATGTGAGGGAAACGTGGATTGGTTGAGCCGATTGAAATGGGTAGGGCCAGTAGTCCATCTTCAGCCTCAGTGGGCTGGACTAATTAACAGAATATACAGAGTACCAGTATGTAACTACCGGTATTTGCCACTGAGTTCTCACAAAAATATTGCAGACAGTCATTCCCCGGCTTTGTTTTTAAAAGATACAGAATCAACAGTTTGAACTTAACAACGAGTTTGAACTTTGTGTGACCTGTATGTTTACCTTATACAGTAATATAAACATGAGGCACAGCTCAGACTAGTTTCACTATTTATTTCTCTCCGCCATCCCCCCAACACTGCCTAAGTAGCAAAGTTTTGGATGTCAGTTACATGTTTGTGCAAGACCGTGTTTGTGCAAGACTGTTGAATGTAGAAAAAGACCTCTGTACAGAATTAATTAGGACTTCATTCTTTATGTTTCTGATTATTGTCTTGGTCCCTATTTATATACTTGGAGTCGCATGTTAAAAATTGGCAAGGCCGACCAACACATGCACGGAAATACTCAAAATCTGCCTTTGATGTGTTTTTACATTTTCTGTACACAGGTCTTATAGCCTAGTAGACGGTCAGTAACTGTTGTAACATTTGCTTTACCCAAAATGAAAGTGTGTGACAGTGTTTAGACTACTGGTAGTCTGTGTTTCCCTACACAAACAAGACTGGGCCTTGATGATAAACATGTGTTACTGGTAGATCAGCTTAGGCTACCATATTTCGTTTTTTCACAGACCATTACCGTATTTTGGTCAATATATAAAAAACGGTAATACCCATTGCTAAAAATAGCATTTCCGGGGAAATTAAGCTCAGTAAAAATGGCGGGCATGGCATGTCGGAAATAACGATATAGACCTAGTAAGTGAGTTTTATCAAGAAATATCGGAGGTTTCGAAGGAAATATTGTATGATATATATAAATTAATGTAATTAGAGGCTTAGCAGTATGGTAGTACGCTCTAGATTGTTGGAGAGCCCTAGTCATTTTATCCTGGCTTAATATATCGGGACATGTGAGTTGTCACTGGCATTTTTTTTAAAGTGTTTTTCTCCTTTTTTACTGTGATTTGGACGTAATTTTTTTTTTAAATTTGATGTTACTCGATTATAAGACGAAGAGTATGAAGACATCTCTGTTTATTGTCCAAAAATTCTCGGGTTATACACGGAATTTAACGGTACTTATTTTTTTATAGCAACTGTTTGGTGAGGACACTTTAATTGATATAATTATACTGTGATTGAGGGAACATGTCTTGAAACATGACACAAGTAGAGTGCAGGGTTACAGTGTTGCAATATGGAATTTATTAGCAGTAAGTAATGGTTATTGGTTAGTGCATCTTGAATTAGAGGAAGTGTAGTGTCTAAGTCGCTTGCCCACCAAGTGACTTTTGAGTTCACTTATCGCTCATGGTTTGCACATAAAAAAATTCCCATCTAATCATCAGAAAATGGGCACCAGGTCTCATGTTTCGGGGAGGTTGAGGGATGTTGCCATCGCTAATGAGAAAAAGTTAAATATAATATTGGTCAGATAGTTTCTGGTCAACCCTTGCTATACAGCTACATTCTTATGGGAAAACCATGTGCTGTGATGCTGACTTATAACTCAATTATCTTTACTGTTTCATCTTGAAGATATAGTTTCCCATATTTTGTATATATTCTGAATTTCTCTGTTTGATAGGCTGAGCTATGCTCCTCTCAACTAGGCACAATATCTAAGACAGTAGGATCTTCTATGGCTCAGCTGCTGACAGCCGCTGCACAGGTAGGGAAGCTTAGGTAGTGAATATTTTGTTTGAGTGTTTGTAATCATCAATTGTTTGACTGTGGCACAGACACAGAATACATCTTGGATGGTCAAGATACCAGATTCAATTTTCGCTGCAGGCAGGTGAGCATCGAGACAATTAAGACAGCAATGGTAACCTGAAAAATTTAAATATTGCCTTGAAAATTATTACAATAAAAAAAATTAGTTTGACCACATCATCATGAATAGGATATGCTACCAACATTGTAATTATCAATGGTTGATTGGTTGCTGATCCAGCGGTCCATGGGCTCATGCCCTTTGACCCAGTAATTATCAATCATCATGAAAAAAAAAGATCTGATGTAAGACAAGGCTGCGTGTTTTCACCTCTACTTTTCAACATATACATGGACAGAGTAATAAAAGAAACTCATATCAACAAATAGAAAAACATTGCAAATATACCTGATGAGGAACTTAATAGTGAAATCAACTAACTAATATTTGCCGACAATAAAAATCTAATACACAAACATAAAGAAAATTTTCTAAACCACATCAATGCATTGTTATTAGCATGTAAAAAGTACAGCATGAAAATAATTAATGTACAAAATACAGAAGTTGTTAAAATTAGCAAGTTTGCAACACCAATGGAGATAACAATAGATAACACCACAGTGAAACAAGCCAGAGAATTTAAATATCTAGGGGCATTTTTCCAGAAAATGGAAAACTAGACAGAGAAATAAAAACATGGTGTCAGAAAGGAAACACAGTGACCTACCAACATTCACCATTACTTTTTCACCCAGACATCAAGATGGAAATCAAAAGACAGATAATATCTACAATTATTATACCAACACTCTGCTACCAATGTCAAACATGGTCCTTAACAGCCTAACAGCAGAGGAAAATCGCTATATGTGAAATAGTTTGAGAAAAGCTTGCAATAGTTACTAAACTAGATAAAA
The DNA here is from genome assembly GCA_034231615.1 of Meghimatium bilineatum. Lineage (NCBI taxonomy): Eukaryota > Metazoa > Mollusca > Gastropoda > Stylommatophora > Philomycidae > Meghimatium > Meghimatium bilineatum. Next base: position 36,621,352 of record CM067304.1, read on the forward strand.
TAAGAAATGAAGAAATTAGGAAAAGAGTTGGTATAATATCATGTATTGAGCATGTCGAAAGACAGCAAGTAACATGGTTCTGTCACCTTATGAGAATGAACCCAAACCAAATACCAATAAGAGCATATAACAAAAGAATATCCGGACATAAAGCCACATGTAGACCAAGAAAACGGTGGATAGAAAACATCAAGATAGCCTTGAAATTATGGACAATGCAACCCAGGTGACACATCTGGACTTGGAACGATAGCTGAAGCTCTCACCCTTACGCTTAACGGCAAGTGTGAATACAATCAACCATGGTTTACCTGGGGACAGACAATAGACAACAGAATGAAAACCTTGATATAGCTATGAACCTTTTGTAAATGCACAAAAATGTTAATTAACTGATACCACCCGAAGCAACTTGGTGTAGTCAGGAACTGCTATATCTTTAAACCGAATATACTTGTATGAGTACCATAGTATATGACATTTATTTTGTCATTTTCAGTATTTATATCAACATAAGGATGGTTCTGATCGAAAGGGTAATGTGTCCATATTACTTCTGGCAGGATTTTGATGTGTATTGATATCAATTTTGTAAGTTATTAATAAGTTTTCAACATTGGAGTATGTGATGCCATTTTTCCTCATATTCTGTATATATATTTTCGAGTGCACTTTTTTGTGTGCAAGTATAACTATTTATTTACTTTGATTGCATTTATTATTGAAATCCAACCTGGAAATTACTGTAAAAAAGTGTTGAAAGATACTTTCTCCCTAAGTCTCTTGTTCATTTGTTCTAAGCATGTATAATCACATAATTATTTCTTTTATATCACTGTTTAACACCATGGTTTTTGTGCTTGTAATATTTTATGAGATCTGAAACCAAACGTGTACAGTAAATTTAAATCAACCTGGTGGACCACATTTGGTCTGTGGGCTGTATTTTGCCCACTCTTGATCTAGAGTCATCTATGGTGGTCCAATGAACAAGAAGGGAGATGTGGTTGTGTAATGTTAAGTCATTTGTCTGCGGACCAGCAGATCCCCTCGTTATTTGTTGTTTGAATAAAAATTACTCCTGTGGTTCACCAAGCACCAGGAAGTAGGGTAATAGAGCTATTGCTCTGAAAATATTGAGGAATGGTGCCATTGCTAGACAGGCTATACTAGTCAGACGTTTTCTGCTCAACATCTGAGTAGGCAGCTGGACACTTATGGAAACCATGTGCTATGATGCTGATTGATAACTGATATAACCCTTACCTTACCCAGTGAGCAAGAAATAAATATGATAAACTGATGAGGTTTGACTGTATTATTTTGTCTTCTTTTCAGGGCAATGAGGATTATGTTGGCATTGCTGCAAGGGACACTGTTAATGCACTGAAAATATTGGTCAGCTCTGTTCGTGGTGTTGCTGCTACAACTGACGATAAAAGGGTAATTTGTGAATCCTTTATTAACTACCTACTTTCACATCTGGTGTTTTCATAGAATTCCTAGTTAGGTGGCAAAACAAAGTTACTTATGCTGATATATTGGGGCATCACTGAAGTATTTTCCATGCTCAGTCTATGAAGAATGAGATGGCTGGGACAGATTTGGATGATGGAAAAAGAGAGAATACCTCTCATCATTTGGACCTGTTTAAAACTTGTAGTTACATTCTTAACCTTTAATGCACCATTGTCGAGATCATTCAATAAAGATGGCTGCAATGCTGTCGAGTTTATTCAACTCGTTGCTATGCCCCTATTCAGCAAAGTGAAAATCACACAATCGTTAATACCCTGTGACCGGAATCAGCAAATCATAGTTAGCATTAGTATTCAGCTTCAGATGCCGGTTATGTGTATGATATATATGAGACCATCAGACAAAAAATTGTAAATATTGAGACATCCTGTTCGGAATCCCATCTGTGGGTTACAATGGCCGTCAATATGTTTAATTGATGTAAAATCATTATGGATTGCAATTCTGATAGTGAGGAATTCTTTAAAATTACATTTGTCTTAATAGTAAATATAATAATATGTTCGTTTTGTTATGATATGACATGGAATAAGTATGAGGCAGGATTACTGACAACACTAGGTCTAACTCTAGAGAACAATTTTTTCAACAAGGTAAATTATTTTTACATGTTTTATTTATTTTCCCAGCAGTTAGTTTGGTTATGAAACTACAATAGACTTAAGTGTGTAAAATGAAATATCGAACACTTCCAGACACAGGAGCTGTTAAAACAGATTGCAAATGTTCACCCATGCGGAAGATCTAATTTATTTTTGAATTACATTTGGATAAAAGATCTTGAGGTTTACTTCAATACAAAAATTTGTGTAAATGAAATCTGCATGAAATACATAGACTGATATGGAATCATGGGAACAAGATGATATGAATCACATTAATAATAATTGAAGCATATCCTGCGCAGAACACTGCTATCCAACCATTGTTGAACATTGAGGCACCACTAATACATCCAAGTGTATCACCAGTATGGTGTGCATGGTCTGTGTTTTAACCATGTAGTTCGGTTTGCAAGGCAAGCTCATATCAACTCGTCTACCGTGCAGACTATGAATCTTCTTGCATGGAGGGAAACGATACGGAATGGTATAGGAGTAAGTGATAGCAGATAGTTCAAGAGCTGCACATTTGAGAATTCACACAACAACCCAGGATGGCATAGTGGTCCTAAAATTCCTTGTGCGTGTTATGGAATCCTTTTTTGTGGCTCAGATTGATCTTACATGCAAATCCACCATCACCGTAGTTATAGGTTATACACCGTCTTATAGCACAACAATAATACTATTGTATAAAACGGTAACAGAGGTACACTTACGTATACTTTTTCTGGATAATTGTGTACGCATATACATTCCACATCTTGCCTGTGGAAGGTTTGAAGTTCTCACTGATGGTCATCAACCAGCATGCACATCAAAATCATAGTAGATGATATACCTATATAGCAAGACTTTGCTCTTGTGAAACCCCTTCAGCACCTCATACATACTATTATGTTTTATACCCTCTGAGTAGGAGGCTTCTTCTCATTACACACTGCTGAGAGTTTGATTCCTTTGGGTATGAAATAAAGCTTTAGAGAAACCTTTCCATTGCATTTAAGAATACAAGAGTTCCATTGCTTGTAATTCTGGGAACAAGAACAAATATATACTTCACATAAAGAGTATTAGATGTTGGATAGATGCTGAACCAGTTTCCTTTCATTTAGGTACTTAGTGCTTTTGTGTCCTTTTAGTTATTGTGTGTCAAATCCTTCCTGTACATGTTGCTGCATCTGATATGGTAAAGTTACCTTTATTTCTACAGCCCATAGAAAGCCTCTCTGCACTCCTTCACAGGAAAACATGCAGTAGCAAAAGTTAGTTAGTGTCTCTAAAGATATGGCATTAGGCATACACAATTCATGTTTATGCATGTAATACTTGTTAGTATTGCTTATGAATTAACTAATCTATTATCTCCAGGTGCAACAAGCTATCATAGATAATGCCAGGGATGTTATTAGCCAGTCAATCTACCTGTTGGAGGAAGCCAAATATGCCATGAATGATCCTGGTAACCCTGACAATCAGCAGAGACTTTCTCAGGTGTGTTACATTTGCACCTGTCTATGGTGTGTTTTAATGCTGTAGTGATACACTGGTGTGTAATATGCACCTGTCTGGTGTGTTTGTATGTGGCATAGACTTTCACAAGTATGTTATATGTACCCGTCTGTTGTGTGTTAGCAGGATGCAGTGATTATTGACGCACAGTTATGTATTGTATACCTGTCTGTACATGAAAACACAGGGTAATAAAGTTTTACATATCACTATAGCCACATATAATAAGAAGTGTGGCACATGGCCAAGAGGTTAGAACGCTGGTCTCACACCCGTGAGGTCCAGAGTTTGATTCCTGGTAAGTGCTAGTTTTTTTTTTACAGGAGTGTAAGTTAAAAACTCACCCTGAACATGACCTGCCGACAGCAAGGGCATGCAACGTTTATCTTTATCACAAAAGTCACTCGAATACTTCCTGTAACTCTCTAATTGGAAAAATACGGTATGAAAGTTAAAAAAATTTTGTTTAGACAGTATAGCCACATGAACAAAATATTGTTGTCTGCTTCTAGTGGGTTTTTTTGTGTATTTTTCTATGTTTTTAATGATTTTGCATGTTTATTTTGTGTGCTTTTATTGTTCTTGTATTTTTTTTAGTGTTTTTAATGATTTGTGTGTGTATTTTAGTGGTTCTGTATGGTTTTTTCTATACGTGTAGTCAAAAAGTATTATTGTGTATGTTTTTGTGTTCTTTTAGTGATTATAAAACTTTGTTACCCTGTATTTTTCACTTTTCTTTCTTGTATTATACAAATTCTGTTGTTTCACTGTTGTGCTCTCTACTGACAGGTGGCCAAATCAGTCTCCAATGCACTGAATAATTGTATCAGCAGCCTTCCTGGGCAAAGAGATATTGACAATGCAATCAAGCTTATCGCACAGATCTCACAGAGTCTTGCCAATCCTAGGGTAAGTTTTTATATGCTGAATAATTTTCATGATCAGCTGATTAGAGCATTGCCTTTGTAGTAGAATGATATACAATCAGTTATTGGCTGAGACAAGATAAGGACCAGACTATAAATATAGATGGCTTGTGTGTTCATGGATGGGTTGGTGATACAAAACTGGGAGAGTACAAGTTTGTTCTTCTTGTTTTGTGCCAGGCAGTGAAGCTTTACTTTTAGTTTCAGACTGGTGTTTCTCTGGCATTCTTTTTGATGCAAAAGTCCCAGATAATTGTTTTACTCAATGTGTCTGTAAGTGCAATGTCACTAGCTGGGCAACCTTCAACTCTTGTGGGGGTTTTGCCATGCCTTTCTAGCAATGCTGAGATATTCTGTTTTCCAACACTGGTATTGTTTTGGTTATCGGTCTGATTATATCGTTTCTAATTCTATCTCATAATAACACTCTGAATATTCTTCATAGACATTTCATTTCTACTGTCATCATCTTTTTTTTTACTTGCGCTGTCATTGTCCAATTATTGCGACATGATAATATAGCTGTTATGGTATTCTGCCAGTTGTTCTCAAAATATATATAGCATTGTTGGTACCTTTTCCTTCTATGAAGTCACATTGTTCTGGACTTATTTCTGTTTTTATTTTGTTTCTCACACTCTTCATGATGATTCTGAAAAGTGTTTTTGTTATTTGACTCATGAGTCTGATTGTATTGTGTTCTTCACATTTGGTGGTCCCTGGTTTCTTTGGTAAGGCTATAAATATGGATCTCATCAAGTCATTATTCAAGTCTTATAATGGAGCTTTATAAGACTATGTGTCCATTAGTATATACATTATTCAGCAATTTTGTCATTATTTCAACTCCAAAGTCACCTAAAACTAATAATTTCTCTAATGTAATATTGTCTGGTCCTGGGGTTTTGCCATATTTCATTTGCCTTAGGGCTTCCCTTACTTCTGCAGCGAGTATTGAGTATCTGCTCACCATTACCTTGTATGCTTATCTCTGGTCTATTTTCATCATAAAGTTCTTTGATATATTCTGACCATCTCTGTACTATATGATCTTTTCCTATTAATATCTGCCCTGTCTTAGATTTTAGACACCCTGTAACTGTTTGCGTTCTTTTCCCTGTTATGCCATCAATTTGTTTATGCAGTAATAATCATTTGTTAGAATATGATAATATACTGTTATACACTTGACCTAATGTAGTTTTCATGTACCGGCCTTCATTTAAGTATTTTCCAGTTATATTTATAGTTATATTTATTATAACCCAGAACATCAAATATGTTAATGCATTGAACACTTTATAACACTTTTGCATTTAACAGTTTTAGTTGCAACACTATGTTTTCTAGAGAGCTTTATGAATTGTGAACAATTTATCATGTCAGGTCAATATTTTATTGCTAAAATACTTCCTTAGTTCCCACAAACAGACAGATCCTATCAAGAGGTCCAGAATGACATGAGCAACTCTACAGCCAATCTAAATCAAGCTGCCAGTGACATTGTGGCATCTTCTAGAGTCACAACTCAGCATCTTTCAGAGTCTTCCACAAGATACAGGTGAATGGAATGCTTTGTTATCATCGCAATAGCAAATGTGTATTTATTTCCATGAATATAAATTCAGTTTGCCCATTATGCTGGAATCAGTCACAATTTTATTTGGTAAAAATTGAAGACGCAGAGTAATGAAGCTGTTAATGACTCAATAGTACTTAGTAGAACACAGGTTTTTGAAAGTTTCACTTGAACATGACGGACTATCACTAAGACAAAACCTGTGTTCTACTATTGTTGTTACATTTCACTGCAGTACTACCTTATATTAATGACTCAACTGAAGCAGAAATACACAAACCAAATGTTTTGACCAAAAGGTATGCTATGATGCATTACCTATCGCAGTGTCCACATCAAGAAGGCAGTTGCTAAGCAACTTCAGAGTGTCCCCTTTATCCATTCTCACTTCCTTGACTATATATGCATTTCATTCAAGCATATATGCTCATTCATTTCCTCAAACAGCTGGAAATCCTGCCGGTAATTGTGATACACATGAGGTTGAGCAAGCTATATACATATACTGCATGAACTGAAAATCAGACAATTTAACTGATTTAGTAAATCATTTCTTTGGATTTAGCTGATCCAATTCTATTGTTTGCTATTATATGCAAGATTGTGTTCACAAACTTATTGAAAATGTTTTCTTTTTGCAGCCAACATTATGAAGAGTTCGTACACACTGGCCTTACTCTGGCAGGATTGTCCAAGGACTCTGATACTCAGACCCAGATTGTTGGTGGGCTTAAGAGTGTCTCAATGGTGTCCAGCAAGCTTCTCCTGGCAACTAAATCAGTGTCTGCTGATCCTAATGCTCCTAATTCACGAAATCTGCTTGCCCAAGCTGCCAGGTAGCATTTCTAGCATAATTTAGATCAGATAACATGTCATTACCAAATCAAAGGTTGCATCTCAACCAATTGTTGTTTGTTCCATTTATAGTAAATGCTTTATGCTCTGCCAAATTAATCAACTTGTTGGTAAATATTGACAGAATCTGTCTCTAAGCATTACCCATGATGCAATGCTTGAAAATGATTGCAGAAATTTCATTATGGGACACATATAAAACCATCTTTGATTGTGAAAGTGGTTTTTGAAAAAGAGGATTTTTTATGCGTGTCCCATTTACAGAATCATTTGCACCATGATGTTCATAAGGGAGATAGGTAAGAGATTCGGAGACAGATTCTGTCAAAATTTTCACAATATCAATCACCAATCAGAGATTCCAGTCGCTGACCAATTCAGTGGTGCAGACTATCACGATGTCCTGGTAACTGCCATTAAATCATAATCTTCTGATGACTGGACGCTATTTGTAATTGAGAGCCAGTATGTCCACTAAGTTGGCATATTACAGCCCTTAGGGATTAACATCTGTCATTTATATGTGTAAACATGCCGAAGTCAGATGTGGCAGGACACTGGCACAAATAAAACGGTGACACAATGCATTTCCATTCTCTGGATTATATCCTGCTGGAAATCTATTCTTGTACTATCCTTCTACAAGAAATTTCTGATGGGAGTTTGATAACTAATGACCAAAAAAATATACATTTTTGTACATATTTCTGCTATGCTGTCATTTTTTTGTTTATTTTGTTTTATCAGTATCTCATGATATTCTGTCAATTTATTTTTTATTTTGATTGATCTCTATCCTATATTTTTCATCATTCATACTACTCTAAACTTTCAGATTTATCTTGTCTGGTGATTAATATGAACATTGCCGCTTTAGAACAGTAATCGCAGAGCATATCCCCTGCTACTTCCTGGTCACACTTTTAAAGAATTTTGCGCCCGTAAAAGTTTTTATTGTTTTGAAATGCAAGAACACATTTGTTTGTCTCCCTCACCACGAAGGAGTGGGACATGTACTAGCGTTAGATTTAATGTAAACGCTATACCTAACCCGTGGTCCTCCTCCCAGAGTCATAAAATCTCGCAGTATCCTGCATTTGTACTAACGTTCTGCAAGTGACATAATTTTTAGACTGTGCTATAAAATGAAAACAGTGCGCAAACCATCATAAACTACCAATGAACATGTGCATTGAATCTTGTTTCATTCACATCCCACTATAATAACAAAATAAAAGGAGGTATGCTTTGTGATTATCAAACCGCTGCTTCTTACTCGTCATGTATTATGTTGTATTATTGATAAAGGACTTTTGTCAAAACATTAATTCTTGTGTATTTATGCAGCTACCAGGAATTAGCAAATATTACCGTTTTCCAAATTTTAGTTTTGCACCATTTATTACCAATTATCAAATTAAAGTAAATAATCTGCCTATTAAATTCTTCCATCAGCTTACATTTTGTTAATGAAATTCTTTCTGTCCACAAATTCTTCCATCGATTTCATCCTTTCTGACCACTGCATCCTTCTGTCCATTATATTTTCTGTCCATTTTATTCTGCATCTAATTAATTACTGCCTTCTACATTTCTTTTGTCCACCATATGACTTCTATTCTATATAGTGGCCTATTGTTCTGTCATCTGTTATGATAATTACATCCTCCAGCTTAAAGCATAATTCTAATGTCCACTACTTGCCACCTGCCTACTATATTTCTCCACAGAGCAGTGACAGAGAGTATTAACCACTTGTTCAGTATCTGTACCCAGTCAGCTCCAGGACAGAAGGAGTGTGACAATGCTCTCAGACAAATCCAGGTATTATGCATTATCCTCTATTAAGGTCAATGATTGTATTTTTAAGCTGTGAAAAACTAGTTGTTATCAATGTCTGCATCAAGGGGACCAATATAGGTACTCGTTACTGTTAAGCAAGCTTTAGACTTAAAATAGCACTTCTACCCAAAATGTTTGCGGATAATTTTAATATAGTAAGAAGAGAAAGTGTTTTATTAAACAAGTACCATTTATTTCTATTTCAGATGATGGCCAGCATGCTAGATAATCCAAATGAACCAGTTAGTGACTTGTCTTATTTTGATTCTCTGCATGCAGTTATGGAAAAGTCAAAGGTACTTAAACTTGTGGTTTATATGTAAAATCTTATGCATACAGAGCATAAACAACCTGGAGGAAATAGGTCTATATTCCTCATTTACAGAAAACATCTGTATGTTGTCAGGTCCAAATAAGGAAAACAAAGAATAGCAACACTCTTACCCGCCGTGTATGCCATGAGAGGGTACTCAAGGAGGTTTTTAGGATAGGATTAGCTGTTCCATCCAATAGTGGGTCAAGTGACCCAGAAGCCATTCTGAAATTGGATGTGTTGGACCAAACGGCGCAGATATCACAGCTAATCTGTAAACCATGACACAGTGGATTCTATTCTCTGAATTACAAATTTGCTAAACTGTAGTCGTTTAAATGAAAAAGAAGAAAAGTTACAGAAAAGATGTGCTGCTACAATTAATGCTAGCACATTTATTAAAGTGCTCATATCATTGAGTTAGTAAATTCAAATTTCTATTCAGTGAATTAAAATAATTTAGGTAGAAACTGAGCCATAAATTAATATAGCCCATGTGTTGCCAGGGCCAAAAAGTGAGCAAAGAATAGCAACACTTTTCCCTTCTATGCATGTCGTAAGAGGTGACTAAGGAGATTTTGGAGTGTGGTTGACTGTTCCATCTCAAACCGGATCAGTGACTTAGAAGCCATGCTGAAGTTAGACGTATCCGACCACAAGGCACAAATATCGCATTGCTAAGATATAAACCATGACAACGCATTCTATTCTCTGAAATACATCCTGCTTATATGCAGGAGTTTGATGAGGAAAAAAGAAAAGATGGAAAGAAATATTGTTTCACAGTTCACAAAATAAATTGAATCAACATTTCAATAAAAAAAAAGAATTCAAAATAAACAGAGGACAATAAATTCTACTAGTAGTGCAAAGAAACTCATCAGTTTATAATATTATAAAGCCCACAGAAGAAATGACATCACAGTTGAAACAAAGATGATCTTTCAAAAACAGAAGGAAGGAAGATCAAAACAAAACAGTTAGTACTGGAAACAATGACACAAAAAATATAACTTTAAGATATAGAAATTAAATGGGTTCTTTCCTAGTAGGCGCCAATACACTGTTTAGATTTTTAATTCCACTTTTTTAGATAGACGCTGCACATGACACTTTGTTGGTATTTGTTGCTACATACAATAAACATGGCTGCTGCTAACTTGAACATGACGGTTTGAGTCTCCCCACAAATAAGCAGGAATCGGTTTTGTTTCTACAAAACAGAAAAAATACTACTTGTTGATAATATCTGCACTCTACATTCCTTCAGCATGCTACGCACTGGGATGAGCTCTCTCATTATAGCACGCAGAAATAATGAGCGTGCAGTACACATGATTGCCATTTTATTATCTGCGTTATGGAAGCACAATGAAAATAATGGTGCTCTCCACATTGCACTAGTGTGTGATAGCGTGGATGGAGAAACAGTAACACTGTGTCACGTCTATAGCATTTTAAAAGTTATCATGCAGAATTTATGTTTTTACAACAACCACAGACACTACATTTCATGCTATTCCCGTTCTTATGCAAGATTACTTGTCCCAATAAAAATATTGCATTATTTCGGATTGTCTCCTTTGTATAATATGTTTTGAAACTAGCATGTTTTGGAAATGTATGCAGACATGATTCCTTGTCAAAAACAATACTCCAGGAAACTATCGAATGGGAAGAAGCATAGGAGGGCAAATAAAGGCATGGACAGACATCAAGGAATGGGCAGGACAAGATTTTTCCTCACTCATCCGCATTACTGAGGATAGGAATTGCTGGAGGACTGTGTGCTAAAGCATCCAATGTGGTGTATCCCTAAGACCATGAAGGGTTACAGGTTTATTGATTGTTTTAATGTCCCTTTGTACCTTAGTTAGGGGTAAAGGTAACTAAAGTTTGTTTCACTAAACTTTGTTCCGTTTAATATGTGTTGGTTTCTACTAGGACAGTACCATTAAATTCATAGATTGGGCACCTGTGGCTATGTCGATAGTGACGGAATACAGCAGAAAAAGGTCAAGCATGCATGAACGTGGTTGACTTCAAGCTTGTTGACCAGTGTGTAAATACAAGACCAGTTCTCTTGTATGGCTGGCCAAGTAGACTAGCGATATGGTTACAGACATCTACCACTCAATGGAAGTGGTCAAAACACTTTATTGAGTTACCAATGCCAAAGTTAGATAGTCAGGTCATTGGGGAAAATAAAAGCGGTGACAACACATTCTCCCGACTACATCCTTCTGAAAATCTAGTAGGACCATTGTCCTACTAATAAGTGAGGCACAGTGGGAGTATGAACGAAAAAAATAAATACAAAAAATTTATCTAAATCAGAAGACTTTAATGTACCATACTAATTATAGTTTTTTTTATTTACTTGCCTCATGGTGTTTAGGACCTTGGTGATGCTATGACTGGCATCTCCAACCATGCCAAGAAAGGAGATATAGATGAGTTTTGTAACTCTGTGAGAAACTTTGCCAACTCAGTCTGTGGCTTGACTGAAGCTTCTGTACAGGTAATATAAGCCTTTTAACTGATCATTTTTATATCCTTTATTGCTGTTCTTTGTGATTCTTATTATACTTTGATCTTGTAATGCATGTATGGGAAATCAGGAGTTCTTGACACTGATATGTGCCCCTGTGAACAATCTCCAGAAAATAGAACATATTTTACAGAACTGCACATTGTACCAATCCTTAAGAAGAAAACCATGACCAACTAAAACAGCTCTGGCAGTAAACTCTACAGCCCTGTCTCTGGGCTGGTCACAGCAGCACAGTTCATTGTTGTTCATATTTTCTTGCTGATGTTATTTGTGTTTAAAAAAAATAAAAAGTACCTCTTATGGTAAGACACTTCAGCCTTTTCTTTCAACCACAGACATTAGATACAATTTTTCGCAGAAGCTTGATGCGTCGAACCATCGGTGCAAATAAACTGGTGACACAATGGACTTTGATCTCTGGACTATATCCTGTTGGAAACTTGTCCTGCTGTAAGAGATATCCAGCGGGAGTTTAAGAATGAATGCAAAGAGACTAATCCAATGTATTTATATCGAGGTTGCAGTTCAGGTAATTCTGCTTCCACACCCCCTGAGCATAATGTTTAAATTTATTCTCTTGAAAATAAATATGTACCTCATATGGTGAGGAGCTGCTGCTAGTCCAATTGGTCACATCAAAGATGACCATTAAAACATAATGGAGGTCATAGTTGAAACCATGACTTGAGTTTAATGATATATTTGTTCTTTGTTGTAGCCTAGTTTTTTGTTATGTTCTGTGTGTTCTTGATTTTGCTTTGTTCTTGATTTTCTTGCTATTGCTATTGTTCTTTTGATGTGTTTGCTTTCTTTGCTATTGCTGCTGTGCTATGTCATTTGTCTTTGTTGTAACTGAAATATTTTGTTTTTGATTTTGTTTGGCTGGGTGCATACCCTCATAATTTTAGCAAAACAGAACATTTTAACTGTTCTCTCTCTCTCTCTCTCTCTCTCTCTCTCTCTCTCTCTCTCTCTCTCTCTCTCTCTCTCTCTCTCTCTCTCTCCTTGTCCTAAGTAAGTTTCTATCGAATGATATACTATGTCACTATACACAGAACAAATCCACCCTTCAACTTTGTCTTCAAATAAAGCCTTCAACAAGATGTCATGTCTTTTCATATGTCCAAAATATTTTTATTTAAAAAAAATTGTACTATTTTTAAAGAAGTTTCCAAAATTTCTTTGTTTTCTTCTCATTCCTCAAATTTCTCTCCATATGTCTATATATCCACATTTCAGAGGCATCAGTTGTGTCTTCAGGCTGTTTGTTCATTATCCATGTTACTGATCCACATTTAATGTGGAATAGATGCAGCACTTTACAATTCTTATTTGGAATTTATGATTTGTTTGAATATGAGTCATTTTCTCATGTCATTAAAAGTACTTTTAGCCATTCCTATTCTTCCCCTTTAAACTCTGCTTTGTATCTTCCATCTGTTAGCAGTGTATCCAAGCTATGTCTACTTGTTGCAGTATATTACAATGTATTTTAATTTTTTCCTCCTTTAATTTACTGATTATTATAGTTTTTGTTGTTTTTTGGATGTTAGTATCTAGTCTACATCTGGTTTTACAGATACTCAATATGATTTTACTATTCCCATTTTAGGCAGCATATCTTGTAGGTATTTCTGACCCAGCCTCTGAGCCTGGACGTCCAGGAGTTGTTGATCAAACTCAGTTTTCTCGGGCCAATCAAGCTATACAGATGGCTTGTCAGAATTTGACAAATCCGGCAAGTTCTCAACAACAGGTGAGTCAAGTACAAGTAGTCTAATTGTGATGTATTAAACCTTTGTGGTCAAGGGGAGGAAGTTGATCATCTATAGCTGATGGTGTTCAGGTCAAGCATTTTAAAAGTTACCACAAAGTAGCTAAATTATCATATTTTATTACACTGGATTAAAGGTAAAGTCTGCACATGTGTTGTTGCCAGGATCAGAAAGGGGAGCAAAGAATAGCAACACTGTTATCTTCCATGCATATCATAAGATGCGACTAAGGAATTTTTGGGTGGAGTTGGCTGTCCCATCCCATATAGGGTCAAAAAGATCCAGAAGTCATGTTCAAGTCAGATGTGTTAGGCTGAAAGGCACAGATATTGCAGCTAAGCTATAAACCATGACACAATGCATTCCATTTTCAGTACCAACACTCTGCTAATATGCAGGAGTTTGAGAACGGAACACATAAGAAGACAAAGAGGTAGTATTTTTTTACATGCCTCATACAGATTCAATTTGACAACCTATGCTGATGTGATAGTCATCAAAATGATAATCCATTTTGATTTACATACTTGTTTAACATATCACGATCAGATCAGCGCCACAATTGCAACTACTGACTTCTAGCAGGAAACTGCAACTACTGACCCTTGGTGGTAAATCACATCAAATGTGCCCATTAGAGAGTTCAAAAAATAACTCGGAGATCTTGTTGTTCTATCAGCATAAGAATTACTATTATTTGCTACATATTCTGGGATAAATTTGTTAGTGCTTCAGAGGTTTATGAATCACCCTGTATATTTAACATTTAGCAAACCAGATTAAAATAACAATCTATTTCCTGCCACCTGATTCTTTTTTGAAAATTTGTTGTTTTTTTTTATCGTATCTGTTTGGAAAACACAATAACTTTTTTGTTCTTAGACATTTTAAAATAATTTTTGTAGATGTAAATAAAGAATTTAATACTGCACATATTGGTCTAAGTTGTATTTGTGTATGTTTTATACAAGCAGTGTGAGAAGGTTGTATGGGAATACATCAAAATCAAATCACAAATTTTTGAAATAAAATTACTTATCTTTATTTATTTTTCAATGTGGCAACCCTGAAAATATCATTTACACACTGTAACACACCTAAGTCTATTATAATAGATTTACATTAACATAATATTGCTGGAGAAATAAATAAAACATGTAAAAGTAACTTACCTATCGCAAATATTGTTCTTTAGAGTTAGACCTAGTTTCGTCTGTAATCCTATATAAACATTAGATCCATACTGTGTAATGTCAGATCATAATGAAATCTAATGTATTACTATGTCTACTTTGAAAACAAACGGTGTTCCCAAACATGCCTTACTAACAGAATCATTATCCGTAATGATTTTAAGTCAATTATAGATATTGATGGCTACTCTAAATCACTGATGGAGGACTCTTGATCTTTACAATTATTTGTCCTATAGTCTCCTGCGAGGGGGAGTCAATAAGTAAGTCACAAATTGATGTTGGATGGCAGGAAAATGCAGTAGGTGGTTTCTAAAGCTGTTTATAGTTGATATCATCATAGAACTTTATGTTTATGTTCGCTAGATGGCGCTAGCTGTACCTTGCGCATGTGCAGCACAAAAAACAAAATGGCTACTGTACTTACAGAGTGTACAATCAATGAACAACGTGCTGTTGTGCGTTTTTTATGGGCAAAAGGACTGCCTGCAAAAGACATTCATAAAGAAATGCTTCCTGTTTATGCTGACAATTGTTTGTCCCGTAAAGCGGTGCACAGCTGGGTAAAAAATTTTTCTCAAGGGCGCTCTAAAATTGTTGACGAAATCCGATCTGGTCGTGCTGTTGAAATTGCAACAGACGCATCTGTGCAGCGGGTTGAGGAGATGATTCGAGGTGACAGACGAGTAACGATAGACGCTGTAGCAGCTGCAATAGGGTGCTCACATGGTTCAGCATACAGCATCATGCATGACCGATTGAAATTTAAGAAAGTGTGTTCAAGGTGGGTGCCCAGACAATTGACGGACGAACACAAAATGAACCGATTAGGCTTGTCATTGGAGCATCTCTGTCAATACGCAAATGAAGGAGAAGACATGATGAACAGGATTATTACTGGGGACGAATCATGGGTGCATCACTACCAGCCTGAATCAAAGCGTGCTTCAATGCAATGGAAACATCCTTCTTCGCCTTGTGTCCAAAAATTCAAGGTTACACCATCAGCAGGGAAGGTTATGCTGACAGTGTTCTGGGATTGTCAAGGAGTGCTTTTAACCAATTTCAAAAAGAAAGGTGACAATGTGAATTCTGAATCATACTGTGAAGTTCTATCAGTGCTTCGGGATGCAATTCGAAGAAAACGTCCAGGGCTGCTGACTAGAGGAGTGCTACTCCTTCATGGCAATGCTAGACCACATACGGCTCGATTAACTCAGGAGAAAATAAAAAATCTTGGTTGGAAAATTCTGGAACATCCTCCTTACAGCCCCGATTTAGCCCCTAGTGATTTTCACCTTTTTGGTCCACTAAAAACCCACCTTGGCGGGAAGCATTTCGCGACTGACGCAGAAGTTGAATGTGAAGTGAAAATGTGGCTTAAAAAGCAGAGCACGCAGTTCTACGCAGCAGGTTTGGGAGGACTCATAAAATGATGGGATAAATGCATCAATGTTGGTGGAAATTATGTTGAGAAGTAAAGGGATAATGTATGTGTAAAAATAAACAGTTTTCAGGTTTTTATCGTCTTCAGTTTTTTTCTAAAGAGCCATTTGTGACTTACTTATTGACTCCCCCTCGTATATTTCGAAAACCATTACTGGGATTGAAAATGGAATATTTCTGCTAACTATGATTCACTGGTCGCATGACATTAATGATCAAATGATTTTTACTTCGCTGAATATGTGGAGGGGGAGAAATAGCAAATGTTGTATGAGTTCAACAGTAATTGTTACCGTTGCCGCCGTATTTGTTGTAAGAGCCTGACTTTAGTGTGCTAAATGTTAAAGAAAGACTTTGAATGCTTTAGCCTTAGGTTGAAGAAACAGCATGTTAAACACTAACAAGCATAATGTAGACTGACCCTTCATCTGTTACATGTGTGGCAGAAAACGAAAACTGCAGCATGGTTGTATTCAATTAAAAATTACTAAATAGTCTATTTTAATGTTTCTTGTTTGGTGTTTTATTTGTTATACTTTATAGTTTATTTGATTTATATGTTTTTTGTTTGTTTTTTAATGATACTGATGTGTACTTTCTATGTCTAAGTAAGCAAAGAAAGGGGACTAGCTGTAGGGTTAAACTCTCCACCCCTTCCATATCAGGAACCCAAACATGATATTTAGTACTATAAACTGTTTTTAAAAAAGTGCTCATCCCACAAATTCCTCTAGCAATTTCCTCTCATAATATGAACAACTTTTTAAAAGGAAAACTTCTTAGGGTATCCTCGGCCCTTTGTCTAAGAAATAACACAAAATATTAAAAGTAGTAATCATATATATCACAAGTGAAGATGACATGCACTTTTTATGGCTGAACACTGTATTCCCCAATACATATCAAAGGTGCAGAAAAGGGAACTTTATTACATTTTGTGTCTGTCATAACAACTCTATAATGTGTTTGGAGATAACTGTATAGTCTTACCAAATTGAACGGTAGGGATTATACAGTCTTAGGGAATAAAAAAGTATTGACAATACCATTTTAGGATAGGGAAAAGTGGGGGTTATAGAGTCTTAGGGAAGAAAAAAGTAAGGGTCATACAGTCTTAGAGAATGGAAAAGTAGATGTTATACGGTTTTAGAAAAAGTAGGGGTTATAATAGAGTCTTAGGGAAAAAAGTAAAGGTTATATATTGTTACAAAAGGGAAAAGTAGGAGTTACACAGTCTTAGGGAATGAATAAGTAGGGGTTATATAGTCTTAGGAAAGTAGAGGTTATGCAGTCTTAAAATGAAATTTATATCATATCCTATATGAAGGTGTAGCCATCAACCCAGCATACATTGGCTGGGTTATGGATCATGATTTAGAATAATGTAAACTGGTTAGTAGATACTAAGAATTCTTGTGTGCGAGAAAAGAAGTGTATTTCATATTTGAAAATTGAGTGTCTTGCTGTTCTTCTTCTGGTTGTGTCATGTAGGGTACCAACACGCAAGCAGAGGTAGGTTTTTCTTAGTGTCCTTGATTAACCCATTTATTTGTATCTGTGGGATATACATATTAGGGAATTTATTTGTTACATAATATAGACATTTATTTGTTATATAATATACAGACATTTATTTAATACTATGAAATACGTATCAAGTAGAAATGGAGGCAAACCTAACCCTTAACAGTTTTCTTAAAAGATAATCATCCACAAACAAAGTGGTCATTTTCTTGAAAGGAAAACCTTCCCATGTCAGTAAATTCAATAAAAATTATTTTCTTTTACACTATTTTTTCCAGATTTGTATTATCATTAATTTAACCAAAACATTTTTTTTTCTCTTTATTTTGTTAACACATATAAAAAAAATCTTATTCCACAAGCATAATGACAGCATGAACAAATTAATTAACCCCATTTACAAATATTAACCCCATTATATTTTGATGTTTCAGACCCAAAAAAATGCAATTACAATAGGCCTATGTATTTATGTAACAACATATATATGTCACAATTTATACAAGAATATCTCAAGCTACTCAACATTTCAAGCTATGTTATATATTAGTTTCTCAACTTGTTAATTATTAATACCAGTTTTCTAAATCTCCTATTTGTTAACACGGTTGTTTTTTTGTGTCCTTTTTTTCAACTGTGCAACTAGTTGGATGTGCCGAACGATGTCCTGCTATTTCACACTTAAGTGAGATGGTTGTCGAGAGGAAAAGTATTAAAAGGTGTTTTTGAGCTTCATGATGAACTCAAAGCTATTTTTAAAAATCAGAAAGTAAGACCACAGTTCGAAACATGTTTCAGCGATAAAAGTAAACTGCAGAAAATAGCTTACTTGGTTGACATCATTACCATCTCTTGCAAAGCCAAAGTTGCAGCCAGACTTCAGCAAATTTAGGTGTTCTTCCTACTGTTTGCAGAATCAGCATATAGCGCACAATGATCTGCATAGAGGAGTTCCCTGATCATTGTTTCATACTTTGATCATTGTTTCACACTTTAGTTTTGGCTTGCAAATGCTGAAGATTCAAGAATTTAGTATTTATTCCTGTTATGTCACTTGATCAAGATGCATCTGTCACTATGGCAGAAAACATTAGGATGAACAGTGTTGGAGTAAGAATGCATCCTTGTTTGACCTGTTTGTGACAGGAAAGGCTGGTGATAACATTCCATCACTAATAATGATGGCCATCTTGAAATTTTAGCATGATGTGACATATTGGGGGAGGGGGGGACAAATTTGGCGAGCACATTCCACATCCTGTCTCTGTTGACTGTGTGAATTGCCTTTGTGAGGTCTGCAAAAAAGAATATATACTAACTCAGCAAATATACAGAAGGTAATAATGCCAAATTTTATGTTCTTGCTATTATATGTTCTTGATTACTCAAGAAGGGTGTTACTTATTATGTTTTTTTGGTGTAAACTCAATACGCAAATAATATATGTATATAATGTATTCTGTAATTTTCAACCTGTCTAATGACAACCATAATTTTGACACTTTTCCACTTCTCATATGTTCCATTATTTACAAAGACTTCTTGGTGAAAATACTGAGCCAGTGTCTATTAACTCTTGAGTGTATGCATTGTTCATTTATGTTTTTACGTGCTTACTGAACATGATATACCAAAATGATCTCATCAGTAGATCTACTTTAAAAATATTACTACCATTCTGTATCATGAGATGAAGAAATCTTCCATATTCTATGTGTTAATCTTTACTACACTTCATTCAAAGTACAAAGCTTACCCCTCCACATTTGATTGTTTAAAAATTTTTTCGCAATGATGAAAAATACATAGCAAATGTTTTTTAAATGATTGACTCACGTGTTCTTGTCCGACAAATTTATTGTTTAAATAAATTCTGATGCCTATCTTTTTTCTAATTAAATCTATAAAGTTATTTCATAACCAAACTGACCAAAATAAAACACATAGATGTTACTTCGATCTAACCTTGAGTAGATCTAAGAAGTTTTCTCGACTCACTTCACAAACATGATGTAAATTGAATGCACAATGTCCATACCTAATGTTGCATTGTCATTTCATAACAAAACTAATGTGTTCCAGAATATCTTTAAAAATTAACGTAATTCCCAACAATTCCTAATTGTTAGAAAAACAATCCACAAGAATTTCACTAAAGATGGCTTCATTTTAATTCACTATGCATTGATTGGTGAACTTTCAAATTTTCTTCATTTTCTGGACAATATTTATTTCACATGACCTTGTTGAATATGAAACTAGATTTGCTCACAGTGTTGCTACTATTTTTTTCCATGAAAAAAACCCAAATTTAAACATTTTTTTATAGTTACAAAATTTCTTAGAGACTGTTGCAATTCTGCTACCACTGTGTTCAGCGTAGTACAACAGAAAGTTGGTTTTTATATGCTCTGAGAACATTGTAAAGGTTAATGCAATTGTGTAAAAATACTTCTTTATAAACTTTATGTTTCACTGGCTAGTGTAAAAAAATACTTCTTTATAAAACTTTCTGTGTTTGACTAGCCATTGTAAAGTTATACTTCTGTAACTAAAATATTGTTGCGTTTGACATCATACATGTACACTTCCAGAAAGATTGTTTGGTATTTCATTCCATAACAATTATTATAATTCTATTATGTGAACTCAAATTCTGCATAGAGATTACCTGATTAAAAGTCAGTACAGCTGAGTCAGGGGCAACAAAAGAGCTGACAATTGGCAGGTAAAACTGTAGTGGATGGCAAAGTGACAAGAAGAGCTGAATTAATTAGAGCACAACTGGATACACTATAAAATGATGATGAAGAATCTGAAAAAACAAATTACATGTTTAGATGGTGATAGAAATGGAAGGGATCAGGGAAGAAATCCTCACTGGAAAGACAAAACCCACAATCAACAACTGACTGGGACACTCAGATTATATTTTTAGATGGAATGGCAAGCAGTGCATTTATGGGATTGCCCATTGTACAGTGATACTAGTTCCTAATTAAGAATCAATCATTACAGCTGTATGTTCTATAAAAACATTCTGCACAAAACATACAGCAAATCTGTACAAGTTTGCATATATGAGTCATTCTGAAAGTTAAACATAGGTACAGTTTGAATAAATGAAGTAATGAAATATTCAACTTTCATCAAGTATTATGCTTCATGGAGTTTACGTTCTATGGTAAGCTAACTAGACATCAGTTCAAAGCTAACTGTTGGACATTGTGACATCACTGTGCAAGCATTATTTCTTTTTCATTTATCAGTTTGAGAAATCCACTATCTTAATTAAATGTATAAGTATAACATAGTGGCAACTATCTGGATTTGTTCAATAATATTTGATCAATTTCCAGAACTGCTAAGTGCAGAAGATAAGCACAGTGACTTCCTCAGTTTGTAGAAAACTCTTTATTTGATGTGTACATACTCTACCACTGATACTGTCACTGAAATGAGAATGAGCACCCATGGGGGTACCATTGCTGCATAGATGTCAAATCTATTAAGTTGTCAGTTGTATGTTCTAAATAGTGTAGTAATATTGTAGTTTCCAATGTATTTTTATTGTGCACACTAATAGTTTGACACATTTTACAACAGCCTTAAAATACATACCCCAATAGGAGATGTGGAATGTAACTAGAGGACTGTAGATTTTCCATTGTTCATTTTTGTTTATGAACCGAAGCAAATGATGGAAAGATGGCAACAATATTTCAAGGAACTACTAAATCTAAAAGAAGGAGAGGAAGACACAACAATAAACACTACAGCAGCGAACCTAGAACCATATATACTACTATCGGAAATAGAAAATGCAATAAACAAAGCACCAATGAACAAGGCAGCAGGCTCTGATAACATACAAACAGAACTTATCAAAGCAGCAGCAGAGAGCGGGAAAAAATGGTTACACAGACTTTTTAATGTAATGTGGAAAAAACAAGAGACACCAGAAGACTGGAGGAACGCGATAATCATTCCCATATGGAAGAAAAAAGGCAGTAAGAGAGACTGCACAAAATACAGAGGGATATCTTTACTAAGCCACACAGGAACATTTTTTAACAAAATATTAGAGCAACGACTACGAACATATATTGAACCACAACTTCAAAACACCCAAATGGGCTTCCGTAAGAACAAAAGCTGTACAGATGCTATCTTTACACTTAGACAACTAACAGAAAGAGCCACAGAAAACAACAAAGAATTATATATCGCATTCGTAGACCAAGAAAAGGCATTCGACAGAGTAGACAGACAACAACTATGGAAAACATTATCAATATACGGAGTACCAGAACATTTAATCAACATATGCAAGGGCATTTATGCAAATAGCCAATGTGCAGTAAGAACAAATGCAGGTGTGTCCAATAAGTTCCAAATTAAATCATGAGTTCGCCAGGGGTGTGTTCTATCCCCTCTACTTTTTATAACATATATCGACCACATCTGTAAACTAACAAGTACCAACGAAGAAGATAACATAAAAGACAAATTGAACTAACTACTCTTTGCAGATGACCAAGTACTAATAGTGACATCGGAAGAACAATTGCAAGACCATATGAACATACTCCACATAACATGTCAAAAATTCAACATGAAGATTAATATTGAAAAGACTGAAATAAGTAGACCAAGAAAAGGCATTCGACAGAGTAGACAGACAACAACTATGGAAAACATTATCAATATACGGATTACCAGAACATTTAATCAACATATGCAAGGGCATTTATGCAAATAGCCAATGTGCAGTAAGAACAAATGCAGGTGTGTCCAATAAGTTCCAAATTAAATCATGAGTTCGCCAGGGGTGTGTTCTATCCCCTCTACTTTTTATAACATATATCGACCACATCTGTAAACTAACAAGTACCAACGAAGAAGATAACATAAAAGACAAATTGAATGAACTACTCTTTGCAGACGACCAAGTACTAATAGCGACGTCAGAAGAACAATTGCAAGACCATATGAACAAACTCCACATAACATGTCAAAAATTCAACATGAAGATTAATATTGAAAAGACTGAAATAAATAATGGCAATAGCAAAGAAAGAAAGAAATATCACTATCTCCATCGATGATAAACACCTTAAACAAGTAAATGAGTTCACTTACTTAGGAAGCATTATATCGAGTGAAGGGAAAACAAGTAAAGAGATACAAAATGGATGCAACAAAACATACCAGATCCTAGGACAGATGACACGCATTTTCAAGAACAAAAATGTAAACATAGACACTAAAGTTGCATTATACAAGACTATTATTATTCCATCACTATGCTACCAGTGCCAAACCTGGACAATGACAGCACAAGACTAAAGAAAGATAGTGACAACAGAAATGACATGTCTACGAAGAATACTCGGAGTGTCATTAAGAGATAGAATTAGAAACGATAACATCAGACAGATAACCAAAACAATACCAGTATTGGAACACATCAAAAGACAGCAGATCAAGTGGTTTTCACACGCTTCCAGACTACCGACATATAGCATGCCACAAATGGCCATGACACATAGACATAACGGTTATAAAGCCAGAGGCAGACCATGTAAAAGATGGATCACAGGAACAAGCTTACAAACAGCGCTCAAGAAGGCCATCTCCAGAGAACTCTTCCACCCCAGACGCTGCAAGGCAAACAAGGGACACAGCGTATAGATAGATAGATAGATAGATTGTTGTTTATACAGCTACCTCTCATGCCTGAATGAGAATTTGCATTTATTTTCATTCAGAATCCCAAGGATCACACAGCTTGGGTGACAATGATAATAGAACCCTTATACCGTTAGGAACATAGAGTGTCACATCAGTGTGTTAAGTGCAAAACATTCTGCCAATCATCCCTATTCTTAGTCATGCATACGAGTGTGGAAAATCTTACCCTGATCATTCCTTTATGTTATAAAGGCAATTTTTCTTTGGCTATTTTTTCTTCTGCCACCCTCATTGTTTCTAGGATAATCCATGAAAATGGATGATGTCTCATTACTGGAAGTCTTGACACAAACACCCGAAGATAAAACAAATGTTGAAGCTTATTTGATGTAAAATGTTACATTTTTAAAAGTAAAAAGTTGCACCTTATCATTGATCTTTCTTCCTAGACAAGTTGGTCATTAGATATGTTGCAAATAATTATCTAGTTGCAGCCTAATTTGCAGTCACTCAAATGCCTTGTAGCTGTATTTTTATGTGTGCACTTCTGCATCTTTGTGTTTGCTCATATATATTTGTTGTTTAATTCCTATGTGTATCACTGTAATTTTTTTTTCTCTCCCATATCGTTAACTCTTAGTGGACCAGGGACAAAAGGAATATATGGGGGAAAATGACAAATAGGTTGTCACTTGGTCCCTATGAGTTAATAGTAATAATTTTAAAATTTTATTTGGATAAATAATGAAAGAAAATATACAAGTAGATGAGGATTGAATATATTTTGTGTAATGAATGTATTCCCAGGATTGTCAAGGAATAGTAACTGCAATGTTTAATTTCAGATCAATATAATCATTTAGAAGCCAATATTAGTTCACATTATTAAACAATATGTTGAAAAAATATGTCAATTCCTAATTTTCAGATCTATTATCAAGTAAGTTTTAAACAGATTTTTTTGCGCTTTTCTTTTATGTCTTTTCCTTCTCATTTTGTCATCTTTAAAAGTTTTATTCCTTATTTTATTAATTTTGTCATCCATGTTTTACTTCGGAATGAATGGGGAACAAAGAATAGTAATACTGCTGCCTGTCATGCATGTTTGCTACTCCACACTATGATCACTGCTGTTATAAAACCTTCTGAAGACCCATGCCTGGACCCCATACTATGATCACTGCTGTTATAAAACCTTCTGAAGACCCATGCCTGGACCCCACACTATGATCACTGCTGTTTTAAAACCTTCTGAAGACCCATGCCTGGACCCCACACTATGATCACTGCTGTTTTAAAACCTTCTGAAGACCCATGCCTGGACCCCACACTATGATCACTGCTGTTTAAAACCATCTGAAGACCCCTGCCTGGACTCCACACTATGATCACTGCTGTTATAAAACCTTCTAAAGACCCATGCCTGGACTGCCAGGACAGAACCAACCCTATTATCTGCAGCATGTCTTGTAAAAACTCAAAATTCAGAGATAACATTGTACTCAGCAGTCACATTGAGTAAAACAGTCATCTTGGATTTGTAAAAAAAACTCTGGAAAATTTCCCTATCTAGAGGCATTGTCAATCTGGAGCTGAAAGTAAAACTTCACTGCATGACATGAGAAAAAATAGTGACAAACTCATACTTTTTTTTTGGGGGGGGGGGGGGGGGTAATCATTTCAGTAATGATTTCTTTACTTTTCTTTTTACATTTATTTTCAAACTCCCACTGAGTCTCTCTTTTAGTAGGACAATGATCTTATAGGATTTCCAGCAAGATGTAGTCCAGAGAATGGAAACGAGTTGTGTTATTGGTTTTACACCAATGGCCTAATATATCCAACTTTTTTTACCACTTCCACTGAGGGTGAATGGCTGTAACCATATTAATAGTAGGCCATTCATACAAAATTATGGACTTCACCAATTCACCTAATGAAATTACTTTAAATGGACAACAACTTGAAAAAGTACAGAAATTCTCCTATCTTGGAAGCAAATTAACACTCGACGGTGATATCATGCCAGAAATTACAACTCGCATTGCCCTAGCATCAAGTGCATTTAACAGACTGTCCAATATTTGGAAGTCAAAGTCAATCAGCACACGCACTTATTTAAATACAAAATGCGCTTATTTAATTCCTGCGTTATTCCGGTGCTATCATATGGATGTGAGAGCTGGAAAAGCTCTTTATCTTCAGAAAAGAAATTAAGGAAGAGTTTCGAGAACAAATGTCTTCATAGGATAACTAACACCCATTGGAGTGAATTCAAATCGAATGATAAAATCAGAGAAGAGACACATCAAAATTTCATCACAGATGTTATCAGAAAACGCAGTTGGTCCTACATCGGGCATGTCCTACACGCAGACACCAACAGAATACACCACCAATCTCTTGAATGGATACCTACAGGCAAAAGAGCAAGGGGTAGACCAAAAGAAACACTCAGAAGAACAATACTTAGAGAAAGTAAAACAACCAATATTCATACTATTCAAGAACTGCACAGAATAGCTTTGAACAGACAGAATTGGAGAGATCTGACCTCTGCCCTATGCGCTAACTTCAGCGCAAAAGGAAAATGAATGAATGAATCCATACAAAAGAGCTGACTCCCATACTACATACTGGTCACTAAGCTCAAAGCTAACCACAGTCAAACTTGCGTGACCTTTTTGCTGTTGTCACAGACATCCAGTCTTTACTTTTATTTTAAAACTTTATGTCATCATTGATTTCTTAAGTTTATAAACATTTTGAATATGATTTACTGTTATATTCTGAGTTTTTACATAATTTATATCCATTTTTGTTTGGTTTCATAATATATTTCATTTGAGGGGGGGGGGGGGCTTTAAATTAAAGCATAAATTTATTAGAGTAATTCAAAACGCAGTTTGTCAATTTACCTTTTATTTTTGGCTAATAAAATTTGTTTTGTTAATAATTCGATATTGTTTCTAATACAGCATGCTAAGTATGTGCCTGTTTTTCTTTGTCTTTTTCCAAAAACTTCTTTGATGTCAACACTGATTTCACTAATAATATACTGACTACATCACATCAAAAACATTTCATTCTCTGACTGTGCATTTTTCATGATCCTTTTGCATAGTCTATCCTTTCTAACAGTCAGTCCTTTTTGTAAGTCAGTCCTTTTCTCACTGAAGTCATCTTGAATTATTTTCAAAAAATCTACCACTAACATTTGATGTGCCATGCATGGTTCTAGCATTATTTTAGCAGTTTAGATGTTATCAAACTCAGTGTTTCTCAAATTGGTGGGCTGTGGACCAGTGCTGGTCTGTGAGACATCAGTGACCAGACTGAAAGTCTGCAAGCCATCTGTGCAAGCCCTTATAATATAATGTATATGTCATATATAAGTTCTTTGACCCTTAGCACCCACGTCAGTCCCTTGCAGATTTGGAAACAAGTTGCCGATCGATGATAACAATGAGTTTGAGAAATGCTGATTATTTGTTTACATGTTGTTGGTGTCTTAGCTAAAATGGGTATGTGAAACTATCAGACATTGCATGTAACCTAAGTCAGGGGTTCTCAATATAAGTCATTTGCCAGGTCAATTTCCTAATATAAGTCAGGGGTTCTCAATGTAGGTAAATTGCTGCAGCAATTTCCAGGAGGATTATGGGGGGAGGGAAGGGGATTTAAAGTGGAGACCACCAAAAGATTACTTTTTCAATGATATTTTGATAAACATATAGACCACATAGAAGTCATGCAGTTATGTAGAATGATCAAAAGGGATCAACAATAATACCAGCACATGGTTGTAGGCTTTCATATGATTTAAAGGTTGTGTATACAATGGTGAAACATGCTGTATACACAGTACACAGTCTACCTCTTTGGGTAGGAGACATCTTCTCACAGCATTGCATACCACTGAGAGTTGAAGTCTTCTGGGTATGAAAGAGAGCTCTAGAGAAACACCTTATTGCACATAGGAAACAATATTCATCTCTCGTAATTCATGGGAACAAAACAAAACAATGAGATATATAGATAGTAGCAAGTCCAAAAGAAATGTTTCAAATGTTCAGGAAAGTGTTGGGAGGTATGGTACGGAAGAGAAATTGTTTTGAAAGGGGCCACAGGCCAAAAAAAGATTGAGAACCGCTGGTCTAAGGGATGCTTTTTTTGTTAATGTGACTTTGACATGGTTGATTGGTTTTGTTTTGGCAAGAAGACAAAATTAGGATGACTCTGGGATTGCATGATTCAGATTTTATGATATTTTAGTTTGAAAACTTACATTTAAGATCTAGAGATTTCTAACTGTCCTAATGAATACATCAGTTAATATAATAATAACATTATATATAATATAAAATAAAAATGGATGAATTGAAATATTTAAGAATTAGCAAAGAACATGCATGCTGTGAAAAATATTTACTGTGAAACACAGCATGAAAAGTTATTGCAGTTATTTTAAACATATAAGCCTAGATATAGGCTTATTATATAATTTGAAACAGGATATATACAGAAATAAGTAACACTAGTATTTTTACCAGAATAACTAACCAAAAGACATTCATGAGGGTAGTGACACATATCATCAACAGCAACAACACTGATAACAGCACCATAATTTATGGTAATTTTACAAATAGGACCATTAAATGTACTTTGTTTTTTTTTTCCCCTTCACTTTTGAATATTGTTTTACTGAATTTAACTATTTCTACCATCGTTAGTATATACAGACTAAAATACATTTTTACTCTGTTTTATGAGAGAATAATAATTAGAACCCCTTCAAGTGGCTAATAATAAAAATAAAGATGACCCGATAAAAATCTCGAGATCCACATTGCCTTGTATTGTAAAAGTTAATGGAGTTTTATAAGTTCAATAATGAGCTAAATTAAATTGTATGCTATCATCATTTTTCTATAATATATATATATATATATATATATATATATATATATATATATATATATATATATATATATATATATATATATATATATATATATATATATATGAGATATAAGAGAATCCTTGTATGAATTTATAATTAATGCTGTTCTAGGGGAGAATGCCTACATATTACATGAAGAACAGCATTACATAGAAATATTCGTTCACCTGTGGATTGGGGGGGGGGGGTGCTGAGGGTTTAGTTTGAAGACAAATGATATAGACAAAAGGCATCTTAACTTTTTAAATCAGATTGTCTGTGTATATTTTATAACAGTCTCTCAGCCCTAGAGATAAAAAATATCTGCAAGATGGGAGCCTGCTATTTGAGGGCAATGTAATCTATATGTAACTTTTACCCTGATCTGCTTCCTGACCCTCTGCAAAGAACTAAAATACCATCATAGTGTCTATTTTCCCTCCAAAAAGTGTAGATCAGAAGCAAAACTATATTTCAAGGAGTACTTGAAAACCTTTGTTAGGTCTGCAGCTCTGGTTTAATGATGTATGGTTTTAAATTCTGTGTGAATCAACTTCTGACTCCTTGAGTTGCAGCACACCCATACAGTTTAGAGGAAGTTTTGTATAGTGTATAGTTTTACTGAATGCAGCCACATCCTTTCAAGTGCACATCTTTAAGAATGTATTTTCTGCCATGTCTTTTAACATTTCTCATGTAACTATCTACATTTCCCTATCTCGTAACTTTATGTGCTCAACTGTTATGAAATATTTATATGTTTGTTAATATTATATTTGTTATTTGTGTTGCAGGTCCTGTCAGCTGCTACAGTTGTTGCTAAACATACATCCTCTCTATGTAACTCATGCCGGCTAGCATCTTCAAAAACTGCAAACCCTGTGGCTAAGAGACATTTTGTGCAGAGTGCTAAGGATGTGGCCAATAGTACAGCTAATTTAGTTAAAGCTATTAAGGTAAATGAGCTTTTATAAAAGTGCATGATCCATACTTAGATAGAAAATGGTGACGGTGACACTATTTTGATGCAGACGGCAATGTATATACCGTTAAATTCCGTGTATAACCCGAGAATTTTTGGACAATAAACAGAGATGGCTTCATACTCCTAGGCTTATTTTCGAGAGTAAGATCAAATTTTAAAAAAATTACGTCCAAATCACAGTAAAAATGGAGAAAAACACTTTAAAAAAAATTACAGTCACATGTCCCGATATATTAAGCCAGGATAAAATGACTAGGGCTCACCAGCAATCTAGAGCGTACTTACCATAATGCTAGGCCTCTAATTACATTAATTTCTATATATCATACAATATTTCCTTCGAAATCTCCGATATTTCTTGATAAAAACTCACTTACTAGGTCTATATCGTTATTTCCAACACACCGCCATTTTTTTAGCAAAATTTCCCGGAAATGCTATTTTTAGCAATGGGTATTACCGGTTTTTTTTACCGTTTATAGTACATATATTTCTATCATAAAGGTTTCAATTGATCATCGAAATTGGTCAGAAAAGTATACCAGTATCTGATGTTATTTATTAACTACAGTAAAGTGTAGGTACCGGTAGTTACCGGGTGCATATAATGTCTGTGATAACAAATGACATCTATATAACGGTAACTGGCGTTTATAGTCTAGCCTTACTGGGTAGTGTTTGATAGTAACAGACTAAATTATAGGAGGTTTGGCTTGCGTACAGCAAAATGTTTAAACACAATTATCTGTAGTGTAGACACAAAAACAGAACACAGAATAACATCAAATATCGATAAAATTTAGGAAAAACTTACCGGTGCCAGTCGAAACAGTCATTGAAATCCTTCGAAGTCCGAATCACTGTCTGAAGTCTGAAATAACTCATGAATGTCATCATCTGTCATGTAAACATCAGGGTGGATATCGTCAGTCTCTGGTACATTGTCGTCGTCGGCATCGTCCTCAAAGATAGCGTCGTCCTCACTTCCATCCATTGCGTTACTTATTGAACACTTTTTGAAAGATCTGATGATCATTTCGGATGAAATATCAGACCACGATTCTTTGACCCACGTAACGATTGTGGTGATGTCAACTTTTTTAATGTTACCACCCTTCGTCACTGCTAAATCAGATGATGCCATCCAGTCATTCCATTTTGCTCGGAGTCTGTCCTTGAATGGTTTGTTCAGGCAGACATCTAGTGGCTGTAAGAGGGATGTAAGTCCCCCAGGAATGACGGAAACAGACAACCCCATCTCACGGCATCGTTGTACCACTTTCTCTATGAGATGCGCCCTAAATGAATCCCAGACTAGCATGGATGGTTTTTTTAAAGCGGCCCCCTTCCTCTGCCCCCACACTTTATCCAGCCATTCCAGAGTACCACTTTCGTCCATCCAACCTTTCGTGTGAGCACGCACAAATACGCCACTTGGGAATTTAATACCCTTAGGCAGAGTCTTGCGTTTAAATATAATCACGGGGGGCAAACGTGACCCATCTGCCATGCAAGCTAACACAACAGTGAATCGAGTTTTTTCATGCCCAGTTGTCTTTACAAAAACTGTCTTCGCACCTTTGCATTCAACGGTGCGATTAGAAGGCATATCAAAGCAGACAGGTGTCTCGTCCATGTTTCCTATTTGAGATAGATCGTAGTTAAATCTCTTCCTCAGGTTGATAGTGAAACGTTGAAACAAATCAATTTTTGTTTCTAGCTCCTTCGGCAACTTTTGCGCCAGCTTAGTGCGTGTTCGTAGACACAAGTGATGTCTGTTCATAAAGCGATTGCACCATCCCATTGACGCAACGAAGTCCTCAGATTTGTTATTCTGGAATGCAGGATCTTTCAATATCGAGAGCGCCCTGATTCGAATATTGGTGCGGGTTATAATTAATCCGTTCTGTCTAGACTCCATTATCCATTCTGATAATTTCTTCTCCAGCGCAGGGAATGAAGCTGTACGGCCACGTGATGCTCTCTTTGATCTTGGCATCAAAGACAATTCTTCCTTTTTTTTCCTCCATTCTCGCACTTGCTTTTCATTCACAATGAAGTGGCGGGAAGCCATGGAATTGTTGGACTTCTCCGCAAAAGCGATAACATCCAACTTAAAACCAGCAGTATACGATGTTCGTTTCTGTCCAGGCATCCTTCTTATAAAACACGAATAAAATCAATGACAATAAAAATGTATGAACTGGAAGCTAAACTACTTGTGCAGTATTCTTGGCTAGCTAAGTCAGCCTTATATTCTATTAATTAGTCCAGCCCACTGAGGCCGCAGATGGCCTACTGGCCCTACCCATTTCAATCGGCTCAACCAATCCAAGTTTCCCTCACATTATGTGATGCCATTCAGATAAGTGACTAAATGCAATCTTTCTTTATAGAAGATTTGAAACGAGGTTCCAAATCACAACACATCATAGGCATTTTGTAGTAAAATTGCGCCGTAATTGATTCCCTCCCCCAACCACTGTACATTTAGTGGAAGACGAGATCAATTTCACAATCCTCTGTTATGTTTATTTTATTACCGTATTCTCCCCACACAGTAAACATAACCAGGAACAAAGTTCAAACTCTTCTGTATCTTATAAAAACAAAC
The DNA here is from genome assembly GCA_034231615.1 of Meghimatium bilineatum. Classification (NCBI taxonomy): domain Eukaryota; kingdom Metazoa; phylum Mollusca; class Gastropoda; order Stylommatophora; family Philomycidae; genus Meghimatium; species Meghimatium bilineatum. Next base: position 36,653,250 of record CM067304.1, read on the forward strand.
GTGATCTCGCTGTCTTGCCTTTCATCATTTCCCACTTAAACGTCACTGTCAGAAGCCGGTGACATAATAGTTACGTAGTAATTACTATTCACTAGGGCTGTTCCGCGTCATAACGCCCAGACACCCAACACAGACAATTCATTCAGGAAAAACTTTGTTCCCCAAAGTCTCGCCACCTCATAAACCATCTATAGTCATGGATAGGGAAGTCAGCCTACCGGGTATTCATTATTTTCGGATATATTGATCCAGAATACAGTAGCCACCGGGGTTTCATTCCTTGATTCATTCAAGTTACGTGAGTGAAGCAAATGAAAGGAATGCTATTTTCTTAGAGTTGCAAAAGTTTGTGTTAATTTCCATTTAGCATGTCGGTTCTTTCTTATGATGATGAAGTTCATTATTGCCGGCTTTGTTAAGTTGGGGATGTCGGTCTATAGTCGGACTTTCGACTTTCTCCACTTTTGGGAAGGGATAGTTAGGTTATCGGCCTACAATCGGATGGGTTTATATTCAGAATTTAACGGTATGTTACTATTCTTACAATAGTGTTTTCCACCAATTTTCTTTTATTAACATGCATCAAGGAATTATTGTAAAATATCAGAAGGTAACAGACAAGATTTAAACCAGATCTATTCAGATCTGGCACCAATTTGCCCAACCAACTTGAGAGTCAACATGTTTTCTAATTTGGACTGATCATATTCAGGTGTCGGGTGGACGGACCTGGTCCCAATTTTGTATGCCATCAGTTTTCTAATAATGCTGTGCATTGTCATTATTCATTGTCCCTACAACTCAGTGTGACCATTTCCAGGTTTAGGTAATTGTATCAACTAGCTTTGCAGCCAGTCATCCGCAACATCTTCCTTAATGCTGCTATTAAAATATTTTGATAGATACTCAATCTCGCTGTCAATCAGTCTTCCAATGTACTCATATTGTGCACCATTAGAACCTGTTGCTGTAATTTGTTATCATTTATGTGCAGGTCGTATTATACAGCTCTGTGGTGGAGAGGTACAGAGAGTATCTTGGGCAGTCAATTTGGTTCAATTTTTACAGCAGGCAATTGTACATATAGACTGTTTAGAAGGTATTGTCTAGAAAATCACTACAGCCAACAAATTCTGGGTTAATCGCTAGATCCTGAATAGGATATACTGCCATGACATCTCATATAATACAGTTGTAGCACTATAACATACATTTCATCTTCAGTGTTTTTTTTATTCTACATGTTTCTAATATTGTTTCTTTCACAAGATATAGTTTCACCACTGTACCATACATATTACAAGATTGTACTTAGTTCCTGTAAGTAGTTTATAAACTATATTCTGCATTGTTCCAAACAATTGTTTCTAGATTCTACAGCATTAAAACAATATCTGACCTTCCACATGTGTGTACCATGAGTACCTTTAAATATAGATTCTACAGCACAGTAAAATGCTTATAGCCTAGCTTCTACTTAATACCAATTTCAGGCTGTTTTTTGTATAATTTATCACCCCGATCAAGTGTCATCACTGTATCAACGGTTGCCTGCAATGAATCCCCCAACATCCTGTATTTTTCCTTGGTTGTGCACTCTTTGATTTCTAAAACTTTATTATTGTGGTGTTTTCCACAAGATTTGAAACTCTTGCTGGTGGCCCACCAGACCAACCATCATGCAATAGTTAACTCCTAGCAGATTAACATACTATTATAGTGAGGCTTTCCTCTTGCTGAATCACCACAGTACTTTATCTTTACAATTACATTTTTACCCCTTTGAGAAGGAGGCTTCCTCTCAATGAATTGCACACTTCTGAAAGTTGGTGTCTTCTAGGTATAAAATAATGCTCTGAGAACCTCACAATTGTACAAAAGGATACCACATCTTTATTTAACCTTTACGACTCTGCGGGCGAGGTCACGCACCCGTAGGACACGCCCCCTTGTGCCTGCGGGCGAGGTCACTCACCATACGATATCGCCTGATTCCAGAGTACGGAACTTCACGAAGTAATGAACAAATGCCGTATAAAGCACGCCAAACGAAGCTAGGATTACGTCACAGTTTAAAGGTCAAATTCCTTTACTCATTACGATTGTAAGAGAGAGAAAGCCGGTTGAATTTGTCAACGCATTTCTAGAGCGACTTTAGCCATTTTCGGCCGTATTTTACTATCAAATTGAGTACCGCGTGGCACGGGTAAGTGATCGTGACTACATGTTCTAATTGTTGTTCTTTGTGTTTAATATGTTGTTATTTGATAAGAATGTTTGTGTATTCATTCAAAAACACAAAAATAATATGTATCAGGGGTGCCACATGTGTGCATGGACAATAATTACGTTGCGTGTCGGCATAGACCTAGTGTTGACCGGACGGACATTATATGCGATTTCTACACGTTTTATTAGTTTTTTAGTTCATATTATATTAGTTTGGATATAAAACAATACATATACAATAAGTATAGGTATTTATGAGGATTTTACCAATGTTGCCACACATTGCTCATGTATTAGGGGCGTCAAGAAGATATATTTGCGATTTTGAAAATGACGTTTTCCGTTTTCCCCCCGAATTTTCAACTTCACAACTTGCTCACAACTGTCATATCACACATACAACAACAACAAAAACACAATAATATTCACTATTCATTCCTTTATTTACATGTGCAAAAATTATTTAAATATCTTCTAAAACAAAAAAGTTATTGCGTTTTCAAAACACTCACCATCAACAACGACAATTTTCCAAAAAGAATCCAGGCCCTGGGGAGAAATTTCTCAATTTAATTCAGGGCCCTAAAGGTTAATATAATGCCTGAGAATGGAAACATACAGTATCTTGTGGATTCATGTTCTCACTAGTGATAATGAATTGTTTAAAACCTAAATTCTACCTACTGTATACTTCCAGATATAAGCTGAGAATTGTTGTATTTTTTCCCACTAGTGATGTTTTGGCTTATGCACGCATACAATAACATTTAAAAAAAACATTACTGTAGAAACATATAAACAATAACAGAATACCGTCAAATATTGGTAAAAGAAAAAAACGTACAGGTAGAAAAGTCATTCAAATCCTTCTAAGTGGATCACATTGTTCATTCCATTTTGAAATCTGTCCTTAAATAGTTAAGTTTAAGGAGACATCTAGTGGCTGCAGGGAGGTAAAGATCACAGGAGTTACAGATACAGACAGCCCCATCTTACAGCATCATTTTCCCACCTTCTCAGTGAGATGTGCCCGAAATGAATCCCAGACTAGCATGGATAGTTTTTATTAAAGCGACTCCCTTCATCTGCCCCTGCACTTTATCCAGCCATTCCAGAGAGCGACTTTTGTCCATATAACCTTTCATGTGGCATGCACAAACAAGCATCTTCGGAATTTTGCACCCATATACAGAGTTTTGCATTTAAAAAGAATCATTGGGAAAGGGGAAGGACAAACATGCCCTCTTCTGTCATGCAACCTAAAACAACAGTGAAATGCATCTTCTTGTGTCCAGTCATCTGTACAAAAACTGTCTTCACACCTTTTCGTTCCACCATGTGATTTGAAGACAGATCTAAAAGCCAAGCTAAATATTGACCTTATCTATTCATTGACTTGACTTTGATGAATTTACCGTAATTGCAAAAAAGATCACTGTTTGCAAAATGAGATGTTTAAGAAAAGCTATAAATTTCACGAGAAAAGACCACCGGAGAAATGAAGACATCAGGAAAGAAGTTCATACTGTCAAGACTACATCAAGAGGTATCAAACTAGGATGATTTGGTCACATCATGAGAATGGAACCTGTGCAACCGGCCTTTCGTGTAATACATCAGCAGAAGACTGGGCTATAAGGCACGAGGAAGACCAAGAACTAGATGGGCAGAGACAATCAAAGAAACATTAAATAGGCACGGGCTTACCATGGCCAATACAACTCAAATAGCCAAAGACAAAGAAACTCCTAATTCCCCCTACAACGCTTAACGGAACAAGTGGAAGTGACAATAGATAGATAGACTGTAGTGGCTGATGTTATCGTAGCAATCAACTTTTGTTGCTGAGACAGCACTGAATGAATTAATAATACCTCGTAACACTCTGATACTTGGTGGTTGCAGGTTTTATTAGGTTGGCTTCCGGGAAAAGGTCGCAATGTATTTTTCTTGATGTATTTTTTTTAGAGTATCACTAGGGTTGGGCCAAATGGAAGAAATTATCTTGCATCTTATCATTGCTAAAGTTGTGTTCTTTTCCTGTTAGCAATATTTCACTTATCCCTTCATTCTTATAACAGGATTTCTTTGGTTTATACACAGGTTTCCAATTTGTTTCACATTTTGATCATTAAAGTGACATCCTCATCTTAGATATGAATCAGCTTATATTTGGAAATAAACAGTAGTTTCAATAATATGTTTCTAGTTTATAGATTATAAATAGTATATCCACAGCTCAAACATGTTTCTTGAAGTCCATGTCTATAGTTTTAATTCTGCTAAACACCAGTTTGTAAAATCTGCTCTTTTCAGGCCTTGGACAGTGACTTCACAGAAGAGAATAGACAGAAATGTGCAGAGGCTGCCAGGCCCCTTATCAATGCTGTTGATGAGCTTACTACATTTGCTTCCTCTCCAGAATTTGCCAGCAAACCAGCCAAGATTAGTCTTCAGGTACAAACATTACATTCATTACATGCAACCCATAAATACAAAATGCACATTTTGTTTTGTGAATTCTTCTTAGAACATTTGTTATTTCTCAATTGGCAGTTAGACCTGCCTTACTGCAGTATTCTCTAGCCCCAGTGGTCCGTGGTCTAATTTGTAATTGAGGTGGAAATTATTTAGACCAACATGGTTCTCAGGCTAGACAACTTCAGGAAATGGATACCATAACAAATCTGGAGAAGACCAGTATAATGCTAGCACATCACTCCTAGTGTTCTTTTCCTGACAGACAAATATGGAGCCAAAATGACATACTTCAATAGTTGGAGAGGGATTTTGGATTTTACTTTGCTTGCTGTACCTTATCTCTTTCTCTCTTTTTTGTTTTTTTCCCACTCTTTAGGAGCTGTAGAAGTGCAATGTTAAGTCCTTTGTCCACCCACCAGCAGACCCAAGTTTTGCATTCACTCATTTGGGGTTTGCTTAAATTACTCCCATGGCTTACCCCACCACCAGGAAGTAGGGTGCCAGGACTCATGCTCTAGAAAGATCGAGGGATCATGCCATTGTTAATGAGGAAGTGCGGTAGATGATACATTAGGCGGTTTCAAGTAAACCACTAACTGCGCACTTAAGGGAAACTATGTACTATAACAATAGTGCTGATTCATAACCCAGCTTACCGTTACTACCTTTTCCACTGTCTTTTTCTTTCTCTCACTCTCTTTTTCTTTAATCCTTTCTTCCACTCTTTCTCCTCACTCTCTGTCTTTCTTTTTCTCACTCCTTCGGAAACAATACCTACCAATTTTTATTGATTGATTGATGATGTTCCTCCTCCGCAAGCGAAAATGAGCATGGCATGAAAAAACATTAAATGCACTGAAATTTTTTTTTATATACGGTATATATATATATATATAAAATAATTAAAATTGGTAATTAACTAATTTGGTTTGTGAGTTCGTAGATACCCGATGAGTCCAATTCGTGCACAGAAAGTTCTATTGCAGTGCATGCAGTTAGTGCTGAAGGTTCGGGGTAGGAGAATTTACAGATTTGTCCTTCCGCTTCTTGCGCTTGTGGATTGCCCGCAGTGTTCTTTCTTTTTCAAATTTCGTGATGCCAGCAGTGATCTGGGTGTGCCAGGCTGAGAGATCAAGTGCTGTAGTCTCCCAGGAGCTAGGATTGATGCTGCAGTTCTTGAGAGAGCTTTTTAGGTGATCCTTGAAGCGCTTTTTCTGCCCTCCACTTGAACGTTTACCTTCGCACAACTCTCCATAGAATAATCTCTTTGGAAGGTGCTTGTCTGGCATACGGACGATGTGGCTAGTCCAGCGGAGTTGGGACCTAGTCAGCATTGCATGGATGCTTTGCATACAGGACTTCTGAAGAATTTCCGTATCTGGTACACAATCCTGCCAACGTACTCCCATGAGGTTTCGTAGGCACCGAAGATGAAAAGAGTTAAGCTGTCTAGTGTGTCTCACATAGACAGTCCAGAATGACGCAGCATAAAGCAGTGTTGGTAGAACCACTGCGTGGTACACGTCCAACTTAGTTGTCAGACCGAGACCACGCCTGATCCAATTTTTATTAATATATTTGTAGGCACACACTTGATAGCAATAAATAGATTGAGTTTTTTCAGTAAACGTATGGCATTGTGTTTTCGAGCAAGTCATAGTAATCATCATTATGTGCACTGTTAACCATCTGCTAAGGAAGATTGCACATCTATGGATCTACCTTATGACAATCTGAGATTGCTTCATTGGCCATTGACAATATCTATGAGAATTTCTATTTCAAGCTAATATTATTTCTGCTTTTATCATATGTATTTTACCAGGCACGTCAAGCTCAAGAACCAATCACGCAGTCTGGCAAAGCAATGATAGAGGGTGCCTGCAACATGCTTCAGGTAGCCAAACAGTTGGCAGCTAATCCTAAAGACCCATCAACCTATCAGCTGTACTCTCATCATTCTAAGAGTGTCTCAGAGTCCATAAAGAGGCTTGTGGCCAATATCAAGTGAGTGTCCAACACTTCTCATTATATGTGTCAGTACGAAATTCATATTTGCATGCAAGTTGGTAAGAGAGCTAGCTCCCTCAGTAATTTTTTTTAAATTGATTAAAATGCAGATTTACATTGAACAAATACACTGAATCTACATTTTAACAGAAAGGTCTGTATCAAGATAGGAACATAAAAAAGGGAATTTGACTAGAAGACTATAGAACGATCGAATATATAGAATACTATATTGGAAACTGATTGATATGGGAATAAGAAAGGAGCAAAAAGCAATACAATGAAAATTGAGAAATAGTTATTCATAAATGTCTAGTTTATGATGTAGTGTTTTCATCATTTACCAGAATTCAGAGCTATATATTTGTGCTGTCTTCACCATAACTACCATTAGTATTATTTAACAAATCTGTACCACATCTCATTGTAGTCTCACAGTCATAGAATTCATAATTTCATATACTTCAATGTGTCTTTCCAGAGACAGTGCACCAGGTCAGCAAGAATGTGACAATGCAATAGAGCACCTGAACTTGACCATAAGAGATATTGATCAAGCTTCACTCGCTGTTCTCAGTCAAAATCTCAAGCCTAGAGATGAGAAGTCTCTGAAAGTAAGTAAATTCTTGACATGTCTGAAATTTTTTTGTGTATTCTGGACTGTTGAAATGATGATGCTGTCTGTCTGTTGATTTGGCAGAGATGTTTGAATACACTGTTCACATGGTGTTGCAGTCCGAATGTCTGTAGCTCTGACCTGTGGCCCACCAGACAAACCAACATGCAACAGTGAACTCCTAGTAGATGACATACATACCTGTGTAGTGAGACTTTCCTCATCTGAAAGCTCCATAGCACCTCATCTTTACATTTTTATCCCTCTGAGTATGAGACCTCTTTTCAGAGCATTGCACACAGCGAGTCTTGAAGTCTTCTAGGTATGAAATAAAGCTCAGGAGTAACCTCATGGAGAATGTCTGTTTCTTAACAGTAATAATTTGATTAGGCTATTGACTTTGTGATGATGTCTGAATGTCTGCTTCTCGACAGTTATGTTTGAATGTGATGTTGACTTAGTATTGTTTAACTTGATTTGGTGATAGCATGACCTATACAGTTTTTTTTTTAAAGCTAATGATCTTACTGCAGTTATTTTATAAATCAGCTTAAAATTATACTAATCTCTGCTTTTAAATGTATACCACTGTTAAATTGTTTTTGTTGATAGGCATACCAGGAACAGATGATCAATAGTGCAAGAGAAATCTTAGACAGAATAGACCTTATCAGACAAGCTGCTAAAGAAGAACCACAAAACTTAGGTCATTTGGTAAGTGATTTGTAAGGGGAAAATATTTGGTAAGTGATTTCTAAAGCAGACAATTTGAATTGATTTGTAAAGGAAAGACAATTTGGTAAATCATATCTAAAGTATTTTTGTATCTTTATATCTAAAGCCATTTTGAAATCGCGATAACTTTTTTGTTGTTACAGATATTTAAATAATATTTGCACGTATAAATAAAGAATTAAATTCTGCATATATTGGTGTAAGTTTTGTTTGTGTGTGTGTGTGATACAAGACATATGAGAAAGTAATAAAGACAGATTTAGACCTATGTAGAGCTAGGCCTACCATATTTTTGATTGTTTAAAGCTGTGAAATCTGTTGACTATTATATATTTTACATTATGGAAACCTCATGGTATATTTTAAATAATGTATTTGAAGAACTGACCTCTCAAGTTTTCCACTTTTCCATCCAAATAAATAATGATTTAACTGAATATACGATGAACGAAAAGTATAATAAACTCGATTCACTGTCATGTCGCTTCACGGCAAAGCTGATGTCTACAGATTGCTAGGATTTCAATTTCATAATCACACATCATCTATTGCCATTTTAACAATAAAAGCAGGAAGTTATATTAATAGTGTTTCATTTGCTTTCGCAAACAATATTTATGAACACGTTAGATTAGTAATGAAGTGATATGAGAAATAGGCATTTTCATTTAGCGGCATTTCTGCACATACATCATTTACAGAAACATTAGGCCAGACCTAATGTAGAATGACTGACATTGTAAGGGATATCTATGTGTTTTCACAGGCGATATTATGTTAGTTTGGACAGTTTGGGGATGTAGTCACATAAATGCAATAGACTAGGTATGATAGAAGGATTTATTATGGTTGCCACACTAAGGAAAAGTATAGACAAGCCAAGAAATATTTCAATATTTTATCAAATTTTTTTTTAATTTTCAATTTACAATTTTCACACACCTACAATATCAGACATTCACAGACAAAACTAACACAATATATTCAGTATTCAATTCTTTATTTACATGTCCAAAAATTATTTTAAAATCTCTAAAAACAAAAATTTCCATAAATTTTCAAAAAAGAATATCTGGCAGGGGAGAATATTCATAATGTTAATTCAGTGTGCTAAAAGTTAAGGAACCTAATAAATCTTGAAATATTCAAGAATAAGCTGAAGAAAAAGTAATTCTTGGGGGGAATAATGGATTTAACTCGGAGAGAGGTATAAAAATTCCGTATTATCTCGATATGAAAAAATATTTCCACCAAAGTCGATGATGGCATTGTGCACAAAACATATCTGAGCCCAAATAACACAAAACTTGGATAGGCATCAATGTCTATTTATTCTCGATATTTCTAAAAAAAAACTAGACATGGTCTATGACATTTCCCAAAACATCCAGGTCACAAGCTATTTTTAGCCTAAGCAACATTTTTAGAACTTCTAAAAATTGGATGTCCAAATACTTAAACAAAGCTCTGGAGACAACTCATACACACATAACCCAAAATTGCACCAAAAAGTGATAAAGATCTCTATTATTATTAATGTCTACAGGAAACAACCAAATAAATAAAGTATAGACACATTTGAAGAAGTCTTGATGTAAAAATAATAGAATTGATGAAGAAAATGATCACAATAATAACAACTCAGTGATATAAATACATCTTAATTTATTAAGGAAATGAGTTTTATGTCTTGTAGTTTCAAGGGTAGAAGAGTTTCTGGAGATGGTCTTTCTGTGTGCCTCATATATATTTGTTTTTGTTGATTCTTATATTTCTGTAATCCATGCACAATGTTTAATCGTTGATAGGTATCAACTGTGTCATCATACTTTGAGCCATTGACGAGGTCAGCTATTGGCAGTGCCAGCAGAACAGTCAACTCCAAACAGCAGATGAACATCTTGGATCTGACCAAAACAGTTACAGAATCTGCTCTCCAGTTTATGTATGCTTGTAAAGAAGGAGGTGGTAACCCAAAGGTTAGTTTCAACTAGAAGTATTGTATCTTCTTGGATAGTTATTTGTTTGTTAATTTCCAAGTCAGCTGATATTAGGGTAGGAATTTCTATTATAACTGCTGTCGTCTATATCCCCAATACCAATTTTCTGTTCTTATCTCTTATTTGACAATCATAATATTTTGGTATATTCATTACCATCATCACTATGTTGACCTAGTGGCTAGTATGCTTATTTCACAAACACAAAGTTTTCAAACTTGTTTGTGGTTCGAAATGTAATAATCCACATTGTACTGGCAATACTATTGCCTAATATTGAACACTGATTGAAAAGTTGTCCTATATGTTTCAATTATACTATTATCATCATTATCACGTGACATATTCTTTCCAGAACATAGTCTTCCTTATGAATCTATTGAATTCTCTTCAGTCTTGAGCAAGTTGTCCCTCCTCCTTTAGGGACATGTGCAGGCATTCCTGTATGTCTTCTGTCAACCGGCGTCTTGGTCGGCCTTTACCTCTGGTATGTTTTATCATCCCCTCCAACATCACTCTCTCCATATGATGTCTCTTAACATGACCAAAAAAATCTAGCTTTTTCTTCAATATGGTGTTTAGAAGTCAACCCTCTTGGGCACTAATTGTGCTTAGTACATGTAGACATGTTTCCATTGTGTTTTGTGCGTGGCATCCTGATTATCTGTGCGCCGTTTGGCTGGATGCCTCCGTCTTCAGCACTCTGCTTACTTGGGCAGGACTATGGTCCTGCTCGAATGGGACTGCCCGACCAGTCTTAGTTTCCAGCCCCTGATGGCTGAACTAAGCCCCATCACCATGGCACGGTGCTGGCCTTGATGGAGCCAGTGGTAATATACTCAGTAAAGTTTACCAGCAAGGCATAAGACCACACCTGGAATATGGTTCAGCAGCATGGTGTCCTGCATCAAACACCACATTACAAGATCTAGATAAAGTGCAAAACCAGGCATTTAGAATAATGTTGGGAGCAATGAAATCAACACCCATAGCAGAGATGCAGAAAATGGGAAGAATGCAAACACTTGGCGAACGCAGAGACACAAAAGTACTAATTCAGGCAGAAAAGTTTCAGTGTATGCCAAGTCATCCAATGAAGGAAAGATTCCAAAATCTAGCAATGGGACGACTGAAAAGAAGCAGCTTTATCCATCAAGCTAACCGACTCCGCAGACAACTTACAGACCTACCTGAAGTTGACAGCCCCTTAAGGCCTGTACCAGAACAAACCCCGTGGAGTGAAAGGCATGGAATGCCAATATACATTCAGACCCATGTGAAAGGAATACTAAGCGAGGACGAACAGAACAGTGTGCAGCGAAGGACAGTCACCCTCAGTTTCCTGGATGAGGAATATCCACAAGATATATGGGTCAGAGTATACACAGATGGGTCAGCACAGAATGCAGTGAGGAATGGAGGTGCAGGTGTATATATAGAATATCCACACAAGCCTAGAGATACAATCAGAACACCGACAGGAAAATTCTGCAATAATTATGATGCAGAAATCCAGGCAATTAGTGTGGCAGCTAAAAAACTGCTGAACTCCAACTCTGACCTACAGCCTGTGGTATTCCTGACAGATGCAAGGTCAGTGCTTCAAGCTTTCCAGTCTGGAAAACTAACAGACTTGAAAAAACTACTTAGCGAATTGTCTTACCAGTATAGAGTAACCATGCAGTGGATACCCTCTCACTGTGGAATACCAGGAAATGAAAAAGCAGACCAACTGGCTAAGGAAGGTGCTGCCGAAGACCAACCAGATATACCAATCACATACCATCAGAAAAAACAGATGATCAAGTCAATAAGAAAGCCACAAACACCAACACAAGATGACTATCATATTATGAACAGACCAGAACAAGTTATAATTCTACGTCTCAGAACAGGACACAACCGACTCCGCAGTCACATGTATACAAAGTTCAAGATTGGCAACACAGCCATGTGTACATGTGGACAGGCAGCACAGAGTGCCAAACATATACTTCAAGAGTGTTCTGAGCATGAAACGCTGAGGCAGACATATTGGCCAGAGGAAACAGCACTGGAATCAAAACTCTATGGGACACTGTATGAACTACAAAAGACAGTGAGTTTTATTTAGGAGACAGAATTACAGATATAGACATGTTTCAAGTGAACGAAAGAAGAAGAAGAAGAAGAAGTGCTTAGTACCACCTGGTTAGTTTAATTATATTATATATATAATATAAATTAACTTGAGCAGCTTTCGTTTTGAATTAACTTCTTTCAAGTTATTGCCATTTAGCTTTTTATTTATCCTTGGTGTTTTAACCATCAGACTCTTTAGGTGACTCTGGCCTCCAACATCATTACTTAACTAGGTCCTGTAAGCATCTCCATTCACCCCAGTTGCTATGCCCGAATTCATCAGTATGGAATCACACAGTTAAACTCATATGACGTAGAATTCCTGCTACACAAAGCTAGGAATACATCACAGCCTAAAGTCAAATTACTTTACACATTACGATTGTATGAAGGAGAAAGCCGGCTGATTTTGTCAACTAATTTCTGGAACAATAACTGGATTTCCAATGCCATATTTTACTGTCAAATGTAGTACCGCATAGTACGGTTCATGATCGTCGTGGTAAATAATATGTACAGGTTGTAATTATTGTCTTTGCATTTTAGTTGTTGTTCTATTATAAGAATGTTCGTTTATTCATTGAAAAAACACAAACACAATATGTATCATGGGTTCCACGTGCCTGCATTTAAAATAAAAACATATGTTCTGCTAGGCCTAGTCTTGAACGAACAGACATTGTATACAATTTCTTCACATTTTATTAGTTTCTTCAGTCCATATTATCTTAGTTTGGATATGAAACAACATATATACAACAGGAATAGGTATTTAGGAGGATTTTTATCAATGTTGCCACTCATTGCTCAATTATTAGGGTTGTTAAGAAATAATATTTGCAATTTTTTTAAGTAGTTTTTGAGATTTTCCCTATAATTTTCAGCTTCACAACTGCCATATCACACACACAACAACAATAAAACATGCATATTCATTATCCACTCCTTTGTTTACATGTGCAAAAATTATTTTGATATCTTTACAAACAAAAAAGTTTTCACATTTACCAAACACTCAGCATAAATAACCCAGATAAATAACATCTCAACTCCTCTACATAATCTCTTACTATTCTGCTGATTGTCCAAGGTTTGCTTTCTTACATCACAACTGGTTCTATATAACTTTAAGAACTATTTCTCACCTCAATTAACAAAAGATATATTACATAGGTGAAGTGTTGCTTTTGCCTGGATTTACATGTGATTTCTGTAATATATCTTTTATCTGATTGTCATCAAGGTACCAACATATTTGAATATGTTGACATGCTTCAGACTTGTTTCATATACTTTGATATTGCATTCTGTGGGACATTTGTTATTACCAATACCTCAATTTTTCGTTGATATTTTGTAAAGAAGGTAAATGGAATATATTCACATAAAAAAAGATGTATTTCAACAGGCGACACATACACATGGCCCAATTGATAATGCTGCTGATGACATGAAGGATGTCCTACAGGACCTGCTCCAAACTATGGAAGAGGCAGCCTCACAAGCAGGTGTGGTCAACAGCATGATAGATACAATCACAAAATCTATTGCGCGGGTAAGAAAGATGTATTTATTCTGTTGTGGTTATATGTTTTCGTTTATGCATGGTGTGTAATGTGCTAGTATACTGACGTATCCATAGACCATATGCGAGAGAATGTCTGACAAAATATGCAAGGACTACAACAGCGCAAGTAGAAATTGGTGAGATTGCCTAACATATTTATTTTTGTTTAATGGTAAAGGCCATTTTTCTGCAAAATCAAAATTATCCTTATTTGTATTATATATGTTGTTACTATCTATTTGATGTTTTATTCTTCCGTCTATCTCTGTAGCTGCATGGTATAGAGCACGTCTGTGATGGCCAGGTGCCGTTCAAATCCCGCCACATGCAGTTGTGCATCCAGACCTTTCAGAAAACAATGGCAAACTTTTGAATGCATTTATATTGCCTAGAAAATCACTACAGCCAAAAAATGCTGAATTTATGGTTATATCCTGAAAAGGGCGTGCTGCCAATTTATTTTCTATTCTTCCTGTTCTTTTATCTAGAGCTGAAAACTTTCCCTCTTGGGCAGCGCTTGGTAATTTGTGAAATGTGTATGTTGTCTGAGTTATGATAGACTTCCATATAAAGTGTTTTGAATAGATGGACATGGAAGAAAGTGTAATGTAGTTCTATATATTGAAATATGGCATTGTGTACAGTCTATAATAGATTTTGAATTTAATGAGATCTGGATTGGTTATTAAAAACTTTTAATGCCAAAGTTGCTGTAGGACCTAGATCTTCTGCTCATACTAGATATTAATTATTCGGGTAATATGTAGGTGTTAGTATTTGCGCTAGCAGAACACTCATACAATATGCAGAATATTTGCATGGATTCTGATTCTGTGTTGCATTCACCATGACCATGTTATGACATGTACTTGGATGCTTTTGTTAGACTCCATCTGAACTTAATAAATACAACTTGACAAAATGGAACCCCACCAACAGCTGGAAGACCGCTATTGTCAAGTCAATATTAAAGAAGGATACGCCTGAAGATGACATGAAAAGCTTTTGGCTTTTTGACATCTAACATCACTTGCGAAATAAATGCTAAACAACAGTTGGAAGATTCAGCATCCCTCAACAACTCTCATGCAGATCCTAAAGAGGATCAAGGACTGAAGACTAACTCTTTTTCTTCTCTCAGAATGTGAAGTACAATTTTCAGCAAGGGAATAGTAGTCACTGTCTTTGTAGACCTAATGCAAGCATATTACAAGGCTTGGAGAAAGGGACTATTGCTAAAAATGCAAAACATGGGCATTTGTGGGAAAATGTACAGATGGATTAAGAACTACTTTAGTGACAGAACCATAGAAGTTGCGGTAAACAACAATCATCCAAACACACGCTTGAGGGAGGGCTACCCTGGTTGCTGAGAGACTTAGAACAACCGTTCTCACAATATCAACATACTGCAACTTCTGGAAACTGAAAGTAAATACCAATAAAACCGGTGGTGTTCATTTGGACAGGAGGCTAACCTTCAACAACTTTATTAACAATATCACAGAAAAAGTGTCTAGGAAGTTGAACTTGCTAAGGCGACTTACAAGTACATCCTGGGGAGCTGATAAGACAACACGTAGACATGCATACATAGGATACCACTGGATCAATATTAAAATATAATCTCTCTTGCAGGCCACATATTTAAAAAGCTCTTGCACACACTTGGACAGAGTACAAAGCCAGGCTCTCTGCTTCATTTGTGGTGGCATGAGATCAACACCAACTATGACCTGTTAAACTAATGCAAACATACAGCCAATAGACAAAAGAGAAAAGGCAACTATAGAAGCTGTGGAAAGATTCAAACGACTCCCACAAAACCATCCTAACAAAGAAGTAGTCAACAAATGGACACACAAAACAAGACTAAAGCAAAAATCCCCAGTACAGCTAGTAGAAGAACTAAATCAGAAACATATAGGAGTATAAATAACCAAAATGCCAGAGGATGTCCAACAAAGTGGAGAGTGCTGCAGCAACCAAACAAATAAGTGATAAATACTATACAAAGTACTAACATTATTGTTAAAGCTTAACTATCAATGTAAAAAATAAATAAATATCAATAAACAAAAGAACAAGGATTTTTTTCTACATTACAGTCCTACTGAGACCTTTTTCAAGAAACACATAAACATTAACACAAAATATAATATCTTCTTCTTCATCGTTCTTCAGAAAATATAATATTAAATATTATATAAAGATAAAAAAAATATTTTCTAGTATTATAATTATTATAATACCGGGGTGGAAAGGGAACGCATTGCTCTAGGCGGACCCAGGGTTAGCAGATAACCAAGATCCCAAATGTACCTCCAGGCGGTGCACCCTGGAAACAGAAATACAGCAGCTCGAGCTGATTCTGGCCAAATCTTTTGGGGATCGTGTCCGAGAATGTGGAGGTAGCAGATGGAAAGAGATTTGACTGCACAAGAGACAGACAATATCTCAGACACCACCAGCATCACCACATATAGCGACACTGTCGACATACAGTGAAGCAAGTCAGTCCAGTCCGAACATTGGAGGGGCGGCCAATGTAAAATGCACGTAAAGATAGATGCATGGCGAGAGACAAATAGATTTCATACCGAGTACAATGAAAGGGCAGAACAGCGCTAGAGGGCAGCGCGAACTGCAAATAGAAAGTGAAAAGTCCCTAGGAAAGGGGAACTACAAGCTCCGTCAGCTCGAGACGAGCTTCTAGTTACCTGTGTTCCTTACAGGCAGAGACCCAGACCCATCCATTGGCGTTTGGTAAAGCAAGAAGACCTAACCCAACTCTAATGTCGAGCCTTCCTAAACCGGAAATATGCTCGCGAAGAGAAAGGGTTCTGTACTCGATGCGCTCAGGCACAAAAGGGACAACGATTTAGCCCTGGCCCAACTCTACTGTCAAGTTTTCCTACAACGGAAATACACTTGAAGAGAGAAAGGGTTCAGTACCTGATGGGCTCAGGCGCTATTGGGACAAGGATGCTCAGCTCGAGAACGCCTTGCTCTCAAACGCGTGGTGTGAGACTCCTACTTGGACAAGGGGTACACGATGTCGGTGAATGACACCTCGGCTAAGAGGGTGAAAGAGCCAGGGTCCAACTCCTCTGTTGAGTTCTTCCCCTTAAGGAACCAGGCTCACGGATGAGAAACGGTTCAGTACCCAATGGGCACAGGCACAGTACGTCCAATTACACGAGGCAAGTTCATAGACAGTGGAACACCTCGTTCGAGTCAGACGAGAGCAAAAAATCGTCTGGGCGAAGAGTCTCCACTACGCGTGCTTGGAGTCAGATATAGAGGCTGTCACAGGCTAAAGGTAGCCCACCCGAATTGTCAAGGCATGCCGAAATCAGATGTGCTAGGCCTACAAGGCGCATAACGGTGGCACAACGTAATCACACTCCGGGCGGAAATCGCACGGATATCCGTGATGGTTACAATGGAGCGAACGAAAAAAAATAAAATTTTAATACCTATGTAAAGATACTGTTTTAGAATCTGATGTCTTTTAAAATCTCCAGACTGATGAAAGACAGATAGACAGAATGACCATCATAGAGAACTTATCATTTGTGGATCATCAGACAAATATGGTTCGGTTGGCTAAGCAGATAGCCAGGACAGCACAAGATATGGTATGTATTTAGAAGCTTGGTTTGAATTGAAGTACATTAACATTCTTCTTCATTGGATTTAGACCTACACAAAATTATTCTGATAAAGAAAATATAATACTCTGTTTTTGTTTGAATATTTTTTTATAGCTTATTGTGGAAAGATGCATGAAATTAAAATTTGTAGCTTGTGTACATTAGTGGGTTAACTCTTTCAGGATGGAATTATTCCCGGGATTTGAATGTAATTACTTTTAGGCTAAATTTTTGTACCCCGACATGATTTAGGAGCAATGTTCCTGAAGACAAAGTATTAGCTATGGAAGGTCATATAAGGTATCAAAAGTAAGATAATTGAATTTGAAATCCATATATAATATACAAAAATTACACCACAAAAAGGAATGTTTGATGAATATAAAATTTTGTTTTATATAATTTTGTTTTACTCACCTTCAATTTTACTTGTCTTGAAATGCTGCTATCAAATCTTACTAAAGTAGATGCCTTGACTGTCCAATTTTTTTATCATGATTAGTTTATTTGAAGTAAATCTACCAACTGCCTAGTGCTTTATGCCATTTTTTGTGTTTCATGTCAAATTTCAGAACTGAACAAAATATTGCAAAACTTTATGAAATATTCCAAAGTATTAGATTTCCAAAATTGTGCTTTATTCCATTAAATATTATCATTAGGATTAACTCTATTTTCTGTATAATATAGTGCAATATTATCATTGCTGTCACTAGGCCAATCTGATTCTTCAGAAACAATAGCAATGGGAACAGTTTTATAATTTTTTAGCTGTTATTACTCCATTACCAATAATATTAGGTCTATTTATTTTCCAATTTTCAGCAAATCGGTAATCTCCACTGTCAAAATCAAATAATAAAGAATAATAATAGAATAGAATAATAAAGCCCAATCTTTGCTAAATCTTTGAGCTGAAGCCATATTGCTAAATTCCGAAAAGCTGAACCTACCTTGTTCAAATTTTAATAAAAAATATGTCACACACATCTAATCACACAGTACTAAGGGGGTTTTGTTTCATGGCCAGATTTTTAAAGTCTAAATTACTTAATACTAATTCATTTATGATCAATACGAAGCAAATTTAGATGGCATATCCGCAAGAACGAATAATCATAGATACATCCTAAATGGATGTCTATATACAACGATATATTGGTTGTTTTTTTACAGGCGGTAAGAGTTAATGAGAAATAAATGAAATGTGCTGATACTTATGATGATTATTTGACTGTAGCTGCTATTAGAAAGAAGAGTGATGGATATCATCACATAATCTTCATTTTTACTGTGTTTAATCATTGGAGTTGCACTTGTTTATTAAACATCCAAATGGTTTAGATTTTTGTGAGAGTTCAAAGTTCAGAAATGTTGAAAGAAAGCAACACGGGATAGATGAAAAGAAAAAATATAACATGTGGATCAAATTTTGTTGATTTTGAGGTTTGTCATCATCAAGAGCCATCTATGCATCAAAGCTTGGCTTCATTAGATCTTCAACATCCTCTGTCTCTTGCCTTGCTGATGCACTCTGATAGACTGTGTCCTGTCCATCTCATGATGTTTCTTTTCCATTTGTATCTTGACCAACCTCTATCTCCCCTCTCTTTAAATAAGGTCTTCAACAAGCATCATATCTTTTAATGTGTAAAATAATGTTAATATGTGTTATTTCCTTTGATAGTGCTGTTTTCATATGCATTGTTGTCAGAACCTCTTGTTTTCTTCTCTTTCTTTGAAGTTCTCCCTATTCTTCAGAAAATCAACATCTCAAAGCTATCAGTTCTATCTTCTATTTGTTCATTATCCATGTTTCTGAGCCGTACATTAATGTAGAATAATTGCAATTTTAGTATTTTGCAATTCTCATTTTTAATTTGTTTGTGATTTGTTTGGATGTTAATATTTTTCTTTGACATAATTGACATGAAAGTACTTTTAGCCATTCCTATTCTCCTTTTAACTTCCTTTTCACATCTACCATCATGTATGATTATGTGTCCAAGATCCAGGTAATGGTCTTCAAGTTTGTAATTCTCATAATGACAAAGGTGTGGTTGAAACATACCAAATTGCAGTATTACTGTCGATGATGCAAAATTAAATGAAGTGGATAACGTCAAGTGTCTTGGCACCAATTTAACATCATATGGCCAGTGCTGCAATGGGATCAAGAACAGAATAGCACAGACTAAATCAACATTTCATAAAATGAGAAACATTCTATGCAATAGAGTAATGTCAATGCATACACTAGTTCAAGTGCTAGGATGTTATATTGAGCCAATCCTTCTTTATGGATATGAAGAATGAAAAGTAAACAAAATTGGTAAGCTTCAGACAACCAAGATATGGTTTTATAAGATAATGATAAAAATACCATACAAGGTCAACAAAACGAATGTAGAATTCCTCAGAGATGCTGGAGTAAAATGACAAATTAAAGCAAAAATTAGAAGCAGACAATCAAGATTTTATGGTATGTGATAACAGTAAAGCTTGAACATTTAGTAACCACCGGAAAGATCAAGGGGAGATGATACAGAGGAAGACAAAGAGAAATTTCTGAATGGGTTGTAACTGTTGCACAAAAAGAAGTCACCAACTGAACTTATTAACAAGACAAAAGACAGAGAGTTGTGGAGAAATATGATTGCCTATGCCACTTGGCATGGCACTTGATTGAAACTTGACTTTATTTTGTTGTCATTCTTCATAAGAACATATTCCTTCGTGTTGTGGTGTTTCATAATTAAGAATGATTCTCCAGATCAGCAAATCCACAACCAATGTTGGACAGCTTGGTGTTCTGGCTAATCAGCTGACGAGAGACTATGCTGCCCTGGCTAGTGCTTCTATTGGAGCAACTTCAGCAGCTAGCAATGCAGAGGTAAGACATAAGTTGGCAGTTATGTAATGCATGTTCAAAGGGTTTTCTTAGAAAACATTTATTTAGATATCATTGTGGATATTGGATTATATGCCTTCTGAACAATATAAGAAATTGTAAATGAAGAATAATATGTGAAACTATAGTAAAACTATTTACAAATAACTGTTAATAGAAAACACAAAGTAATTATTTTAACAGTTCACAAAAAGGTCGGACATAAATAATATAAGTTGATAAAACAAATAAATGTCCCGTTATTGAAATTTTTTATAATTTTTTCTCTGTGGGTCATAGTTTGTCTTTTGGGTTGAAGTGTCATGTCAACTTAGTAGTCTGTTTTTTAAACTGTAGACTATTTTTACATTGGTCAGCGTCTGTATTGTGAGCTGTAAAATAATATATTCCTTGTGTCCAGGTCTGTAGATATGGCTTTATTAAGTGGGAAAGGTTTAACAGGAGAAAAAAAAGCTAGTTACATTTGTTGTTTTTTTTTGGGGGGGGGGGGGGGCCAGGTTGCCCTAATATTCACATAATTTAAATTTTGTATATATATTGTCATG
This sequence comes from Meghimatium bilineatum, assembly GCA_034231615.1. Taxonomy (NCBI): domain Eukaryota; kingdom Metazoa; phylum Mollusca; class Gastropoda; order Stylommatophora; family Philomycidae; genus Meghimatium; species Meghimatium bilineatum. The sequence continues at coordinate 36,674,121 of CM067304.1, forward strand.
CTCCACTTTGCTAAAGAGGAGAAGGCGAGTTGAACTTTTAAACCCCTACCTTTTATAGCTTTGTTTTCATCTTCTGGTCATACCTATTGAGAATAAAGAACTAGAAAATATCAATATTGGTTGTTCTCTAGGGTTAATCATTAACAACACATTGAGGACTGTTAGATAGCAGCAGGAGTTGTCTCACAAAAACATCACCAGTTTTAAGATTTATGACAGGGAATTAACAGAAAAACACAGTTACAGCTATTAACCTTTAGGACTCTGCATTAAAATTCATTAATTTTCCCATGGCACTGCCTTTTTGTTTTGTGCTTTTGCACATTATTTATATAGGGTATTTGAAAAATGCAACAAACTTTTTAAAAAGTTTTTTGTATAATTTTTTTGCATGGAAATAAAGGAATGGTTACTGAATGTAATATGTAAGTTCTTGTGATGTATGTGCAATATCTGAGAAAATAGTGAAGATATAAAATAAATTTTAACTGGGAAAACCCGGACAAAACGTTTGACTCAATTATTCTTGTCCATCATGTATGATTAACCAGACATACTAGGATAGAAGGAGATGCAAAACCTCAGAGAAAAGTAAATCAGGCCACAGAGAATTATCAAAACAAATTAGGAAACAAATTATCCTTGACAAACAACAATACATAATGAGAGAATTAGAAATAATACATGCAGAGAAATCAATGAACAAAGACAACAAGGAAATAGTAAGAATGTGTTCGATGATATAAGAACATTAGAGTAGAATAACATCAAGCCTGCACTTCAATTACTAAAGGATAAAAAAGGAATACTCTAACATAGACAACAGATATTCTACATAGATGGAATGAATACTGTCAAGATATGTATAAAGGAACAAAGAACTGCTGCCCCACATCCTCAGCTATTTGGGAATGGGAAACGATATCTGTCATAATATTATTTGTGAATACAAATAAAACACATCAATCTCACTTATGTTATCCACTAGGCCCAATGTTCCTACAACTTCGGAAAAACTGCAATTCCAGAGATATTGTAATCTGAAAAGACACTATTCAACTATATTCGCTATACTTTTCTTTACGCATACACACAACAAAGAACTGCTGCTCCACATTCTCCTCTATCTGGGGCTGGGAAACAATATCTGCATCTGTGAAACCAAGAAATATTTCATCGAAATCAAAAACATTTTCCTCAAAAGCGGATGTCATTCTGAACGATTTCAATAGATTGCAGAAAATAATTTGCAATAATTTTATCATGCTTAAAATACTAGCAAGAAATAGAAGTAAAATATGTCTAATTTCGATTTCCATGTTGTCCAGATATATGATGTTAATTTACACTCGTTTAATTCCTTGTTGAAAGAACTCGCTGTTCAAAATACCTTGACCTCTGCTGAAATTTCCACCTGCAGCATTGTAAAGGTTAAGAAGTTATATTTTCCAGCTTTTGAAACATGGGCAATAATATTCACAATGGAAAAGAAAATGTCAGCTATAAAAGAAAATATATAATACTTGGAATAATAAAGAAATATTATGGAAAGGATTTAAGATTATTACAACAGAGTCCACCAGATGTTCACAAGGACCTGAACTTAAAGGCAGAGTGGATTCTGAAAAACAAAAAGAAACACAAGAGGATATTTTGGACACATTAAAAAGATACTAATTTTGGAAACATGTTCTTTAAAAACAAGACATCTAAAACGTTGGTGAACACAACATATTGAGGATCTCCTAAATAGAATACTGAAGGAATATGATAAAGTAATCCCTTTAGCTGTGAGATCTTAACAGCCCTTAGCTTTTCTAGCAATATGATTCATTGTATCACAGGCATGGTGGTGGTAAGGAGATTTATGGATGCATATTTAGTCTCCAAAGTGAGGCATTCCAATATGATGGGATCCTCACGTTCTGCCAAAAGCATAGCATATTTTTCTTGGTCAGTGTGTTTATCATTCTTCCATCAACTTCATTGACTCATCTCCAGTGATGGTACATCTGGCATTCTCTATCACCTAGAAATCTGACATAGAAGGACAAATGTACAATGTCCACTGGCCCGCACCTCTTCATCATTCATGGTTGCTGTTTGATAGAAGACACAGACCTTCCTCATGCGAATATAATTAGATAAGAATATAATTACCAGAAAGCTAGAGAAAATAAAACGATCAGGCATGTGTCATGGTTATACATATAGGAACAAAAATATTATTTAGAACATAAGTATGTGTTACACAAAGCTTCTACTATTAGTAATCATAGAAAATAATGATAATAAAGACAATACAGATTGATGTTTTAGGTCTAAAACTTTCATCATAAAAATAGCAATACAATGCATAAAAATGTAATACCTGTAATTATTTAAAAAAAATTTAATTTAAAATATAAACAAACCACAAAACTGAAATATCCATTCATCCTGTTTCAGTTTTGCTGTTGATATATGTGTATATATATATATATATATATATATATATAATACACACATATTCAATAATGTTTTAAAATTATAGTTTTATATGTTAATCTTCTGATGAAGGTCTTAGAAGGAAATGTAGTTCTGTATTGCCCTTATTATCATTTTTTTTTATTGTTTTACCATTATTGACACTGTTGAAAGCAGAATATCCTGCACAGAACTGAGAAGAGTACAGAATGACGGAGGACAATATTTTGCAAAGGATATGTCATAGAAGTCATCTTAACATGACTTGAAGCAGCATGTGAAAAGATTATCTTTGTCTTGTCACTTAAATAGACTAACCTGGTTCCATACCTCTGTGTCCATGTGCATAGGCACCACAGACTACAGAACATATGCTTTAATACTGCATTACACTAAACTATCTGAGTGTGCTGACCTACAAGGACAGACACCCACAGAAAGCTTTGTGGATCCTTGAGGATCTTTAAAATACAGCATCATTTATCAAGAAAACTTAACTTGCTGTGTAAACATGTTAAACTGTGAACAAGAAGAGGATGTTTGTCTTCAGATCATTGGTTAGGTAAATAATATACTGTTTCATTAATCTACTTATCCTCTTATACTGCTAAACTGTGAACTGTTAATCCATTGTTAGATTGGTAACAGAATCCGGACGACAGTACAAGACCTTGGCATGTCTTGTATTGAGCTGATACAAGATGCAGGCAACCTACAAGGCAATTCAACAGACCAGTTCACACTCAAAGATTTGAATGATCATGCTAAGAATGTTCAGGAGAAGGTAAATCTACCTTATTTGATGTGAAAAAAAGGTTCTATTGCATAAGTAAATCATGAACTCGAAAAAAAATGTTTGTGCACGTTTTTCATGGAAAATATAGGTTGCCTAAATCTGGTAAAAATTTATGCATAACTATGTGATGTGTTAGTTCTGCACTGGTACACATATTACCATGTAACTGACAAATCTCATAATGAATTAGTAAAAGTTATCGGTTCATTACATGGAGATGTGGCCAGATTTCAGACTTTTTAATATTATGCATAGTTTCATTCAGGTTTCGTGACCTCACTGAACTCAGATTAAAAAATTGATATGTGCATGCTAGCACTGAGAGCCCCCACCCTTCTGTCCCATATATAAATTCAGTAACGAGTCATAAGAAACTACAATCAATAATAAGTGAGACCGCTGTAAAACTGTATACCAATAGTACTTATGTAAAACACATGTTCGATCAGCTTTATAATGAACACACAGACTATAGGGACTATAGACTTTTACTTGTGTATATGTACATCATTATTACCTTGGATGTATCTGCTATTAAATGTCTGCCGTCTAATGCTGTGACAGTGCCTTTATTTTTATTGTTTCTAATGTTTGCTCACTGTTTGTCTTGTATTTTCTTGAAAAAGTCTTTAACCTTTACCACATTCAATACAAATTATATAATTTGTCCCCTGCATGCTGACAGCGTGTTGTTTTTATATTACGGAGCAATTAAGAAAAAGCATTAAAAATATTTCTTAAATGGCTGACTCACATGTTCTTATCCAACCAATTTATTCTTTCAGTAAATTCCTATACTTATCTTATTTCTAATTAAATTTATAGTTATTTCATAATCAAACTAAGATAAACAAACTAACCAAAATAAAACACTTAGATGTCACTAACCTTCGATCCAATCTTCAGTAAATTTAAGAATATTCCTCGACTCATTCACACGTTACTGTAAATTCGGTGCATGATGTCCATACCAAATATTACATTGTCATTTCATAATGAAACTAGCGAGTTCCATTATATCTTTGAAAATAGCATAATTCCCAACCATTCATAATTATTAGAAAAACAATCCACCTGAATTTCACTAAAAATAGCTTCATTTCATCTCAATGTGCATTGATTGTTCAATCAAATTTTCATCTTTTTTAATTTTAAATTAAAAAAAAATTATTTTTGCACACAAGCTTGTGGAAAAGTCTTGCAGTGTTACCACTCTTTTCTTCCAAAAGAGAAAGCCAAATTTAAACTGTTTAACAGAATTACTTAGCGATGATCGCAATTCATCTACCACAACGTTCAGCAGAGTACAACTGGAAGTGGGTTTATATTTGCACTAATGGCATGGAGAAGGTTAAGGATGAAACTGTCTTGTATTCTGTTGTCTGTATTTTTTTTATAACTATACCCTTTAGTTTGATATGTGTATTCATTGTAAATCTGATCATCCTTGTGGTTTATGTAAGTACTATTAAGAAACTACATGCGCACCTGCCAATTGGTTTCACTGTTAATTAATTACTGTGATTCACTGCGGGCACGTCTCATATTTTATGAGTTAGGATACCTACATTTTCTACAGAAGGCACATTTTAACATTTTTCACGCTCACATTTTTCCTATACATTAGTAGTGGTTTGAAAAAGTAATCTTGATGTTAGAATGAGAAAATTGTTATATATTTTTACATGGTGCTTTGTGATCGGCTAAACTTATAATGCTTGATACATTCTGTATCTCCTTTCTCACTGTTATATATTACCTTATTTATTGTCTTCCATTATTTGTGTTACTTTCATTCCTAATGGAGTTGGTTGGTTGAGGATCCAGCGGTCCATGGGCTCATTCTCTATGAACAAATGTCATTGTGTGATATATGCATTTTCCCAGTTAGCAGCAGCCATATCTTCCAGTACCAGTTGTCCTATGGTTAGGTAAAATGTACCTCTTATGGTGAGATGTGCTCCTTTCAACTGCAGACATTAGTACAATTTGTGGTTCCCTGAATGCGTGCCTACTAACTTAATTTTATTTTGATTATTTCCCTTGTCTATGGGTATCAGACACCGGGTATTTATTTATTACTTATCATTAGCACACGTTGGTCCCCAGTGAGTTGTCACACACACAACTAACCACTCATACAACCGTCCTAAATAAATTATTATTTAAGTTAATAAACATAGATAAACAAATTGTTAAACCCAGACAGAAAATAATCAAAAGAAAATTGAGTTCATAGGCATGCATTTAGGGAAAAAACCCAATTTGGTTATAGTAAAGCTTAATAACCATCAAAAATAGTGAAGACCGTGGTTCTGGTAATCTGGTCACCACAACCTCTGATCTTAGAAGTTATGTAAAACTAGTTTTCCATGCTGCTATATCTCTTTATATAGACAAAAAACTTCATCTGTTTTTGCCTAGGAGCCAACACTTTTCACAATTAATATTCTTAACACTTTTTTCTTTTTCTTTTGCTGCCCATGGTATTCTCAATATACTTCTGTAGCATATCACAATAAGGAAACAATTCCCTAGTGGTATGCTTGATTGAAATGTGGTAATCAGTGAACAAATACTGGGCCAACATTTTTCTACTCCAGATGAAACTATATAGATAATTACTTTTAATTTATAACTACTTTGTTTAAATTTTACACAATGTAATTATATACCATAACTTTATTTGAATATTTGTCTAGGTATCATATGTACTAGCAGCCTTACAGGCTGGAGCAAGGGGTACCCAGGCTTGCATAAATGCAGCCAGTACTGTCAGTGGCATCATTGGAGACCTAGACACAACTATTATGTTTGCTTCTGCTGGTACACTCAATGACGAAGGGTCAGAGTCTTTCGCTGATCAGAGGTGAGAAACTTGAATCTTCATTGACTATGACTGTTTCTATTTCAATGCAACTGCAAAGCTAGCTCTTTCGCCTATCACTTTGAAGAAGCCAGGACCATTGTTCTAGCTTCTTTGTCCTTAATAATGTGATCATTATTAATTGATTCCATGTAGATTTATGTTAGATCCTGGAGCAAATTAATGTTTTAGCTGCAAAAATATTCCACACATGAATTAGTTTAACTTGGTTTATTCTATTGAAATGTGTTTGTCAATGTATTACCAGGATCTGAAATGGAAGCGCAGAATAGTAACACTATGCAGGTCATAAGAGACAACTAAGATGGTGAGGGTGACTACCCTACCCCATAATCTTTGCTGTGTTAAGATTGCTGACGAAACATGCCTGGAATGCTGGGATGTAATCAACCCTTTTATCTGTTGCATGCCTCGGTATTGCAAGAAAGTTATGGCAGTTCCCTTTGGAGACTTTCCAGCTCATGTCAGTGCACCTTACAGCCATATTGAGTAAAATTGCCATCTCAATTTGAAAAAGGTCTGGGAAAACTCCCCATCAAAAATAATACCAAACACCAATCTGTAGCTGAAAGTAAAACTATAATGCCTGAAATAAGGAACAGGAGTAACAAACTCATACTACCTAATGGTTATGTTATCATCATCATCTAAATGTGTACAACATTCTTTAATGCAAAATTAAAGAAAAGTGGACAAATTTTATGAGTACACTTAATGTTTCTGTAAATGTTATGCAATTTTGCATCTGTAATGAAAGCTAGACATGTGCATAAAATACAAATGTAAAATTAGCAGAGATAAAAATGGACAATCTTGAACAGCAATACTGTGTGTAATACATTGCAAGTACTATTTTTATATTGATAATTCACTTATTAACTTAAGAAGAGTGTATGTTTGTTATGGACATTTGCTGAGGGAGACTATTTTGGTTACAATATATTTAAAGTTAGACTGGTTAATATCTTACACGTGTATTATTTTTATTAATAATTATTTGTGTTCAATTAATAGGGAGAACATCCTGAAAACAGCCAAGGCTCTGGTTGAAGATACAAAAACACTGGTTGCTGGAGCTGCTTCAAACCAGGAGCAGTTGGCTGTAGCTGCACAGTGTGCAGTCAAGACCATCACAAGACTGGCAGATGTGGTAAAACTTGGTGCTGCCTCTATTGGTTCAGACCAGCCTGAAGCACAGGTGGGACCGGCTAATCTATATTTCAATCTTTGTAGTATTTAGTGATAAATATAAAACACACAAAATTAGTCTGCGTACCTTCAAAGATGATGAACTAGATTTGCACAGAGTGGATATTGTTTCAATTCTTGTACTGTGGTTTTTTCTTTTACTGGTTTTTTTCTAAAAATTTTCAGTAAATTTAATATGTGAAGTCAACATTAAGAACACATGAGAATTTAGTAGAGATCAGGAAACTAATAATGGTTTTAAAAAAAAGCTTCATAAATGACAAATTTATGGTGAGAAGAAAACAGGTAAACAAAGAAACAAATTCCTCTGTGTTCATTCTCAAACTTCATCAAATTAGCAGGATGGATAACGGAATGTATTGTGTCATAGTTTACAGTTTAGCAGCAATATCTGTGACATTTGGCCGAGCACATCTGACCAGAATTGCATCTGGGTCACTTTGACCATCTATGGGATGGGAACACAAACTCCACAGCTTCATCTAAAAATCTCCGTAGTCACCTCCTAGGACACGCATGGCAACATTGTTGCTATTCTTTGCTCTCCTTCCTGGCCCTGTCAACTGAGGGGCAGTGAGTACAACATTCTGTAAAGGATATGGTACAAAGAAGAAGGATTTTTCACAGAATTGACACCAAAGCTATTGACTACTGTGTAAATGATCTGATGCTGAAATTTTCACTTGATGACAAATAACTTGTCCTGCAGAATTATCAAAATCAAATGCCTGGGAAGCAGTTCCAAACAAATGCTTACCAAAAATGGATGTGCTGAATTAATTGCCATAAAAAATAGTACAAAAGAGCTACTTTATAGTGATTTAATTAAGGAGGAGGAAATCCCAGCACCACCCCCTTTTTCAAGTTATTTGTTATTTATCCATCACAAGTGATGATGACCATTTTATTTCATCCCCTATTGGAAATTCAATTAGACATGTCCTTGCCTTTGGGTTCTCAGATGGCTAGTAAGCCCTGTGCAAGACCAAAGTTCTTTGATCAGGTTGGTTCTGGATGATCACTTTAGATGGTATTTGAACTGCACATCTTTGTAGCCAGTTTCCACTGTTGAGGTGCTGCATTTCTCCTTGTTTTACAAGATGCTGCACTTTTTATGATTGCAATCCTTAGTGTAGCCATGTTTCATGCAGCACCTTCCCATGTGTCAGGATTTGTGCCAAAGGTCTTTAGTGAAGTCATTGTATCACTTCTTTCGACCACCTTAAGAGCTTATAGATGAAATTTGGAACAGGGTAATGAAGTTTTTCTAATCAATGGAAACACACATAATTACACACTGTTTCAACCAAAAGGCCATCATCAAGAACACATTCACGACCAAAAGCCACAAGTAAGAATAACACTATTGATGTTCACAAGGCAGGTATCTCATCATAGAATAGTAGACCTTCTGGTAAAATGGCACAATATGATAGTTGTATTATCTCCGCTTGCTGTTATGTGAAGTTTCTGATAGCAGTTGGGTACTATCAAGTAAAATTCTGCCCATAAAAAAATACTACATTGTAGTATCAGATTAGATGGAAGAAGAACATTTTGGATTAATAACATCAAGGAATCCAAACATGATTTTTCTACACTCACCCAATTGGTTGAGGGCAGAAGTGTTTTATGGGCTGATGGGTTGTGGGTCATTTAATAGAGGAGTATTTTTGGTAGCCAGTGAGCTGTTTCTGTATCTGTTTGTATATTCCCTCTGAATGTCATTTGTCAGGTCCTGCTTATCAATGCTGTTAAAGATGTGGCCTCAGCTCTGTCAGAATTGATCAGTGCTACAAAGAATGCATCAGGAAAGAGTGTTAGTGACCCAGCTATGCTTACTTTGAAAGACTCTGCAAAGGTAAGATCTTGATTGAATATTCAGTCCAACATTGGGGGGGGGGGGGATTAAACATTTTACGTCTTGCTGGATCAATTAGACTAATCTAATAAAGTCACTTAAGAACTATTTTTACATTATATATTATGATCAATGACAATAATCAGTTGAGATTATTTGAGAATCACCTGGTGGATAATAATAGGACATTCAATGAGGCTAAAATGAGTTATTTTTAGGGCATGTGATGAGAAAAACAAAACCTGAACATATAGTAACCACTGGAAAGATCAAGGGGAGAAAGACAAAGAGAAATTTCTGGATGGGTTGTCACTTTGGCACAAAAAGATATCACCAACTAAACTTATTAACAACACTAGAGACAGGGAGTTGTGGAGAGATGATTGCCTACCCCACTCAGCACACATTGATTGATTGAATCTAGGGACAGCATAAACTTGGAATCAATCAACCAGAATCTGGCAAGATATAAACATCCAAACAAATTACTAATAAATGAGAATTGTAAAATGCTACATAATTCTAAATTGTGGTTAAGAAAATTGATAGTGAGCATAGAGCTAAAAGACAGAATTGATGCCTTTGAGATTTGGATGGATATAGAAAATATTAGGGAGAACTTTATGGAAAGTGATGAGAAACAAAGAGGTTCTGATAAAATTTCACACAAAAAGACATATTAAAGGCAATAAAAATCTAAACAAAATATTTTGCGCATATAAAAGACATGACACCTTGTTGAAGATCTTACTTAAGGGAGAGTTGAGAGGAGCAAGTGGTTGGTAGAGATACAAGTCGGAAGGGAACATCATGAAATGAACAGGATGCAGTCTAGTAGAGTACAGCACCAAGGCAGGAACATAAGATGTTGGAAGTCTGTAGCAGCAGTATGAAACCTTCTATGCGAAGATGGCATCGATGATGATCAGAAGTTGAAAAACAAATATACAAATATGTTGACCCTGCAAGCTTCAGAAACCATCAAATGCTTATAATTTGTCATTTGCTGAAAGACTACTTGCTGTCGTTGAATTTGTTTCCAAGTATGAAGCAGTACCAGTCATTCACAGAATTATCTATACAAACTAGGATGTCAAGAATTACCCAAAAACTTTTGTTACTGCATGTTTGACTGTTAATGGGTGGGGGGGGGGGGTCCATATAATGCTGAAATGAATCCTCTTTGCTATAGAAGTTACCACAATACATACAGGTATTGGATATTTAAGTTTGTATCAGAAAGAGAAAATCCATTTTACTGTGATTTTAACCCAAATCATCCTGAGAGCCAATCATTCTCATCTTACAGGTAAAAAGAATTAATATTTGAATAAATTATAAATAATTTCTGGATTCAAATTCTATTTAATATAATATTTTATTGTTTTTTTTATTGATGCAGAAAAAACAATAGTACTGTCACTATTACCATATTTTAAATTTAATCAATGAAATATTTATATCTACATTATTGTATCCAAGCAAATAAAATAAATTTGAATTGCATAATCGCAACATTGATATTGATAAATTGGTATAAGATTGTCATGAAAAAAGCATGAATGCTTATATACATAATCTTACACAGTCATTGTTGTAGATTGTTGTGTCACCAGTAGCTGTAGATAGTTCCCAGACATCAACAAAGTGATAGCCTTCTAAAAAAAATATGTGATTTGTTTAAAGAGTCAAATGTATGCACTTTCAGTTATTGTTTTTGTGAAGCATGTCAAGATTGACAAACTGAAGCATGTCATTATTCACAGAACATTAGATATTATAATGAAATAGATAAATTGATAATACTTGTGTTAGAAAGTTTATTACTTCGATAGTATTTTCATGGAAATGTTATTACTTTAGCTGAATTTTCATCGAAAATGTATTACTTTAGTAGTATTTTCATACAAAATTTATTACTTTAGCAGTATTTTCATACAAAATTTATTACTTTAGTAGTATTTTCATAGAAAGTTTATTACTTTAATAATATTATTGTTTTAATACTATTTTCATATACTTGATTGGGTATAGTTCTGGTCCAAAGTGGGCAACGTTGATATCATCAAATGGTTACAGGTTTTTATGTGATTGGATGTCTGCATATTCAAAGTGGAACATTTCTTCTATATATAGACATCTTCTAAGTAAAAGATTTCCTCTTAAGCATTTCACTCCATCAAGAGTTGGAATCTTCTGGATATGAAATAACGCACTTGTGAAACCATCCATTGCACATAGGAAACTAAAGCAGCATTGCTTGTAATTGCTGAAGATCAAAATAAACAAAACATAAATAGACTAACTAGATTATTTGTTTGTTACTGCCCACAATTGACATCCTTAATCTTCAAAATCCTACCAGCGACTATTAATCTATTACCAGACTATTACCAGAGATTATTATTTGTTTTAATTTGTGTTATTATGTTAGTTTATTTATAAAATAACATAATTACAATAGGTCTAGATAAGTAAAGAAAATTATCAGAGGTGCCAGAGATCATCATAGAATATAATTACCTTCCGTGTTGGCTTAGACCTAATATAGAATGACCGACATCATAAGTGATATCTACATATGTTTTTTTCAGTCCATATTATGTTAGTTTTGTTATGAAACAACATAAATACAACACGCATAGTTATTTAGAAGGAATTTATCAGTGTTGCCACACATTACTCAAGAATGGGTGCGTCAAGAAATTATTTGTATATGGTTTATTAGATTTTTAATATGATTTCTCCCCCCCTCCCATTTTCAACTTTCTCACATCTTTCATATCGCATATGCAACAACAATAAAAACACAATTATATTCATTATTCACTTCTTTATTTACATGTACTCAAATTATTTACAAATCCATTAAAAAAAAAAGTTATAGCATTTTCCCAAACACTCACATAAAATAATCCAAATTGTCTAAAAAGAAACCGGGATCAGTAAAGAAATTGCATAATTTTAAGTCGGGGTGCTAACGGTTAAATCTGGTTATAATACCTCACTTTAATTGCCATGATTATCACTGTCATTAACTGAGGACAACATGAAATAAAGACAGTATAGGGAAAAGTCATTTTCATAGTTTAAAAAAGGGATTAATCCAGAAATAATTCTTTGATGTTCTGCATGAGGTCATTTTGAAGCACAAGCACAGTTTTCTCCCCTTGATATTTGAATGTTCTTGTTGTTTAATCACTGTAAGCTTGCTCATGTATCTGTTTTGATCGTAATATGTTTTGAAGTGTTGATGTTCATATTTGATATTTTGTTTGATATTTTGCATCTGTTTACTAATGTTTAATTATGAGATGCTGAATGGATTTGCATATAATTATTCACTGAAACTCTGATTTGGCAAATATCGTGATTTACTGTATCTGTCACCTGGTATAACTTGGTGTACTGTCCTAATATTTAGAAGACACTATTAAAAAAGAGCACATATTTGTTTACTTACATGGTGACTGAGTCTAAGTGGTAATTCTGCGTGTGTTGCTGGAACCTGAGAAATGAGCAAAGAATAGCAATACTGTTACCTACCATGTATATCGTAGGAGGCAACTAAGGAGGTTTTCAGATAAAGTAGGCTGTTCCATCCCATAGAACTATCAAAGTGACTCGGATGCCATGCTAAAGTTGAATGTGTCAAGCTGTAGACCATGGCACAGTGCATTCCATTCTCCAGACTACAGCTTGCTAATCTTCAGGAGTTTGAGAATGAATGTAGAAGAAGAAAGAGGTGATAGTTTCGTTGGCTTTTCATAGAGTTCAAAATGTGTTACACATATGCCAACTTCTTATCTGGTAAACATTTTCTGTATGAAATTTCTGGTACAGAATAGTAAATGTCAAAGTCGGTTGGCTCCTAAACAATATTAAAATATGAAAGATTTTTTTTCTATATGAAGAGACATAACAGTATGGAGGGAAAAAATTAATAAGTTTAAGGCATGGCTGCTGGTAATAGGGGTTAATGACCACCCAAGATAATGATGATGGATAGGAGACATCTCAAACTGTTTAAACATGCCCTTGGCTGCATCAAGTGAATTCGTCCAAAATCATGAGGCATTCAGAACTTCCATAATGAAGCCTTTTTGGAAAAAATATTACCTGAATGAATGTCCAGAATAGAATATACCCAGGTTTCATTGGATATGTCCATATTAACCTTTCATGTTTACGTTTAGTCATTTACACTTTATGCAGAATTTGGAGTTAAAATACATATTTTAAAGTGAATTTTGAACAGAAATATGGAGTGATCTTTCTAGAAATTGAAAGGTAGTGCCCTATATTTAGAGAAACTATAATGATTAGAATAACCTAGATGTAGATCTAGGTTTATGTTTTATCACTTTGACTTCAGAGAGAGATTTTTGTTTTCAAATATAAACCACATAATACCATTCTATTATTTGTAACAACAATGGCTGCCGGCAGCCTATCAAATGTATTTTTTAAAAAGCCGCTCTCCTGGTTGAATCAAGCTTTTTTAAGGGTCTACATGACATTTAAACAGTGGCAGATGTCAGAAGCTAACAGCATGTTATTCTTCTTTAAGCATGGTAAGTAACATATCTACTTCACTAATTTGCTACATATTTGTATATTTATTATGTTTTTACTATTTGTAGTTTTGATTTAACATATTTTATTTTACTGCGGTAGCTCAGCTGTTAGTGCACTGGCCACCTAGTTGGGTGATCTAAGAGTAAATTTCTAGATCAGCTGGAAATATTTTTTAAATTATTACTGACTCCTAGGTTGATCCATAATTATATGAGCACCAGATCTTCTGGGGAATTAAAGGTGGCAGGTGTTATCCTAGCATAGGTGTCAACTAGTACAGATTTTTCATATTGATACGGATTTACAGCAATGTGTAAAATAAAATAAAAATGTAAAAAGGTAGGTGTGTGGAAAAGGAGGGGGGGGGTGTGTTTAAATTGCAGTAATTATTACTAATACGATATCTCACATGCATGTATTGATTGGGGGGGGGGGGGGTAGTTCAGTAATTGACATTTTAAAATAAGATTATGCATATAAATTTCACTAATTACAAATTTATGAAAAATTAAGCGGATAGCTCTCTCCTAGGTATGCTGATGGCATGGTCCTAATACTGTATTCTTCAATACTCTTTAATGAAACAGACATAAGTTTACTTTTTACGTTATATTTATATCTTATTTTTATTATCCCACCCCCTTAAAAAAAGAAAAATAAACACCAGGGTTCACACTCTAGTAATGTTAAAAAAAATGACATTATCATTATAGAGTAAATGCTGTAATTAATGAGACTGTTTCTTATGAACCACTGGCTAGACATCTAAGTTCTTATGGGTAAAACTGTACTATGACTTATTCATAACTGACCTTATCTGCTCAATAAAGTTTGCTCGTAAAGTTAAGGGTTGAAAAAGCGTAGAAGACTAACTTCATTGTACTCTGGTTACCACATAGGGGCTTTGTCCCTCTAAGTGCAGCAACATGCCGCAGGTCTATAGTATCACTCATAGTTCATAACCCAGGAATCTCAGAAAAATCCACATTGTAATGGAAGACATCATGAATTTGAACTTGCAACTTCTTGAGATAAAGTGAATGACTCAGCCATTATTCCATGGAGAGAATCTGTATAAAGTTCATGAGATTACACAGACATAATGTGGCTAGTAAGAAGTGGAAGTCTTATGTGTCAGATTTTAAGTGTAAATGCCACAGCCAAACTGTACATCATGACACACCACACTGTGTTATATGGCACACATCCTACTAACCAGCAGGAGTTTAAGAACAGGCACAGAAAGAAGATGAAATATTCAGAAATGAGATGAATTTATGTCAATCTTGAATGTGTACATAATATAATAATGAAACCCATAACCTGTTAAGGTCATAGGAGTGCCACATTGAAAATATCAACACAAAAAGTCTGCCAAGCATCCCTCCTATCTTCGAGCATAAGAACATGTGTAAAATATCACACTGATTATTCCTTGATGTTGTTGAATCAGGAATTTGTTCCGCTTCTTCCATCTTCAACTGTTCCCTGCAGGATAATCTTTAAAGTGAATGGTGTCTCATTAAATGTCCAAACCATACAAACGTATACTGTTTCACCATTAACAGTGTCTCCTGTCGACATGTAAGTTCAGTTATTTTATCTCAGACAAATATACTTGCTTTATATTCTCTAAAGTAAATTTACAATGCACAAAATATATATATATATATAAACATACTAAATGAGAAGTAGAAAGAACTTTTAAATGTGCAAAGTTATGCTAAAATCTTTTGGCTTGATGTGTTATTTTGGTTACATGTTGATATCTGAAAGTGCATATAGAGAAAGATATTGTGCATTTTAGTAGCATATAGAAGGTTGTAGCATATATATATAAAATCTATAAAGTAGTCTATAAAGTAGCATATATATATATATATATAAAGTCTATAAAGGTGTCTATAAAGTAGCTGTGTACTGACATCACACGTATCTGCACTAAATTATCACAATTCATATGACTTGTCACTGCTAATGCTAATGAGTGCATAGTGACTTTGTAGACACCTCGTACATTTGGTGTGAATATACTTCCAGTCAGTCATAGATTAGTTGAATTGTGATTGTTTGTTTGCCCTAATCTAGCATGAACTAACAACTGTCCAGATCTAGCAATTAATATGTGCTTTAAAATAAATTGTACATACTATTGGTTATTTTCTGTAGTTTGCTGTAGATGTTAACAGTATAAACCACTGGGCTCATCGCAAGAGGCTTTTAAGCTCTGTACTTGACATCATATGAATATTTTTTTTTCCTAGCATTTCTTATTTTGTGCAGTAAATTAGTATGAAGTCATCAAAATCCATCAATTTTTCTGGAATTTCATCCCATACCTGCATATATCCAGAGGACTTCAGTTCTAAATGTTTAGTGTTTGCTCTCAAATTCCTACCGGATCTCTCTTGTAGCAGGACAATGGTCCTACTCGATACCCAACAGCTTGTAGTCCAGATAATAGAGATATGTTTTGTCACTGTTTATTTTATGCCAATGTCCTGACATATCAGGCTTTAATAGTTCTCAATCATTTCTAGTGTACTCTCCATATTTATATTGTGAAAATTGTATGTTCTAGATTCTTGGAATCATCATGTTCTGCATATAGCTGCCTCTGAGTTGTCAATAATATCAAAAATCTTTTTTTGTTTGTTCATATGTAACAAGATAGAATCCAGTGTACTGTCTGAAACTCAGGGTATTCCTTTCAGTTTAGTATGCAATTATATGTTCCTAACAAGCTGCAATGAAAGGGAAATTATAGAATTGCACAGCTTGCTTTCGGTATGCAATCCCTTAGTGTAGACCACACTGCAAAACTTGAATGTAGTTTTCATGATGCACCAATTTAAACCAACTGGTGCAATTCACCAACTTTCACCATTACTTCTTCATCCAAAGATCAGGAGGGAAATTAAAAAACAAATAATATCTACAATTTTTATACCAATACTGTGCTACCAATGTCAAACATGGTCTTCAACAGCTTCACAGCAAAGAAAAATTGTCACATGTGAAATGAAGTGTCTGAGGAAGCTGCAATGGTTACCAAACTAGATAAAATAAGAAATGAAGAAATTAGGAAAAGAGATGGTATAATATCATGTATCGCACATATTGAGAGACAGCAAGTAAAATGGTTCGGTCACCTTATGAGAATGAAGCCAAACCAAATACCAATAAGAGCATATAATACAAGAATATCCGGGCATAAAGCCAAAGGTAGACCAAGAAAACGGTGGATAGAAAACATTAAGATAACCTTGAACAAACATGGACTAAATGCAACCTCGGCGACACATCTGGCCTTGAAATGACAGCTTAAGACAGCTTAACGGCAAGTGTGTGATCAACAATCATTCACCTGGGGATAGACAATAGACCAATTTAAAATGATTTGGTGTTTTGCAGTGTTCCAACTGTGGGATTTGCAGATGAGCAATATAAATACCTTTCATATGGGTATGGTTTTAATAGTATTTTCCACTCTACTTAAAGATATTTCTCAAGCACTGCAACATTGACCCAAGCTCTTGGAAAACCTTAGCTCTTGACTGTCCAGCTTTTCATGGTCAGATCAGTATGGGCATTAAAAGCTTTGAACAGATAAAAATACAAAAGATGTCAGACTGTTTTCCCTCATTTGAAAACATACTATATTCCTGCTCACACAGCAACAGGTTTTTTATAGCCCAGATTTTTCTCACCTTTGCCTGTATATGAGGAACATCATCAGTTTCTATTCTGTCTGTTAATAATGTGTGCAGGATTGTCCAGTTAATTTAGTTAATTTGGTTGTTCTGTTACTACGGCACTTTCCACTTTGTTGGACATCCTCTGACTTTTCGGTTATTTAGACTTTAGTTAATTCTGCTATGCTTTCTTTTAGATGTGCTGCTAGAAGAAAAACCAACCTGCTAACCGAAACGTACAACAAAGAACAAAATCAGAATAAACAATAGTTATAATTTGGCAATAGTTCATTCTTTATGTATAATTGTTTGTGCTGTTACTTAAAGGGCAATTATTTGAAGAGATATAACTATATGAACAGACAACTAGATAAGATAGAATATCAATACAAATCCACATGATGTTGCATGTCTTTTCATTGTCATCATTTTTCAGATGCGACCCAAGTTCAACCCAACAGAAATACGACACTTATGTGCTATAACTGCTTGCACATAAGCAATTACTTGGTTGTGACGGCTTGATCAGACTCCATTTTGACCAACTGGCATAACCTGATGTGTGGTGTCATTTTTATATAATATCTGGTTATGCAATTTTTAACTTAAAAATCCTGAGATTATTAATTTAAAGGAAAAAAGTTTACCTCCTGTTTTTTAAGAAAATGGATTGCATGTCAGATAATGTAATTATTATAATTATTTCAACAAATCATATGATATTCCTATAAGTTTTACAGTACAGAATGAGAACTTGATTTCTGTTACATTTATAATATAGTTTATAATTTGTATTATTAGTATTTATTTTGATTTTACTACAAGAAATAGTATTTACATTTTCTAAAAATTTCATAATTTATTAAATATGAATCACTATCTTTATGTTTGAAATAGTTTTTTTTCCAATGTTTTGACTCATTCCCTACCAAATTAAAAAACTCTTATGGGCAAAGTAGTTTTGGATTTGATTTTCTGAGTTCATGCATACACATTCAATTAGTTTTCTTATTGACAAATCTTGATGAGATATCCTTCTGTAGGTAAATGAATATTCTCTTATAGTATCATCATCATCATCAGGTGCCATGCTGGCTGGCATAGGTGATCATGGCTCTCCTTAACTCTCTATGTCCAGTATTATGTATCCAGATTGTTGTTGTTTTCCTGCCGTGCTAGGTTGTCAAACTGTCTAACATTTTCTCACGTTGTCACCCTCTGTCTCTGTTGCCTTCAAATTTGCCTGTTGTGACTATGTGCTCCAAACCTCACTGTCTCATAGTGTGGCCAAAAATTGAAGATTGTATTTTTCTTATATTATTGATTAAGGTCCGTTTCACATTTGACTCTTTCAACACCTGCACATCAGTTTTTTTTTGGCAGTCCATAGTATTCTCAGCATTCTTCTGTAGAACCACATCTCTAGTGCCTCTAATTTTCTGCTTTCCTGTTTGTTTATTGTCCAAGACTCTCATCCATATGTTATTATAGGTTTTATAGAGCACTGAAGAACTCTCTTTCTCACCTATAATGACATATTACACAAATTTTTTTTCATTTTTCTGAATGTTGTTTCTGCCTGCCCTATTCTGCTTCTTGTTTCTTTTGAACTTCTTCCATCTGCTGTAATAATTGTACCTAAATGTTTGAATTGGTGGACCTGTTTTAATACTATTTCATTCACTTTGATATGACAAGGTATGGTATTTTGTTTCTTAGAAATAACCATTACTTCTGTTTTCTTTATATTTAGGAAGAGTCCTTTCTCTTTGCTTTCTGTGACTACTACACTAATTAAATCTTGAAGGTCTTCCTCACTTTTAGCAATCAGAGCAGTGTCATCCGCATATCTCCTATTATTTATATTATGTCCTCACAGTGGTATTCCTGTGATATCAACTATTGCCTGCATTATGTTTTCACTGTATAAAGAGAACAGTGCATGTTCTTGATGATTCTTAAATCTTAAATCCTTAATGTCTATGCTCAGATTCTCTAGCACGTGTATAACTTCATTATGTTTAGCTTTATCAAATGCGTTTTTGGAGTCTATAAAACAGAGGTACAGATCTGTTTTTACCTCTATAGACCTCTCTTGATATCAATAGATATCAATCAATATCTTGGACACATAGTCACAAATGATGGCAGATGTGAAACAGAAGTTAAAAGGAAAATAGGAATGGCTAAAAGTACCTTTAATGACATGAGGAAAATATTAACATCTAAAAAAATTACAAACAAGTTAAAAATTAGAATTATAAAATGTTAAATCTATTCTATATTAATGTATGGCTCAGAAACATGGACACTAAATATACAATTAGAAAACAGAATTGATGCCGTTGAGATGTGGGTATATAGAAGAATAGGGAGAACATCATAGAAAGAGAAAAAAACAAATAAAGAGGTGCTTAAAAACACTTAATATGAAGAATGAACTACTGAGAGAAATAAAGATCAGGCAAATAAAATATTTTGGACACATTAAAAGGCATGACACCTTATTGAAGACCTTACTTGAGGGTGAAGTTGAAGGGAGGTGAGCAAGAGTTAGGCAGTGATACAAGTGGGAAGGTAACATCACAAGATGGACAGGTTACAGTCTAGCAGAATGCACCATCAAAAACAAGAGATAGGATGTTGGAGGCCTGTTGCAACCAACCTTCATTACAGAGATGACACTTGATGATGATGATGATGTCTTATTATTCATGGGAAGTATTAGTTTGTTAATTAATTTTTTTTTACATTGACAAGGGCTTTTAAGCTTACTCTTAGCAATTCCAAAATGGCAATTCGAAATTTAATGTACCGTGTGCAACATATACTCATTACCTCACTTGAGTGGTATGTTGAAGCCAGATGTGTAGCTGTAAGGTGCAAATATCACAGCCAAGCTGTAAACCATGACAATGCATTCTTTTCTCCAGACTACATCCTGCAAATCTGCAGGAGTTTGAGAACGATCGAAAAAGAAGACACCCCCCCTTCCTGTTTGTCGCTTGTATCCAATAGGACTGTACACCCAGCAGTGAATGGTTTGTTTGTTTGAGAATCCCAGGAATTGTGAGCAATTTGCTCTTACGTCCTATGTGCAATTGGGTGGTTTTTCTGAGCTTTCTTTCATTTTGAAGAAATACAGAATGGAGCACAAGATAGTCAGAAGTTTACATAGAAAAATTTATACTAATAAAAATGGGAATAATGAGAACAATGCTAGTTTATGGTTATGGATAGCCAGTGATGGGAAAAAGAGCAACTGTTCAAACTATAACATAGGTTCAAGGGTCGTCAAAAGAGGAGAACATTTTATTAATTGTCCATACAGTCTAATCACTTCATGTGATTTGTCCAAGCAGTATTAAATATTATTGTATCTGACAGTATTATATTAATATTTATCTGCACTGTTATATTAAGACAGAGCTGTTTTGAGGGATTTTTGTGCTGATGTCTTCAACATGATACAGACGGGTTATAGGTCTTATTATTCTAATAATTTGTTTCTTGGAAGTTTAGTAGTTCAATATTATTTTGTCCTGTTATAACCATTTGTTTCTCATATGTTTAGTAATTTAAACATTGTTCTGCACAGTTATAATTATTGTTTATATTGTGTCATTAGCATATGTGAATATTAGGCTGTGTCCTTTGGTTCTATCACACAATAAAACTTTATTTGATTGATATCTATGTTTTCATTTTTTTTACATATTTCTGGAACACTTACCATCTTGTTTTAACAACACTGACACCAGTATATTTAATATTTTGGATTGGTAACAAATGGATCCTGGCATATAGAGTAGAATATATTGTGCCTGACTTTTGTTAGCGAATACTGTAAAACCTGCTTTAATCTGTCTATGTTAAGACCTGCAAACCAATACTGAGACAATTGATATCAATGTCTTAGTTAAAAAGTTTTGAGAAAATCAAAAAGACAAAAACAATAGGAATGAAGAAGAGGAAGAAAATGAAATTATATTGGAAAAAGAAAAGTATAAAGTGATGACTTAACGAGATGTCATCAAAAGTTTTATAGAACCACAGCAATTTGCACTGTGCAACATAATTATTCAGAAATGCGTAGTCTGATTTCATAGTCTTTGTAGAACATCTTTCAACATCTTTGTAGAAAGTCAGTCAGACAGGAGTGTACACTGTGTGCAGAAAACCCTTCTAGACAACTAAAAAATAAATAAAATAAAATGCTGTAATTATTTTGTGTTCATTGTAATATTTGCATTACAAATCTGCAAATGACAAGCACAGTAGTGTACTTCATAGATGTTGTAGCAAAAATGATGTCACACAGATCTGCACTAAATATCCACAATTCTTGTGATGTAGTGTCACCAGAAATATAAATTGGAGCACATCAATTGTATAGATGGCCTGTATAATCATTATAAACCTTGTATTTACCAAGTTATTTCTTGATACACCAACCATCGGCTCACAACACACTGGTTGCACAGTACTGCAGTAAATGATACTAGAAAGAGTTGGGTATTTAAATATTGTTTGATGTGCACTACATGCCTCACATTAGTTTTAATAAAATTGAAAATCAATCCATTTCTGATTGTTGTCTAGGAGTAGTTCAAACTTAGTTTACAGGTAAGTATGAATCATTCTCATTTGTTAATTTTTCTTTTAGAATAGTGTGAGATAATTTTTGTGACCTATTATGGAAGTAGATACATTTTATTTCTGTTGTATAAGACTTCATCTGTTTTTGGAGTTAATGAGCAGAACAAAAATAGTAACACTGCCACTTGTTTGAATGTCATAAGAAGTGATTTAGAATGGTTGAGCATTGGTGTTTGCTACTCTACACCCATAGAAAGTCAAAACCAACCTAACGCAACCATCTGAAATAGAATATTATTCAAGAAAGAGATATACAATGTATCAATGGGATGCTGGAAGGACAGAATTAAAAACAGATACAAGGCATGGAAGGAATAGAAAGAAATAGCTAAAAATAAGATGCAAGAGGTTTATTGAGGACATGTGTTCCACAGGGAATTGAAAGATGAATAGGTATAGGTTTCAGAAGTCTTCTTAATCTCTTAACACAGTTTTCAGAGAAATGTATGTGTGAAAATCATGTGTATCTTAGTTTCATCCACGAATTTGTTTTGGAAATTTCTATGCCAGTGCCCTTTTTTGATTGATGGGTCAAATATTTGGTTAGGCAGTTTCAGAAGGGGGGACCAGCTAGTCAAAATATATGAGTAAGTCTATAAGTATATTTTGTATATTTATAATTCCAACCTGGTTGCCAACTTACACCCTTGACATCAAAAGATTTACTTCTTTCAATGTTTTTGTCACCTTACATGTCAAACATCAAAAGATGCCAACTACCACCCTCTCCAAAAGTCTTATTCTGAATACTGTTAAATAACATGAAAGGTAAAACGTAATTATTTACGACATCTCACTGTATAGCATCATAGTTTACAGCTTGGATGCTATAGCTTGTGATTTTATATTTTGTAAACTCAGTGACTAGCACATAAAGTAATTTTTAGTCAAACTAGCAGAGCCATTTTCCACCACTAGTCTATAAAAATTTGTCAGTAATAGTGTAGGTTGTTCTTGGTTGAACGATACGAAGTAACTGATCATGTGTCTTGCAATAATATTATCTCTGATTATATGAAGGGGAGATGCTTCCGAAGAAGCATCGGGAAGTGCTTTTTATGCTTCCTAAGAAGCACCTTCTTTTTCAGCATACTTTCTCAAACTCTGGCTGGATCTCTCTTGTAGCAGGACAATGGTCCTACTAGATTTTCAGCAGGATGGAAGTATGTTGTATCATCGTTTTATTTGAGTGACACCTGCACTTGCAGAAGTGAAGATTGGTAGAACCACAAAACAGAATGGGATATGATGATGTGATAAAGCTACAACCTTTGGTAAAGTTCCTGCAGCTCATATTATTACACTCAGAAGCCCCCCAAACTTCTGAGCTATCCACTTGCTAAAAGTGTCAGCATCAGGACACTCATGCATCTTGTTTTGACAACAGTAACCCAAATTGCTAGGTCCTAGAGAGGAGCAAAGAGCACCAACACACACCTGTCATGCATGTCATAGAAGGCAGCAAAGGAGGTCTGGGGGTGAAGTTTTTATTCCATCCAATAGGTCCAAGTGACACAAGCCATTCTGAAGTCGGATGTGTCATCTCCAAAGATGAATTTGTTGTAAACCATAGCATAGTGTATTCTGTTCTTTAAATTATGTCCGGCTAATGACTATGAGTTTGAGAACAAACGCAGAAGAAAAGACATTTTTGTGACTAATTTAGGTACATTTTCAGTTTAGGTAGTCGATCCTACCAGAAGTTGAACCCATATGAATTGTTGGTTATGCCTAGCTCATGAATCACTGTGCTACAGTAGTCTTCCATAGGAAGATACAAAGCTATATTGAAGATGGTTCTTTTGTGTTGTGACTTTGTTAGTGCTCACTCACATTTTTGTTTTGAACAATGTCAGTAGTGTGCCAATGTTAGTACATGTTTTGTGTTAGTCTGTTGTTATTTCTATTGTTAGCTCTTCTGTGCAGGTTGCTCTTACTGGCTTGTGCTTCCATGAGTACATTATGATTACTCTTGCAGTTTTTAGCAAGTTATATCTTTCATGTGGCCAATATTTTAGAATAGTGAAAATTGTGACATGGTTAAAAAATTTTATATAGTGAATATTTTGACATAGGTAATATCTTGAGATTGTTAGTATCTTGATATGATATAGTCAACATCTTGACATAGCTAATATTCTGGATACAGTTGACATATTGACATAGAATCTTGATGTGGTTAATATCGATATGCAGGTAGTTAACACATTACTATGGTTAAATTTTTGACATAATGCACATCCTGTACATAAGTATTCTAATATATAAGTAACATTATATGGGAACTAGACTGTTAGAAATCCTCTCACTGTGAATCTAATAATGAAATATACAGGGTGTTTGATAAGTCTCTGTGCTTTTACTTTACAATAGGGTGGTATGAATTTTTTTTAAAATATGTGTACATTGAATTCATTTGGCAGGAGAGAATATTCAACCAGCCACAAGAACAATCAGTATGCATACTCTTCATCATTGGTTGGGGGGAGAATGACACATGGGTTTGCCTGAATTATGATTATATCAATTCATAGCGATAATCACTCATTCTACCTAAGAGAAAACAAACACTATTTTACATTATGATTTACTAAGTACGCATATTTTTATATGATATAATTGGATCACATGGCATGGGCCCATGGCCTGCTAGAACAATAACCATATGATGTCATGTTGCATATAGAATACGGAACATTTGTGTTTTCTTCATATTTTTTGTCTTTTTTCTTGCGTCCATTGCTCTGTTATTTCTGCTTAAGAAACCCAGTAAAAATGTTTGTTGTTGTGGTAGAAAGTTTTCTATGTTCTTAATAAAGCTTTGAGCGAATTTCTGTAGTTATGAATATAGTACAGAAGAACACAAAATATTAAGTTTAAAAAAAGACTAAATGATGCCAAAAAATATAGATAGAAGTTCACAGAACATAACATTTCAATGTTTCTACCTAAAGGCCTTAACAAGAAGAAGCACATGTCATATGGAGGACAAACAATAAAATTAATAATAAAATAGTAGTATTGCAAATGGGCTAGGTGGACATTTTAGAACAAAAGCAATGACGTATTATGGAAGAAACCTATATTAAAAACTGGAGAGATGAGAATGAAAGAAAAACAACTAGGACTGGAAACAAATAGAATGACAGAAAAGCTTCTCTAGATATAAGAATCAATTGTATTGAGAACATATTGACTACAATCCTCAGTTATTAATTATTTTGAAATGTTATGTCATCTGTTGTAAAGTGAGTGCAGAGAAAATTTACAAACCCCTATATTATAAATTTAAAGTGCTGATAAAATAATACAAATTTAATAGGAATATGTTTAATTGATGATTACGAGTGTAACCAGCATTTTATGTTATCCAGGTCTTCCTTAGAAAATAGAAAAGTTGTATCAAATCTGTAGTCAGTCTCGATCTAATGCTGTTAAATGTCATTAAACATTTTCACCTTGTTTATACTGGGTTTGAACCCAGTGTCAAAGATAGAAAAGTGAGAAAGTTGCTGCATAGTGAATTGCAATACCAACAACAATTTTACCGTAAATACAAAATCTTTGATAAGGCACCAGCAGCAAAAACTGGATTACTTCTAATT
Source organism: Meghimatium bilineatum (assembly GCA_034231615.1). NCBI lineage: Eukaryota > Metazoa > Mollusca > Gastropoda > Stylommatophora > Philomycidae > Meghimatium > Meghimatium bilineatum. Next base: position 36,699,877 of record CM067304.1, read on the forward strand.
AGAGCAAGCATTTTCCCAGTAGCAATTTATAGTGTGAAACATGGACACTTAATCAAACAGAGACAGCAAATTTCTTTTGACATGAGATGCTATAAAGGAATTTTAGGGGGAAAAAGATGAATCAATAGTGCCTAGTTTTATGTGTTTTTTCTAGCCCTATTTCTTAAGAGGATTTAATCGTCTTTGTACAAAAAAGTTGGATTTTATGTAACAGCATATTACAACAGCTGTACATGTGCCAGGAGAATGTGCTCATTAATTTCTGAAATTTGTGCAGGTGATGGTCACGAATGTAACCTCGTTACTTAAGACAGTCAAGACTGTAGAGGATGAGGCTGTTAGAGGAACAAGAGCATTGGAATCAACCATTGAAGCAATTAGTCAAGAAATAAAGGTCAATTCTGTTTTAAAACTCTGCATATATAAATTCATCTTTTGATATATATATATAAAGTGTTATTTTTTTCTAGAAAAAAGGTTGGTATATGCTTAGTTTGTGAATAATTGCCTGTATTTTTAGTGGTTACATCCAACCACCCCAATATAACACAATAATTCACTACTTAGAAAATATTTATACAAGTATTGATATATGAAATGTGCCTTTGAAAAGTTATATTTCAAATTTCCATATTTGGCTAGAAAACATTCTTTTTTTCACTCAACTCATCCATGGACACAAAATTCTGAATTGTATAATCTGGAATCTATATTCTACATAAGGTTTAACCCAAGTCTCAGCACAGTTAACTTTTCTCATCTTTTTACTATAGAACTGAAACCTGTCCATATGCACACATAGATGTACTGCTGATAATCATGTTTATACACCTGTTGCTGCAAAGTCATTTGTACCTTTTTCTGAGGCAATTTCTACTGATCCTTTCATAATTATTTGATAGTATACTGTATTGATGAGTACACAAAATGTACCTTAAACAAAAGAATGCCAGGTGAGCTTCAGGCAACTAAGATGTGATTTATGAAAAGAATAATGAAAGTTTCATGGACAACCAAAAAATTTAATGTAGAAGTCCTCAGATATTCTGCAGTACGAAGACAAATTATAGCAAAAATTGTTAAGAAGAAATCCAGATTTTTAGGGCATGTGATGAGAAGAGATGATGTTTAAAACTTGAACATTTAGTAACTACTGGACAGATTAAGGAGAGAAGAAACAGAGGAAGATAAAGAGAGAAGTTGCTGGATAGGCTGTCACTGTGGCAAGAGAGAATGTTACCAACAGACCTTATGGTTTGTTATTAACAACACGAGACAGAATTGTGGGAAAACTTGAACACCTGCACCACTCATCACGACAATTGATTCTTTTTCGTCATCGTTCATCCTAAAACTCTCTTTAGGTCTCTCTTGTAGCAGGACAATGGTCCTACTAGATTTCCAGCAGGATGTATCCAAGAGAATGGAAATGTGTTGTGTCACTGTTTTATTTGAACCAATGGCCAACACATTCGTCTTCAGCAGAATTGTTTGATTGATAATTTTGTATTGGTGTATTATTTTTTAAATATCTTGATTTTTAGTAATTGTATAATGTATATTTCAGACATTTGATAGTTCAGATGAGATTTTCAAGAAAGCATCAGCTGAAGACCTGATCCGATATGCTAAACCAATTACCACAGCAACAGCTAAAGCAGTAGCAGCAGGAAACTCATGTAGACAAGAAGATATTATCAGTACCGCCAACATGGGACGGAAGGCCATCTTTGACTTGTTGAGTGTAGTTAAGGTACCTATTTTTCTATCTGCTGATTTTTATATTTCTTTTTTTTTCTTTTGGACTATAGACAATTGGCTCCAGTTAACTAATAAAAGCAAATTCATTAGTGGGCAATGTTGGGGTTGGTAGCTCAGTACTAAGGAGAGATATGTCTGACATAATGACAGTTACAGATTTGCTACACATTGAAGAAGTTGATATTGATGGAGATAATACACAGATACAGTGAAGGCGTACCTAGAGGTCGACCACGAAAATGATGGACCACCGAAATAAAATATCTTCATTTAGAGAAATGCACTGGTGTGTTTCAGGAACCTGAATGTGGAGCAAAGAATATTGACACTCTAACCTGTTGAGCATGTCATAAGAAGCGACTAAGGAGGTTTTGGGGTGGAGTTCGCTGGCTAATCTTATTTAAGGATTAAGACATGGATTATGTCATCAGATGGATGAGATGTGCATACTAAAGTACTGACAGTAAGTAGTTGGTCTTATAATCCATGCTGTGTGACCTTTTATTTTTTTGTAGATCTTATCTGTCCTCAGCATTCTGTCTTACTGCCAATCATTTCTAATACTTATAGTTCTCTGTTTTATTTATAGGGAGCAGCAGTAACAGCAGAGACATCAGAAATCAAACATAGAGCTGTTAATGCTGGACGTACAGCTGCTATGGCATACAAGGAACTTTTACAACATGTGCTTCAGGTTTGTCTGCCGTTATCACTATAATAATTACTCTTATCATTGTTATATGTTTTATCACCATTATCATTATATGCATTACCACCATCGTTATTATTATATACATCATCACCATGATTACTTTGGCACCATCAATCATCAACACTACCATCACTCCATACTATTATTATCCACAACATAGTTCTTAATTTAGCTACTGCTCTGTGCCAACCCTCTACCTATTAAGAACATCCAGCAACCACTTCAACTGATTCCACCTACACCTCAATCTTAACTATTTGCCCAATTTTTTTCTTATTACTTATATTGTTCTATCTCATATACATCGCTTGTGTGGCAACTGGGGCTTTGACCACTAGTTAACGGTGCAAAAAAAATACAGCCACTGTCATTTTTACCAGGCATATTATAGGAGGTGACTTAGAAAAGTTGGGGTATGGGCTGAAAATATATCATCTATGAAAAATTCATTGTCACTGCATGTTTTGCTTTGATTTTTACTTTTTTCTTCTGTTGAATTGTCCCATGCACGATGGAGATATGCAGGCAAGTGAACATTACATCTTTGTCTTGTTTTGTAGCAGACTCCTAGGTGGCAGAGAATGCTAGATGTACCATTACTGCAGATCTGTCAACAGATCTAACATAAGAATAAGGAACTAGTTGGTCCAGACATATATGCTGCACTCCTGGCAATATGTGATGATCATTGGATACAGCTTCACTGAAATGCCTCCCTTCAGTGACTAAACATGCATCCATGAACCTCGCTAATACAACCTTGCCTTTGAGACAGAAAACGTGTTTGAGTGTCACCCCGGTTACTCAACTGAGGAGCACCTATGCATCTGTCAAAAAATTTGTTAAAAGCTACCTGTTCACAGCTAAAGAGTTACTTCATTATCATCATCTCTTCCACATGCATTCATTTACTATTATCATACATTTACATTTAACTTTTATCACTCATTGTCACTATGCGTTTGTCTCTATATTATCATTAAATGCCTGTTTGTTGCCGTTGTCTGACAGGGAAGCAAGTAAAGCTTTTGACCTATCATTCATGTCATACAAGGCAACTAAGTAGTTGGGTGTGGGGGTTGGTTATTATCTTATAGAAAGTCAAAGTTAATATTTTAGACAGAAAAACAGATTATCACAGTCAAATTGTAAACCGTAAATAGCACACATATCATAGCCAAGATGTAAACATGACACAATAATGTATCATTTTTAATCCCTACTAATTAGAGAAACACACAAAATCTAAAAGAAATTTCAGAGGATCCTCTCCAGTGCTGCTGTGTCTGTTCTCTGCTGCTGAGATCTGCCTGTGTAAGAAGATTAAAGTACATATGTCTTTTGACTAAAGGACATGATGATGATGATGATGATGATCCTAAAATAGAAGATTGCAAACAAGATTAAAACCAAGTTCATTCAGAGCAAAAATAGCTCAAATTGTGTCAAGGATTGAGTTAATAATATTTGGATTTCCTAATATTCATTCTGTTCCTCTAAAAAAATATTAAGTTTGACTTTCAGTGGGATGGGGTAACTAATTCCACACCCAATCTTCTTAGTAGCCTTGTATAATATGAATGTTAGGTCAAAACATTACTGTTGTTTGATTCCCCATTTTCTCCATTATTATTTTTCTATTGCTCTCAAATGAGCAGCTCACTGTCTTCCAAGAAAATCACGCAGCACATAACTTTGAAATTTCAAGCGATAGCCCTCAAGGACCTCTGAAGAAATGCACTTCTAAACACAAGATGACACAGCCCTGTATCAAATCCACAATCTCTTGAACACAAGGAAAATAAGTTAACCCCTCTGCCACAAAGATCCATATGTTCATGTGGATCAAGCAACACTTGTTCCACTATGTTCAACACTATGAACAAGCATCACTTTCTTGCTTTGAAAGACAGAGGTCTTATTGTATCTACTAATATTACTCATACTCATGATCCTAATATTGACTCTGTCATCATTACCAATCTTACCATTTTATCATTACCAGTCATATCATCACAGTACTACATTTTACATCCTGAGATTGTTTGAAACTCAGCCCATTGTTACCAATCTTACAATCTCATCATTACCATTCTTACCGTCTCATTACTGCATTATACATCCTCAGGTTGTTCTAAAACCCAGTCCTGAAGGTAAACAAAGTCTTGCCCTTATTTCCCGTAAAGTGGCCAATGCAGTTACAGAACTAGTCCAATCAGCTGAAGCCATTAAAGGTAACACAATGACAGCATGTTCATCCATAAGACATACTATTTATAATATCTGTTCATTGACTTGTTAACATTTTGAATACATTACTGAATTTGAGTATTTTTAGGCTGCATAATAAGAACATAATAAATATACTCAGTTTTAAAGGTTAGATTGGATTATTTTTCAGAATTGTGTAAAGTAAAAGAAATTAACCACACTAATTGATTTCTACATAATAATATCTCAACAATGATTTGTCTGTGTCTGCTAGAGGTTTTTATGAGTTTTGTTTTCATTTAATTTTTGTACTGTTAAAGATTTTCATTTTCAGATAGACAAGTCAACTCTTTTTGTGAAATCACTTTTGCAATATGTGTTTTATGGAAATATCTCCTCCTATTTGCTGTTCAACATGTAGGTTACATCTAGGATCTCTCCTCTTGTAAAGTGGTTAAGAAATTTGCCTTGTTTGTAATTGGTTGATTCGATTATAGGTTGTAATATCTTGTTTACAAGTGCATTTTTCTGAGAACACTGTGTTATCACCTGAAGCTACAGAGTTATGTGCTGTACTCGTAGCGTACCGCTTCATTTAGAGAAATGCGCTGGTGTGTTTCAGGAACCTGAATGTGGAGCAAAGAATATTGACACTCTAACCTGTTGAGCATGTCATAAGAAGCGACTAAGGAGGTTTTGGGGTGGAGTTCGCTGGCCAATCTTATTTTGGGTCAAAGTGACCCAGAGGCTATACTGAAGTCAGATGTGTGAGGCAGAAAGGCACAGATATCGCAGCTAAACTGTAAATCATTACAAAATTCACTTCATTCTCTGCACTATATCCTGTTGATCTGCAGGAGGTTGAGAACAAATGCAGAAGAAGAACACGATTTTGAGAAATGGACTATATATGGAGAAACCCGAACACAATGAAGTTAATATACCCTATGCCTCTTGAGTTCCTGTTTGTTTTATAAAGTTTATACCTGCTATTCCATGTAAATTGTCAAAATTAATCAAACTTACTAATAAGTCCTACATATCTAAGAAAATATAGACACATTATAAAATATACATATTTGTTTCTACCACTATATTACTAATTTGAATTTTTCAGTCCAGAATTCAATTCTGGCTATACACAATAAGTTGCCAAACCAAATTAAAACTAGTTTTCTCTACAACACAGCTTGGTGACTAGTAGCCAGAAAGATAATTCCCATAATAGACTAACACTAACATGTTCCCTGTGTGTCTATTCTCCACTTTCTACTATGTGTACATACGTTGTATTATTTATATTACATAGTAGACACATATAGTATGTATAATATTTATATACTACATGACATTTCAATGTTTTTATAGCTATGATTATTCTGATCAGTGAAATCAGCCTTCTTAAAATATTTGGTTGCACATTCTTGAGGTGATTTGGTGCCTGTACAAGTTTAGTTCTAGTCTTTAATGAGTTTTAAAAGACCTCATAAACAAAGATACATGGTAATATGCTGCATGAAACAGAGTTACATGGTGCTCTACAGTCAAAAGGGGCACAGTATTCTTTCAAAAGAGGAGACATGCAGGAGCTCAACAGAGGAGAATAGCTAGAAAGATAAATATAGGTCAGACAGCAATCATACTGTGCTCTGCTTGTCCAAGGACCTTTGTTGTCAGCATATGGCTTATTATCCATCTACAAAGTCAGTCAAGGACACAACTCTTGAACTGAATTTCATAAAATGGCTGTAACAAATAGTCATCACTTGTAATAGATGAACAACAACAGTTCTTTTCTAAGAACTAGTGAAGTCAGGTTAAGACACATTTCTAATATCATTCATGGTAGAGGAATCCAATTATGCCACTTAAAAGTAATAAAGCTTTAACCCCTCAACCACCAGATACAGAATAATACTTGGAGCTACCTTTTTGGTGCACATGTCAAATTTATGTATGTTTTTACTATTATTGGACCATAGTGTCTATCCCGATGAACTGAAGAGATTTTTTTTTAGTAACTTCATCAATCTAAAGACTTGGCTGTAACAATCAAAGAAACTTTTTCTGTCTTCTATTCTCATCATCATAAGGTGCAGGCAAATAGTCTCCCCAGCAGTCTTTAGTTCTGTACATTCAATTCCCAATGTCAAAGATGTGTAATCATTTCATATTTATCACTGTTTTGCTATGTCGCTTACATCTTGGCTGCAATAGCTTGAGAATAAACATTTTGTGAGCTCAAGGGCGAGTGCATATATAATAATTTTAAGTCAGCTTGCATACCAGTAAAAATGGATTTAGTCACACGCATTCTTGCCCACCCTTGCCCGACAGCCAAATTTCAAGACAGATGATACCTGATCTGGTTTATAGCAGCAATTATAACAGTGAGATGATATACATCAGATCTATGAGATATAGATTTGTTTGTGGTATGAAATATGGGATTTGTTATTTGATTGAGCTGTTTGTGCATTCACACACATTTTTGCTTTGTGTTTCAGATCAGATCAATGTGTGTTTGTTTTTTGTTAAGAAAGCAAGTAAGTTGCTTCTGTTTGATGTCTGCGCACTAGACACTTTTGTTTTGGAAGTGCGATCACATGACATCTATTATATTACTGTGTGTGATTTTATTTTAATTTTTTAAATCATGTACATTATTTAAAATGTAGTTGATGTCAGTAAATTGTGAAAACATTTTTTTTTTTAAATGCAGCTTGATGTGAACTTAAATTCAGCATTTTAATTTTTAGAAGTAAATTTGTGGGGAAAAGGTCCTGATATGTTCAACTAACAGTTCATCCAGCTGAAAATGGGTATCCAAATTTTAATAGAGTTATGGAATGATTCTGAATCATCGCTGATAATGTTGTAAGTCTGCTAGCACATATAGTTACTCCTGAGTACTGCAGTAACAATTTTAATGTTAGAAGTTTTTTTTATTGAGTCATGTTTCAATGAGTAATTGGATTTTCAGAATGTTTTTCGACATTCCAAATCAATAAATTGCCATCAGTTATTGTGTAAGTGTTCATGTGATGGCACTTGAGCAAACTGAAATGGACCTGCGTATCTACCTATATAAAAGACATAAATGAATAAATGTTGGTTCTGCTCATTATCAATTCTTATTAGTTATTTGTAGAGAAATATGTGCAGAGTATACCCTTTACATTCAGCTCGATTGCAGAGTGGTTTGTGGGTCAAGCTCACAGACACAACTTGGTCGAACTTACTGATCATAGTTCGAAAGCTGATTGCGAACAGTGTACTAACAATGCGATTGGGTATATTAATAGTGTCTAAAACATCAACAACAGTTGTATAGCAATTTCCTACACAGGGTATGAGTCAATTATATTTTTATTATACATATTACATCTGTCAGTAGTTTGCTGTTAACTGTTTTCTTTCACACAATTATTCCTGTACACAGTGTGATATACTGAGCTTCCATTTGATATCCTGCTCTCTTTCATTAATTCTTATATCACAAATGTATAACAGAATCATTTTTTTCTGTGCTTTGTCTGGGCTTTTATTGTTGATGTTTATTATTTGCAGTTTTTTAGTCAAATGACAGATGACAAAACATAAATAGCGCAGATTATAAATGGAAGCTGATTCAAAAACAATCTCATGCTTTCACTATAATATTTGTTAGATTCATTAGGTGTTTATTTATGGTACAGCTGATTAAGTTTATATACACACATACTTATGTATTGTTTTTCTTGGGGTGTCATTACACTCTGTGAGTGTGGTATAAAGACTATATTAGTAATCATTATGTTCAAAAGTGCATTTTATATTTTTGATCAGTTATCATTTTTTTGTAATATTTATTCCGAATAGAACATTTGTTATTATTACTCAGAAGTAATAATGAAACGAATGAGTGCTCATTATGTCAAGACATAGCCACCATGTTTCATTCAACTGATGATGATCAGAATTAATTGATTTGCAGAACTAGTTTTTTTACTCTACGTGTCATTTTACAGATCTCATACATACTACCGGTACATTCCCATATACACAGTCGAAAATCTCCTTATAGTGTTTTAAGTTTATAACCAAATTCTCTATCCCTCCATATACTCCACTCATATTTCGCAACACTTTAAAGTTTCCAAGTAGCTTATATTCTTTATTCAATATAATTGTATATAGGGAATTTTGGTTGTTGCATAATTATTTCTTTAATCCTGACCAATTTCTTAAAAAGGGGTTCCACTGTATAGTACTATCATTTCCTTTATCATTGTTACATATTTATCTGTTCCTTTATTTCTGTTATTTATATAACTTTTGTTCCATTTTTTTATTCACTCTTTTTTATGATGTGGGCTTTACATTTGTCTGGGCATCATTTTTACTACTGTACCATTATATTTTGGCTTATTAATATTGTGTATGCTTTTTTGCTTCATAAACATCTAGTTGTTCACATATTTTTGAATATGTTATTGTAATATGTAATCCTGTATTGTTCAGATTATTGTCATGAGTTACGTTGTTGAATGTGATGGATGTGTTTTCTGTATAATGATTTGTTCCTTGGATATGCAGTTTCCATAGTGTAATTCATTTCAATGCAGAGAGAGAGACCTAATTTCTCATCCTTTACAATAGTTTATTTTGTTTTATTCAATTGTGGGGGCAATGGTAAATCATTCAAATTTGTCCCAATTCGTGTGTTACCTATTGTTGATAAAAACAAAAATAGTGGATTGATAGCTTTGGTTAATGACTAATCTCAGGGTGGAATGTCAACACCAAGAGACAATCAGACTTAAACTCAGGGTATGTCCATCTTTATAAGGAAGTATGTGATGGTCCATGAGGTAGAGGAATCCACATGGATCAACAACCCAAGCAGCATAAAAGCAATGTGTGTGACACAAGGGGCATTCTAAACAAAAGAATAAATTGTTGCTTACTCTGTACATCCCAAAGTCAAGTAACAGACCAAGAAAATATAAAAACTACAACCGTACAATCTATCAGAAAGCATTACCAAGTATGTATGTAAGAACCCAGTATCTTAGCCATCACAGATGCTCTCTGTACGTCGCCACCACAGATCCGGAGCAGTTTGGACATTGATGATGATGATGTTCGTCTGCCGTAATCGACGATGACCAAAAACTCAACCATATTAATAATAACAATAAGTAATAAAAATAATAAAGTTAACAGTGCGTTTATAAGTGACTAACAAGTCCAATGCGCGCACAAAATTTTCTTCTACAGAATTGACAACTGTAGAGGGTGTCTATGGGACATTAAGATGTCTTTTCTTTTCTACATGTTCGCTTCTGTCTTGCAGTATCTTGTCTGGACTTTTCCGCCGCTAGTGCTCCCGTTCTAAGGCATGTAACGCCATGCTGTTCTATCCTGAGTAAGGCTCTCCCAAGCGCCTACGTCAATGTTAAGATGTTTCAGTGATGGCTTGAGCGTGTTTTTGAAGCGCTTTTTCTGTCCACCAGCTTTTCGAATTCCTGCCTTGAGTGCTCCATAATATATTTGTTTTGGCAGACGCATATCCTCCATATGCACAAGATGACCTGCCCAGTGTGATTGCGCCTTCATAAGTAGTGTATAGATGCTTATTGAGGTTGATTTTTCCAAGACGTCGTAGTCTGGTACTTTGTCCCACCAATGGATGTTTAGTAATTTACGTAGGCAAGTAAGATGGAAATGATTTAATTTTCTTGCATGTCTAGCATACACTGTCCACATTTCACATTAATAGATAATCCACTAACCTCTCCGAGGGGTTTGTTCTGGTACATACTTTAAGAGGCTGTCAACTTCAGGCAAGTCTGATATTATTTTACTGAGTTGTTTGGCCTGATGGATAAGCTACTTATTTTCAGTAGTCCCATTCCCAACTTTTGAAATATGTCTTTCATTGGATAACTTTGTAAACAGTGGAACTTTTCTGCATGTTTTAGTACCTATGTGTCTGTGTTTGTATTCACCATACTTTCTCCATCTCTACTATGGGTGTTGATTTTACTGCCTCTGTGATGATCCTAAGTGCCTGGTTTTGCACCTTATCTAGCTCATGTAATGTGTTGTTTGATCCTGGATACATGCAGTTGTTCCATATTTCAGAAATGATCATATGCCCTGCTGGTAAATTTTGCTAAATGTTTTCCCATTTTCTCTCCATATGGTTGCATTTAGTTTTCTCAGGATGGCTAACTTTCTTGTGACCCTTGTTGTTGCTTTGTTGATGTATTCCTTCCATGGCATTTTGTTTTCAATTGTAACAGAGATATGTGTGTTGTTTGTCTTCTTTCAGGAGCTCTCTATTTATCTTGATATCACCAGCTTTTTTATTTGGTGAAATAGTAAAGTAGTACTGCACTTATCTATGCTAATGTTAACACCATCTTTTTGACCATGTCGTTAAAGCATCTATAGCTATCTGTACCTGTTTTGTAGTTACTGTTGCATGTTCTTCCTTTCATGGTCTTACCAAGTCATCAGCATATATAGCCACTTTTGTTCCATGTGGTAGCTCAGCAACCAGATCATTGATATATACTAGAAACAGAATATATTATCATAGGTTATATAGATATCTGTAATTATACATAGCAATGTAATTATGTGTGAATGTCTGTAATTGTATGTTAATGTCTGCAATTATATGAGAATTCCACCGAAGACCGATGTGTCGGGCCATTGGCACAAAAGAGACACTGCATTTCCATTCTCTGAATTACATCCTGCTGGAAATCTAGTAGAACAATGGTCTTGCAACAAGAGAGATTTGAGAATGAACACTGAAAAAGAAGATATGAGAATAATTATATGTGAAAGTGTAATTATATGTGAAAGTCTTTAATTGTATGTGAATGTCTGAAATTATATGAGAATGTTATTATTTGTAAAAGTGTAATTATATGTGAATATCTAATTATAAATGTTAAATTTTATATGAATGTGTGTAACTACATGTGTGTTCGTAATTATGTGTGAGTGTCTTTAATTATATATCTGTGATTATATGTAAATATCTATAATTATAATGTGTGCGATTATATGTGAATGTATGTAATCATGTCTGTGATTATATGTGAATATCTGTAATTCATGTTTGTAATAAGAATATTTTTCAGTGTTGCAGATGTTCATCGCTAATGCTTTGGTTGCAATGTCATTTTTTTAATCAAGCACCAACTTTTAAAAAAATACTTATAAGTTTCACAATTTTTATCACATTTTCTCTTGGTGTATAGTTGTTTTAAAAAAAATATTTTATCTATTATTGTATGTTATTTTATTCTGTATTATAAGTAAACCATTATTGCTCATGAAAGTTTTGGGCTGTGGAAATAAGGTTATGTTTAAGATATCCCAATCTGGTATAACATAGCATCTGATGAGACAAGAAAGTTTGTTTGAGGAACTGAGGGAATGAAAACATCCAGATTACCAGAAAAAATGTTGCACGGTACTAGCTCAATAGACTAGATTACATGGTGATCAGACTTTTCATGCATGTCACGGCAGACTGAGGTGCTACCTACTCAAAAATTGTAAGGAAAGCTGTAAAATAAAACTGTCAAATGACAAATAAATCATTTTTATTTTAAAATAGTATGAAGGTTATTCAAATGTAAACCTTAAACATGTGGCAGGATTTTGGATAACCATGGAATCATTTGTAACATATCAATATTGTTCTTGAGGATGACAGGAGTATTCTGCATGTGCAATCATGGTGGAGATGAACAATATGACAGTTTAAAGATGGGCACCATGCTATTGATATACATCACAGAGAAACAGCATTCTGTTATCAATTTTATGATCAATAAGGGGTTAAAGCTAAAGAAATGCATCAACGAATGAAGATCCATTATGGTGATGCATGCCTGTTAATCCATCAAGTGGAGTAGGAAGTTTGAAAATGATGCGAGTTCTGTGAACAGGGTCAGGCACACAGAGTAGTGAGCCTAAAGTCCATTGCAACTGTTAAATGCATCACACAAGAAAACACAAGAAAATTGACTATCAGTGACATTGCCACACATCTAAGCATCAGCCAAGACTCTGCATAGTACATGATCCAGGAATCATCTTCAACCCGCAATCAAGCCCAAACAATGTGGACTTCTGAGTAAAGGTTTCGTTTGCAAGGTGACAATTAACAACTTTATACTGCCTGTGCATTCATTAAGGACCTCAACTTTCAGTGCCAACTGTACATGCCCAGAGTTAGCCCCAGGTGATTTCCATCTGTTTGGATGCTTCAGAGAGTCATTGAGAGAAAAATAATTCAGGTCTGAAGAGGTACATCAGGTGACACATGACCAATATAATATTATTCTACAAGAATCCAAATGCTTTATAGGACTGGTGAATTTGTCACAAATGTAATAATGACTACAGAAAAATTATACAGCTATGTTGTACTTTTTTGGAATTTATTCACAAAAATATATTTAATGATTTCATTTGAAGCATTCTCATAGAAATGCAGTTTTACAAATGAACACAAATGATATACTTTATGATATACACAGCATTGATTTCTTGCAACCTAAAAACATGTATGTTGACCACTTCTGACCACACACTCGATATGACTGCATGACCTCTGTACGGCCAACTGTACTAAGAGGTGGGAGAATCAGAAAGCAGTAAAGTAGGCCACAGCAGAAATATCCTAAGGTGCATGTCAAGATTTACTTTGGGATATTTATGCTGTTATAAGTGCAAGTCATCATCACTGACGGTGTAAGCTTGTTTGGCTTGGACATGTAATAAGACATAAATCACTTTCTAAAATGATTGTGCAAGGAACTTTTGAGGATAGAATGAGAATAAGAGGACAGAAAATCCTGGATTGATAACATCAAGCAATAGTCTGGGTGTGATTTTTCTACACTCATCCGAATGGTTGAGGATAGAGAAGTTTGGAGATAAGTCTATTTCTATATCTATTATTTTCTTTCTGGGCTGTTACAATCTTTACTTCAATCTCCTGCAGTCTTGAGAGCAACCATGGTTCAAACTTCTGAAAATCTTATGAATGATCAAGATCCCTCAGTGCATCAATTATCAGAATGATTTATTGATGTACATTTGATACTGTGAACATGCTTAACAGCTCATTCATTACCTTCACCTGCATGTCTGGACATGAATATGAAGATAAATCTTCTTGATCACAAATAACTTCTGCTGTTATCCTCTACTACTTTATGATTATCCTGTCCGTAGTCTAGTTAACCCACATAGACTAATTCTTGTTAGCACTTTTCTATTCAGTTTTTTGTGTGCTGCTAACTCTATGACCTTTAATCTAAATGCCAGTTTTGTCTAACTTGCATGGTCTGAACATGTATGCTGATATGATTCCTTGTCAAAAACAACACTGCAGGGAAGTGTTGATGGTGGAAGAAGCAGAAGAGGAAAATAAAAGAATGGACAGATAACATCAATGAGTTGACAAGAAAATATTTTTCCTCACTCATCTGCATTGTTGAAGATAGAAATATATAAATCGCTGGAGGACTCTGTGTGTTGATGCATCCAATGTGATACCTCTACAACCCTGATGTGTTGTGGGTTTATAGATAGATAGATATAGTACATGTTCATTCTAAAACTGCATTTCAGCAATTTTTTTAATTGTTCATTTTCCATCTCTTGAACATACCAAAGACAGGAATTTATGATGAACGAGGCTGTTGTACTGACCAAAAAAAGGACAGAAAATCTGTTTACAGACTTATTTGAAAATATTTCCATATTTTTAAATAAGTCTGTAAAATAACAGAAGAAATGTGTCTCAGATACAATTCCAGGAGAAGCTATTTGGAAATGCTAGCAGTCATATTTTGTGGGCAATAAATAGTGTGGCAGTTAGTGTTCTGTGATGTTGGTTTTTTTAAAAACAAATCTTAGTATTTGGTTGCATTATCTAACGATAATAACATTATATCACAGGTATAAGTAGAATGTAACAACTAGTGATATTTTGTCGAGTAGTATGTAACCTTGTGATATTTTACCTGTCTGGCAGATATCAATATTTGTTAGCAGCTGTCAGTATTCTGTGATAAATGTTAGAGTTTGAATATAGTAGAAAAGTTTAGCTGCTAATAACTGTGCTGCTAAGACACAAAAGGGGAAAAGATGATAGCAAAACCATCATCTACCATCCATATCATAAGAGGCAACTAATAAAAATTTTTGGTTCTTGTTGGTTGGTTGTAGGTCAAAGTGACCCATAAAGTCATACAGATGTGTTGCTGCATCTGACCAAACAGCTCAGAAATCAAATTCAAGTTGTAAATCATGACACAACATAATCCAACCTCCTAATTCCTGCTAAATAGCAAGAGTTTGAGAATGAACGCAGATGAAGAGATAGTGTTAAAAAAATGTTTCATTAATATTTAATACTTATCAACTTGCAGAGAGCCATTCTGTATTTGAATTATAATTACCCATGAAATTCTATATCATACACAAAATTCTGTCCCATATTCTATTTAAAGAGTTAGACATACCGCAATAAAGGTAAATACCGAAGGTTAAAATAGGGATATTTAATGAAACCTAGGTAAATTCTGTACAAATACAGAAACTCTGTGCTAGTTAACAGGTATGCAGAAGGAATATTTAATAGACATTTGTGTAGGGTGTTATCATTATGTTATATACCAGAACATATTCTTTTTATAATTGTTTTATATGCCATTATAGAAATCATTTCATATCATTTTGTGTTTTAAAGATTTCCGATATATTTTTCCATCATAAATACATACTTAAATTAATGCTCACATATATAGTTGATTTAATGCAGACATTAATCCTTATAATGAAATATTGTTTAGCTGCACAAGTTAATTTTATCTGTAGACATTAATTTGAATTAATGAAATAATGCTTACATGTGTAGTTAATTTTATCTGTAGACATTAATCCTATGATATTATTTAAATAATTCTTACCTGTGTAACAATTAGTACTTATGTAAAACACAAGGTCGATCAGCTTTACAGTGAATGCACAGACTATGGGAATGGGTGTGAAAAAATGGTATTCAAGGTGTTAGTAAAGCTGATCGACCTTTTGTTGTACGTAAGTACTATTTTTATACAGTTTTATAGCAGTCTCATCTGTGTAGCTAATTTTATCTAAACATTAATCCTATTATTGAAATATATACTTAAATATGTAGCTAATTTTATCTGTAGACATTAATCCTGTTATTGTAAAAACACCAGTATAGCTAATTTTATATGTAAACATTAATGCTATTGGAAATAGATCACCATTTTGTTATCTCACATTTTGTGCTATTTTATTTCTGTCATTGAAGAGTGCCAGTCTCGGGTATTTCGAAGAGGTGTGTTCTTTTTAACTACTATTTTTTTTTTACATTCTTGTTGTACGTATATATTTGTATTGTTTATTTATTGTGTATTTTATTAATTGGAAATGTTTGTTGCATCTTTGTTATGGAATTTTAATTGGTGAATGTTTTCTAAGTTTTAAACTAATGTGGATGGTTCAGAGTTAGATTCCATTGTAGTAATGGTTTAGAGTTAGATTCCATTGTAGTTATGGTTTAGAGTGAGATTCCATTATAGTAATGGGTTGCAGTTAGATTCCATTATAGTTAAGGTTTAGTTAGATTTCATTGTAGTAATGGTTAGTTATAAATACCTTGAGAATCTTCTATGATGGAAGGATTCAGGGCAAATAATGTTAGAATCACTGCTCTTAATCATCCATATTCTAAACAGTTGTTTATTTCCTTACATTACAAAGTTGTGCCATTCATATAGTTCTTTATACTAATATTCTTTTCTCATGTAAAACAGTAGTATACTATCTTTAACTGTTTTTTAATAATTAATTTCATTTATTAACTGGTCCTATCATACTCAAAGTAATTTCTGTGCCATTGATCCTTGTTGGTGTAGTCAATTTGTTTGCATATGTAAATGACTTGCATTTACACATTTCTTTTATAAAGAATAAGACAAATGTATACATAGGAAATACAAAAGAGATGCATACATGTCCACAAGAATCATTGCTATCAATAGTAAAACAATGAAAACTTGCATGGTTTTGATATGTAAGCTAACACAATTCCCTGTCAAAAACAATCCGGTGCGGGAAGAATCGAAGATAGAAGGAACAGAGGAAAAGAAAGTTATGGACAGACATCAAATATTGCACCTGTTACAATTTTCTATACTCATCCACATTGCATAAAATAGATATAACTGAAAAACTGTGTGTTAATGCATCTAATGCAGTACTCTGACAAATAATATATATTTAAGTGCACGATCTGTTCATTGTTGCTGCAATATTCCTGTGTAAGAAGTACGTCATGTTTGACCTGGTAGCAGAGTTGATACAGAGCTTGCCATGAAAACCTCGCCGAATTAGCTTGTGGTTCGAATACCAACCATCCATATTGTAATGCCAATATTATTGGATGTATTACTGGCAGCTCATAATCCAACAATAGTTTAATAGCAATGTCCTGTACAGAATATGTCGTCAATTTATTATGATTATTATTATTATTAAATAGGTATAACAACAAGTAGCAGTTGAAGAAATGTTCTTCATTGATGGTCCTAACATTCAAATTATACATATAATTAAAGATATAATTTATATATAAAGTTAAGACTAGTAGATGAGTACAAAACGTAATTATAGCATTGTCCGTAACCAATTCTAGATATCCCCTCCATCAATCATATTCTACAAACATAACAAGCACAGTACATCGATAACAGGTAGCTCTGAAGCATAAACAAATAGCTGAAAAGTGAACATATAGGGCCATGAATACATGAGGTCCTTTTATTCTAAACATTGATTTTATGTAGGTGTTTTCATGTTGGATTCAAGTGATGCACAATACACCTACCCCTAATTGTATATAGCCTATGACATGACTTATATCCTATGACTTTTAGACTATTGCATTGCACTGGCCTCATACAACAGTTAAACTGCAGCATGTACATGATTTGTTGAGTAGGTCTGGATATAACATAATAAATATAAGTCTCATTATTGCGAATTTGGTAACTAGCAATGGTTGAACATCATCTATACTATTTCATGGCTCTTATTGGATCACATAGTTCTACTGTGTTAAATTTAATATATTTTGGCTTGAAGTTCCCATTTTGTTCATTTTTGTTTACACATTCGTAAATCTCATTGTTGTAAATAGGGCAACTAACAACAGTATATTGGTATCTACACTTTGTCTTGAATGTATGAATGAGAAAATATACCCCGGTAATATTTTTTGAAATAAAAATTATCAAAATTCAGTTTGACAGATAGGACATTCAATGTGGTATTTATGTTCTGTTTATGCTTTGTGTGTAGTCTGCTGGGCTTTCTCACCAGTGGATTCCTCAACTCCCCAGACTGTAAGACTGTATTACCATATAATTGGATAGTATTACCATATATTTCCAAATATAATCCGGTTATTTTTTGTAATTTTTCTGCTATTGATGTATGATTGCATATGCATTCAATAAAAAATTTTTTTAATTATTACCAGTAGAAACAAAAATGGTAACACAGAATACAGTCAAATAGGATTACCAGTAACAAGAAAGAACTTACCTGTATGAAAAGTCATTCACATTTTTCAAAATCTGAATCACTGTCTGAACTCTAAAACAGTTCTTAAATTTCATATTGTCTGGAGAAGACAAACGTGCCCCATCTTTTATGCAGCCTAAAACAACAGTGAAACGTATCTTCTCATGTCCAGTCCGTCTTTACAAAAACCGTCTTCAGACCTTTTCATTCCACTGTTCAATATGAAGGCAAATCTAAAATCCAAGCTAAAAGTTGACCTGATCTATTCATTGAGTAGTCTTTGAATTTGCTGTAATGGCTGATGCTATCATTGCAGCCAACCTTTGTTGCAGAGATGATCCTGCATGAATCTGATATCTCAGAATATAAACCTGCTGGTGGTTGCAGGTATTATGAGACTGGCAACGCCTCAGGGAAAAGTTCACACTGTATTATCCTGCATGCTGTATTTTATTTTTATCCCACAGGTTGATTTAAATCAACCCTACCTGTGCACTCACAGTAAACCACTTTGAAATTATCTTGCTTCTTACCGTTGCTAAAGTAAGTGTTATTTTCGCTTTAGCAATAATTTGCTTGTCCCTTCATTCTTATAATAACAGGATTCCAAAGTATAATTATAAGTATACTGGTATATTTTTTTATACTTCTGTCTATACAGGGATTTCTGGCTTCTGTTAAATTTTGTATATTAAAGTTACGTCCTCGGCTTATAAACGAATTGGCTTATATTTGGAAATATGTGGTAGTTAATTAATCGAGAGATCATCATCACTGCACACAGGACACATAATAAGACAAATACACAGATTCAACATTTTGTTCACAAGATCTTTAAAAGAAATACAAAATCTGGAGATAGAATAGAACACAAACTACATTTCTAGAAAGTATGTAGACATCTTATCTATGTTACCAAAGAAGAATTGAATGGAAGTAAAGTATAATACAACATAAATATCACATGCTACATATTGAGAAAGATTAGTCAATGTGGAAATAGGTGTTGGAAGTGAGACTCAACTATATAACTGTTCTCCTTTTGATACTTCATTCAATGTAGATTTATATTCCTGGTCGGCTATACATTTATTCTATGAAATATCTATAGCTCTGCATTGTACAGGAATTTTGCTTTAAATATATTGTTATGCTAGTACTGTTTGGATGTAGTTTTCTCATATGTTGAAAAAGTTTCCACAATCTCAATGTGACACAGTTGATAGATTAATGTTAATATGTCATAAATTTCTTCCTTTCGTCACTTACTATACTTATTTACTTAATGAACATGCTCCGCAAAGTTGAAGTAGGAGTCATCCATTGGCAACTGTTATAGTTATTCAATCTGCAACCAGAAAGATTACCTTCATATTTATGCCCACCCAGACATGTGGGCTTTGAGAGTAATAAGCTAGCGAGCATGGTCACAGTACTGAAAGGTACATCAATGGACTTACTATGCAATAAGGGATCATATCCATTCAGATTTGT
The DNA here is from genome assembly GCA_034231615.1 of Meghimatium bilineatum. NCBI lineage: Eukaryota > Metazoa > Mollusca > Gastropoda > Stylommatophora > Philomycidae > Meghimatium > Meghimatium bilineatum. The sequence goes on from CM067304.1 coordinate 36,719,696, forward strand.
AGATTGTGGACATTCTCAAAATTACCGGAGTTTGGGGAAAAATTGAAAGGGACCAGAAAGCAAAACATAATAGATATTTGAAATCTGATGGATTTATCACTGAACTGAATCTGTGAGCCTCTGCACTCTGATGTATTTATTAAGACAGGGATCAGAGCAATTATGAACTACTCTGGCGTAAACTAATAAAAACCTGCACTTATAGTTTTATTCCTGTGAATTTGTATTTATGCATTGTTTCTATGAGTTTTCTTATTTCAGAAATAACTAATCTTTAAAACAATTTTATTTTATGCAGGAGTATTGCACAAAATATCCTTTAACAATGTCTAATAAAGTTTGTGTAGTAAATAGTCACAGTTTATGAAATTGGTGTGTAGATTGTTAGCTCCAGAACTAATGGTATCTTGTTTATGTTGTCACTTGATGTTCAGTTTATAAAAATAAACAAGAATTTAGGTATTTTTTGCCCTTTTTCTCCATTGCCATTCAGTAAAGTTTTGACTCCTGATGATGTTTTGTCTGATGAACTAGTGTTTCTATTTCTGTACGCTGGCGGAAATCGCACGGATAACCAACCGTGCAAATTACAATGGAGCAAACGCAACAACAAAAATAACATAAATCTAAATTAACGATCAATGCTCTCTCTAGCTTGAATACATGCTGTTGTTTTAATTCTAGAGGGACCAGATATATTTAGCTTTTGCCATAAATAAAATAGCGACATAACATTTCTCTGTTCTTTGGACTGTGTCCTACTTGAAATCTATTGTATTGCTACAATTGTACTGTACACTACCATTGTACTGCTACCAGAGATATCCAGCAGGAGTTTGAGAATGAACACATAGACTAATACACAATTCCATGAACATGAGTCATTACTTCTGCTGTGTCAGGCAGTGAAATGTGGTTTTAACTCCAGTTTGGTGGTTCTGTGGATACCCTTGATAAAGGTTTTCAGAGCTTTCTTTCTTATTCCATATGTTTCCTGATTCATGTAGAAGCAGAGAAGTTCTACCAGAATGTAGCCATTGTACGAGCTCAAACCTATGATAGAGATGAAATGATAGATGTTTTGCTAGAACATGTCTCCAGCAGGTTTCATTATGATGGATGTTATGTAAATCCTAGCTTTGTTAGCTAGATAAGTCTATTCATAGGGCAACATTCATAAAGAGGTGACTTGAGGTCATTCATGGTATGTTTCCTTCCCACATACCATGAGCTTCATGCATCTCTGTGCACTTCTTTCCGAGAATAAAAATAATAAATAAAAGGAGACACACACATAATGTTAAATTAAAGAAATGTTGAATTTGAGACAAGATTTGTTTCTTTCAATATGTACTCACCTTTTCTGTTTTGTTTCCATTGATTTTTAATATCAATCAAGTGGGTGGTGAGTAAAATATTATACCAGATTATCTTTGCCCGTGCAAGCCAAACCAAATTCTTTACTTTCTGAAAAATTATTATTACTTATTTTATTTCAATGCCTGTCTAAGTGGTATTTTTTAAAGTTTTCCACCTGTTCAAATTTTGTTTTTTACATGTTTCCTATAGAGTTTTTGGGAATGATTTCTTTTTTTTTAATTTAATTTTTTTTTCTGAGCATTTTCTGTCTGTTTTGTTTTCTTGTGTACAACTTATTTCATTTTCTTGCTATGCACATTGTCTACTTCAAAGATTTCCTCTTGACCAATGTAGAAACTAGTTTGTTTAAGTACTGTATATATTTTTAGTAAAGATTTGTAGTTGTCGTCACTCATACCGTCAATTAGTACAGATTTTTCTGTATTTGTACAGAAAAGACACAGGTTTCATTGAATATATCCATACTGCCATTTAGTATTGATATTTAGTGAAATACATTTTAATCTCCATAAAGGTTTTCCTACTCTGTCATAATGTATTTAAAAGTATCAATAAAAATAGATATTCTAGCAGCTTACTGACAGAAGTGGTCTGCTAAACTAGCCGTTTTAGCGATTTACTGGACATAAAGAGTTAATTATACAGAATATGGACAGAATTTTATGTACAATTTCAGAATTATGGGGATGCTTAATGCTGAAATACATATATAACTTTCTGAAAGTTTATAGGTATGGTAATTTATATTTATAAATTTTGTTTACATATGCGTATGTGATAGTTTTGACAAACATATTAAGATAATAATAAATTGCCTGTCAGACGTCTGTGGCCATGTCGATAGCAAGGTAAGCAGCACACAAAAAGTGTCCAGCTTACATGATCATGGTTAGCTTTGAGCTTGTTGACCAGTGCGTAAGTATGAGAACCAATTCTCACGTACTGCTGGCCTACTATACTGACGGTATTGTTACTTCACCATTTAGTGGAAGTAGTAAAACCACATCACAGTCATGTCTCAGATCATTTGCTCAAATATAATGTGGACACACTGTACCAGTGTATATCCATTCTCTGACTACATCCTGCTGGTAATTACAGGTAAAGGTAGGTCCCATAGCATCTGCCGTCGGGGATGAAGATAACTCTTCATGTACTAAGCCGCAGCAACTATTAGGTGGGGTGGCCAGTTCCCTTCCTTGCTGTTTTTTACCTTCCCTAACTCATGCGTCAGGTACTCATTTACAGCTGAGTCGACTGGAGGAGTGGTCGTGTCAAGTGAGAAATCACAACCCGGATTTTTTTTTTTTATGTCCGGACATGATTTATTCCGGACGTGACGCTGGTAATTACAATCTACCAGAACCATTGCACTACTATAAGAGAGATCTTGTGAGAGTTTGAGAATGAGCTCAAAAAGAAAGTTAATTGTCTATTGTGATACAGTTTTTATAATAGTTTGTCTCTCCAAGTGCTGGCAAGTGTCACAGGATGCTTATCAAATGAATTAATTTATTTGCCTCATTAATGTTTAAAAAATAAAATTTATAGTACTCTTGTTTATGATGAAGACTCTGTGGTAGAGAGGGCAATGTATACAGTACAAAAGCACAATTTGATAAAACTTTCGTCATGTTTTGAAAACCTATTATCCACATTGTACTGGCTAGCGATACATTTAAAAGTATTAGCTATATCTAAAATTTCATAAACAGTTTAATAGCAATGATAACGAATACATAATATATATCAAATTATTATATTTTTATATTATATATTTCTATACTCTTTATATTTATTATTTCTGTTATTCTTGTATATAATATATTTGGCTGACATTTTCTTCTTAAATTCATTCAAATATTATGTTTTTTGCATGTGTTGTGTTCATGTCAACATTTTAACTCATTGTGACCTTATGACCTGCAGATACTTTAGAAATTCAGTGGTCCAATTGGGTGTCAGGTAATTCCTATCATAATGTTGTTATGCTAATAATATGTGTTATGCTAGTAATATGTGTGCTGCTGGTAAATTGTGTGATGCTGGTAATGTGTGTGCCAAGGACCTTCATTGCAGTTCAGTATGAATTATATTTTTCTAGCTCTGTAATTGTTTTGAACCAAGATGCAAATTTGATAACCACATTGAGGATGTAAAATATATAGATTCCACTGTAGAGTTATATATGTTTACTGAGACAAAGTTCCTACATTCTTTAGGTTTAGTTTCTGTACTTTATAAAATATTCTGTACACAGTAAATATTCTTCTTTATTATGGGATAAGTCTATACTAAATAAGTCAATTCTGTTGGTAATACATCATTGGTACATTTTGTTTAGGTGAAAAAATTAGCATTTATAACTTACGATATCCTTGCTAATCATCAAGGGCTGTAGTAAATACCATATTTGCTAAGGGTGGAGTTGTTTTTTTTAAATAAAGTTTTTCCACATGGATTTTTGGGGTGAAGGGGTCTTTTTAGTGGGAAAATCACTACATTTCCAGTAGTTTTATCATGGGGGAGGGTGGAGAGTGTTCTTAATCATTGATTTATAGTACTAGATATAGTAATTTATTTTCCTGAAGGATGATTGAACCCACTCAAATCCCTCCACACACTGAATCTACAGATTTCCTGCATCCTTTTCAGTTGATTACAGCTAGATAAAGAGGCCAGTTCTATTAGATGAGCTCACAGTAATGTTTATGGAATTGTCATAAAAAACTATTCAGATTTAAATTGCTTGGGATAACATCTGATAATCATAAAGTAACTGTTTTTGGAAGAAGTAATATGGAAATGAGATTTCTGTTTCATATCTTGTGTCTGCTATTGAAGGTCCTCAAACTAGTAAACCTGGAATGTAACCCTTGGTAGACTGCCAATCTGTCCAAATTGCATTCACACAAAGTATCCTTATGCACTTAAATGTATTTTGTTTTTATAGTAGTTTTATTTTATGGAAATGTGAAAAACAGAAAATGACCTGTTATGAGAATGACTATGATATGCCTGCAGGAATTGAGAATGGCTCTGATATGCCTGCAAGAATTGAGAATGGCTCTGATCAATCAAATCAATCAATAAACCCATAACCCTTCAGGGTCGTAGGGGTACCACATTGGATGCTTCAGCACACAGAGTCCTCCAGCGAATTCTATCGTCAGCGATGCGGATGTGGAAATATCTAGCCCTGTCCATTCCTTGATGTTGTCTGTCCATGTCTTTATTTGTCCTCCTCTGCTTCTTCCACCCTCGACAGTTCCCTGCAGTATTGTTTTTGACAAGGAATCGTGCCTGCATACATGTCCGAACCATGCTAGTTTTCGTCGTTTCACTATTGAAAGCAATGGCTCCTGGACACCTGCACACATCTCTAATATGGCTCTGATATGCTTGCAAGAATAACCAAAACTTGGACACCATAAGGAAAAAAATGAAGACCAGAACAAAACAGAAGACATTTAATTGAAGATGAACAAAGTTTCATGTCTTTGTTAAAGAGCACTACATTAAGGTGGCACATGACAGATGAAAATTCTTATTGAATCCTTGCATGTGCCACTGCTAGACATGATGAGGTTAAGGAATGTTGGTGTAACAGACATAGAAGAAGAAGAAGAGCAGGGGCTCTAGTACATTACATAGTAATTTTGAGTGATGTTTAGAGTCTGTCTAATACAAAGCATAAAGTGCTGGATTATACCACCAAATAGACATATGTTCAAATCCTGGTATATAAAAAAACAGTCAGAGCATAACCTCTCCACTTTTGAAGTTGAGAAAAAATGTGAAACTGTTATCAAACATTCTGTAGGGCAGATCTGCTATACAATAAACTAATACTATCAGATCTGCTGCATGTTATTCTTGTGCTCTCAGATTTGCTGTATGGTACTCTAGTGAACTCAGATCTGCTGTACGGTACTGTATGACTATCAGATCTGATACATGTTATTCTTGTGCTCTCAGATTTGCTGTATGGTACTATCAGATCTGCTGTATGGTATCCTAGTACTATCAGATCAGCTGCACAGTACTCTATCAGATCTGATGTTTACATGCTGCTATGTTTAGGGATTGAGAACTTTTTCAATAACTCTTCTAATGTTTCAGAATGTTTTCTCTTAACACATAGTTCAGGTAACCATTTTAAACTATGTCAACTAGATAATCAACCATGTGAACTAAATTCTTCTGTGACTTAATCCAGAGTACTACCACCAATTCTCATTCTTAATCAAATAAGCATGCATAAAAATGCAAATTACTGTCACTTTCATTATCATGATTTTCCTCACCTTATTTTGACAAGTTATTTAGCACTTTATTATCTTTTAATAATAATTTTTTCATAAACTTACCCAAAATCCTGTTTCATGAAATTACCTCTTCTGATAAATATATTACTATTTAAAAGTATTTTTTTTTATGAGTGACCATTTACAGCAGGTATTTTGCAATGGCTATATGAAGCACTTGCTCTACCATGTCATTGTTTTTTTTTGGACCTGTGTCACAATTCGTAGAAGACACATTTGGTTTTCATTATAAGAGTTATTATTGCATGTGCATGGAGTGTGGCTATAGCTGTTTGAATAGAAATGTAGCTTAACATGTAATAATTCTGCTTATTTCACTTGTTTATATTGTAATTCCTTTGTTGCATGAAATAGTAGTATGTAATATATATATATATATATATATATATACACGCTAGTCGGGGCAAGATGGCACAATTTTTACATTTTAGAGTATTCTGATAACTAGACTAAACTTATCTATGAGAGACCAAACTGCCATCAGTGTATAGCTTATCAATCCATCTAACATTAGTGAGAGTATTGAAAACATACAGCTACAAGTAGACAGTAGATAGAATGAGATTTTTGAAAATAGGCTCCAATGTTAAAAAAAACCCATCTTGCCCAATTTTTATGGGACAAGATGACACAGGCAAAAAATGTGATACAAACCATTATAAAGTTGAGAGAGATTGCCACTGCAACAGGTCTAGCAAACCAGTAGTGTGTAAATGTGTACTAATAATAGATAGAATAAATGGATAGATCTAGTTTCGTAACTTTTACTCTGAAAAAAAGATTGAAAAAAAAATAGTTCATAAGTTCCATTTTAAAGCTAATAATGTCTTTGTAAGGCTGGATGATTATTATAACCATATATATCAGTCTCTCCCAGCTTTAGATCGGCATTGACAACTTCTTCATGACATCAGTATTTTCTTCATACATTTGGAATGCGCCATCTTGCCCCAATAAACATGCGACATCTTCCCCCAAATCATATTTTTAGCAACTATCATAAATTAGGATTAAAAAAACAAAGTAGCCTGACAAGATAATGTTTTTAAGAATTTAACAACACAACATATATTTCAGTTTAAACATTTAAAAACATCACAATATTAATGATAACAACTAGCAGAGTACCAGAAGTCGAAAAATGTATCAAACATATTGAAAAAATATTCTTCCACATTGTTGAAAATTAACTTGTCCTTGACCTATCAAACTTTGTTATATATATATATATATGCACCACAGAGACAGATATCCACAGAAAGCTGTATGGGAGCACTGAGGAGCTTTCAAATAAAGTAGCATTTATTAAGAAAACAGGACTTGCTATGTAACCACGTAACCATGCTGTCTTCTTATGTATTCTAACATGGTGCTTTTCCTACTATCTTCCTGATATCATTATTATGAATTCTTTATTTTCTTGTTACATTTAGCATTCTTCATAAACATTTGATTTCTGTTTTCAATTTTCATTTTGTCAACTGATGTTTATCGTCCAGGTTTGGCAGTGGTTGCATATCATTCGTATATAAAAATTGTAATTAACAGTACTCTTTTTGTGTCAGTTGCTACATGAAAGCAATCAAATCTTAACTGGCATAAAAACTAAATTAACATGTCTGCTAAGCACATTAGGGAATAGGGAAGGAATAGGGAATAGGGAAGGAATGTTCACAAACACCACCACCCTCTGGAAAGAATTGTCGCTAGACGCATAACCAGGGAACTAGAGATCAAAGGCATTCTCCCAAACAACCTAGGTGCATACGGACCCAGAAGAGATACTGTCACAAATGCAGAAGTTCTTGCATATGAAGTTTATGAAGGTTTTCATAATAAAAAAGAATCTGTAGTTGCAGCGATAGACCTGGAAGATGCATACAATAGAGTTAGTTACACCAATCTTATTGACATGCTAAGGGAACACGATATCCATTCCTGGATCATACGCTGGATAGTAAATGTGCTAATCTGCAGAAAAGTTGCTCTGAGGTGCAGATCCTGGACGTCTGAGATCAGAACAATATCACCTGGTCTGCCACAAGGATCTCCTCTGTCCCCAGTACTGTTTAATATGTATACATTGAAAATTGCTCGATTGAAAACCCCAAGCAATTGTAGAGTTCTAACATAAGCTGATGAAATCCTACTATACAACATAGGCAGGAACAGAATAGTTATTGCTGACAGTGTACAGTGTGGACTAGATCAATTGTTGATATGGTGCAGAACATACAACGCTGTGATCAATCCCTCAAAATCAAAAGTCGTCTGGTACTCCTTAAATAATAATCTGGTCAGGGATACACTGTCAGCCGTCAGTTGCAATGGGCTCATTCATTGAAAGAGAACGGGACTTTAAATATCTTGAGATGATATTTGATATGTCTCTCATTCAACAAACACATCACAAATATGATTTCAGAAGGCTAAAAGAGGGATCGGTGTTATCAAGGTTATGGCGACCTTTGACATGCAGCCATGGGTACTGTTTCTACTTCTACAAGTGATGGTGCTATCTGTCATAGATTATGGCCTCGGCCTACTAACACTGTCACCTTCTTCCAAGCAATCAGAACATTACTTTTGGTACTAATTTAGAGGCCAAAAGTCAGGTTAAGAATTTTTACAAACCAACAAAAATGAAAAGATTAAACACAAAAAAATGGCAATACTTTTTTTAAAATAAATCACACACACACACCCCTTCACCCCAGACATATATATATATATATATATATATATATATATATATATATATATATATATATATATATATATATATATATATATATATATATATATATATATGGCCCTGTCTGCTGCTCGTGATAATGATGTTCATTACTGTAAAATATTTCTTGGAAATTATTCCATTGAGTATCCTGATGAAATCATCACTTGGTGTAGCTAGCAACTAGCATACTTAATCTAGGTGAGAAATGAACTCTCCTTAATTGTTAATATTTTTTTCCTTATGTAGATGTTATGTTTATCAATATATCTGCTGTGTTATCATTATTTCTTACACAAAATTTAGCAAATTAGGTTTTTAAGAATGCAATTTTGATAAGTCATTTTATCAATTATAATGTTTTCTGTTTATATATATATAAACATATATATATATATATATTTTCATTGAGATTGACATTTGTGAAAATATATAAATGTATGCACAATCCTATAGACTTATAAGATGCATAAAATCTAAGAATATCTAAGAAAGTTGCAAAATATGTATGTTTGTTATAAAACTGTCAGTAAACTGCATATTTTAATGACTTATTTCTCTACGTTTATATCTCCTAAGCAGTTGTATAACTGTTGTTATGAATCCATGGTTGATGTATGCTCATGTAGTTTGTGTTTAAAATTAGATATAGATGTTCATTGTATGAAAATTTGTCCAATCAGGAACAGACTGGGTTGACCCTGATGACCCTACAGTTATAGCTGAGAATGAACTTCTAACAGCCGCAAGTTCTATAGAAGCTGCAGCCAAGAAACTTGCACTGCTCAAACCTAGGCAGCAAACAAAGGTATTAGATACTAGAGTCTTTATCACATGTCCATGTTAGAGCTTAAAGGTAGCAATGGTTTTGAACAATCTGACAAAAAATGGTTCTTGTGAATGTAGATGTTTAATTACTTGAGATTTGACCCATAAAATTTAATGTTAATGGAGGAGCTAAAATTTTATATCTGTATTTTTTTTCATTTTTATTATAATCTACGAATAATGAGATATGTACAATTTAAGTTGCAAACAAATAGAATATAAAAACAAATAGCTCTACATTTACAGAAGTCTTGTACACGTTATAGAGACCAGTAGGCATTACAAATCTCTATATATGCAACCTAAATTATATTTTTTTCATATACCGTATTCAACACTACCATATACTCAGATCATCTGCGTAGGGGTAGAGTGATTAATGAGAAACATAACTTATTTGAACTTGTTCATAGTTTGAAACCTGATCTTTTACATTGTACTGTCGATGCAATTGAATGTATTAGTAGTACTTAAAAATTCATCAATAGTTGAATAGCAATGTTTTATACAGGATTCAATCAGTTTTTAATTACTAAATTTTCATATCAGATTTTATCCTGCTTTATCAGATTTTATCAGATGTAATCCCACTATAATGCATCCTCAAATTGTCCTATTTATCTACACTTTTTAAAATCCCAATTATATTTATTCTTTATTGTTTTTACTTTATATAGAGAATTTCTGTTATTACATACATATTTTGCCGGTCTAGAACCAAGTTGTTATAATCAATGTGACTGTAGTATTATAATATTGAAATATTATTTTAATGAATCTCCCTTACCAACATAAACTCAAATCAGTCTGCATATTTTAAACATTATGAATATATGAAATTAGAAGAGTCCATTTTTTAAATCAGATTGGTCTGTAGTGAGTAGCCACATAGTGTTGTTTGTTTATGTGTTATTGCTAGTTAGATTCAAGCGTGTATACAGTTTTGTATCGTTTTTACAGCTTATGAACTTTGCACTATAAGACTATATGTTATGTGTAATATTGATAGCCAGACTGGAAGGAAGGTAAAGAATAGTAACATTGCCACCTGCCATGCTTGTTGTAGGAGGTAATTAAGGAGGTTAGGTGTGGGTTTACAACCTACATCCACATTGGGTAAAACAGTCATCTGGGTTTTGCAAAAGTTTTGGAGAACTTCTCCATCAAAAATAGAATGCCAACAAAGCAACAACCTGGTACTAAAAATAAAACTCCTGGTAGACGTATAGAGTTACCAACAAGCCATAGAAGATCTAACAGTCAATTATATATATATATATATATATATATATATATATATATATATATATATATATATATATATATATATATATATATATATATATATATATCGTCTTCTACTGTGTTTCAATAGACATTTACTATTAATTAACTCTTAGTGGACCAGGGATGTATAGGGAAAAATGACAAATATGTTGTTGCTTGCTTCACCATGAGTTAATAGGCTTACTATTGATTCTACTTGCATTTATGCTATTTTTTGTGATATTTGATTATATAAAATGAAATTTTCCACGTCTTATGTTCGCTCTGAATGAACACTTCCCATGCACAATTATAAATGGTTCGTGATTATGCAGCATTCATAAATATACACAATTTTCAGCTCTAGGTTATGAAGTCTCGGTAGTCAAGTCATTAGTGTGTCAGACTATTTTGCCAGCAATCAGTGTCCATTCTGCAGGCATGTTTTTTTTTTAAGAAAACATTTTTTATTCTTCAATTTATGTTAATTTGTAGAAACAGAAACATATCAAAAACATCACTACATTATAAGAAACAAATTTGCATCTATTCTGTTTTTGTCCTTTTTTGTTTTATTCTCGCCAAGGCATTACTTCTAGTAGAATATATTTTCTGGCATATTTCTACTGCCTGGCATTGGGTACAAGAATGTCAAACTTGTACTTCCTCAGCGCAGGGTTCTATTTATCACTATCATCATCGTGTGACCAGCTCACTCAGATCTATTTATAGATGCACCTTCTTCCTTATATTTTTACTATCATATCTATACCAACATGCCGTAGTGCTAGCAGATTATATATGAACTGATAACAAATAGTAGCATCAATGATGAAACAGAGCAGACAAGAATTGCAACACTTTTGGAAATATCTTAGGAGAAATGAAATTAATGTAGAGTACCTTATCAAAATTAACATCTAAGAAGGCTGACTTCTAAACACCATATTAAGAAGGAAGTTTGGTTTTTGCCATGTAAAGAGACAGAGTGGTATGGAAAGAGAATTGCTGGAGATAGAAGTGAGCAGAGACATTGTTGGACAAGAGATATCCAAGAATGCATAAATATGTCACTGAAGGAAGCAGGACAACTCACCCAAAACCGAGGATATTTCAAGAGATTCATAGGGAAGACAATTTTCTGGGAAGAATATGCCACATAACAACAACTTTATATTGTCCAATTCTGAGTTATCATAATCCAAATTGTGTTTTTTTGTTGTGTGAGTGTGCATGTTTTAACACTTTAGCTGCCACACCTTTTTTAGTCAAGTCTTTCCCTCTGCTACACCATTTTTTTGAATCCATTAGTTTTGTGGATGATAATTTTAAGAACTCATTAAAAATCAACTAATAAAGTTAGGATTTTGAAACTTTAAGAAGCTGCTGAGAAGTGAATAAGCTTTGCAAAAATGCATCTCTCAAGCATTTATTAAATATATTTTATTGTAGGTTATTATTATGAATGATTTTGTCTAGCAATGGCAACACCATGCTCCAGTTTTTCTGGTGGGTGTCCATCACTCGGTTCTGGACCAGCAGAGCTATCTAGGTATCAATCTATCACCATCTTTACTTAAATCATAGTGCAAATTTATATCTGATTCTAAAGCTTTTTTATAACTATTGCTTGCTAAAAAATAAAAATCAGTTGGACCTGGATATCATCAGCTACAGCGTCCATTTTGAAATGTTCATTGAAAAAAAAATGTTATAAAATCATTAAATCTTTGTTCATCTGCACTAAATTTATCTTATCACTGGTGCATCTATATTGGAATTACCTCTTTAATAGATGGAAAGTAGCACATAGAATAATATCAGTGTCAGATTTACGAAATTCCCCATGAGAAGTCATATCTTGTTGTCCACGGCAGCATAAGTGTTAAGATTACTGAACAGCATCTGTCTTCAGTATTTATTTCTTGATTTTGTGCAGTTTTTTTTTAGTCTCTTAAGATTGTGTTTTTGTATTATTAACTAGGAGGTGGGTCTGAATTTCACACTTTTTAGGAAAGTTGCGCAGATCCGAAGTTTTAAGCAATTTGTGATATCACTCTGCCACTACATTCCTAGTTACAAAATCACTAAACAAAATCGTAATTCTGCTAAACTTTCTTCCAACTAAACTTTAAGTCATTGTTACTGTTGCAACGAGTGTTCCCATATGCTAAGATATACATGGGGGACATACTGTGATCTTAACCTACTACACTGCTGGACTACAGGAAGGACTACCTGGAACTGCGCTGTTAAAAAAGCACCATCAACAGATTGAGCTGGTGGGTTAAATAATAAACACCTGGTTAGTGTTTAGTATTTAACGTCAGGGAAATAATCCATATAAAAACACAAACACAATTTTATTCTCCCTTTTTTCTTATTTTTCATTCCACATCCCGGATAAATTGTAGACCAGTCTCCTAGGAAAGAACTAAAATTTGTTTAAAGGTACTATTCTAAGAATGTCAATATGAATGAAAAATAAATGATATTAATTTCTAGAGATTGATTGTGTAGTGACAGTGTGCTAAGCTCATACAATTTTCAAGTGCATTACTTTTGGAATTACAAGAATGGTACTTTGGACTAAGAAAATCTCTAAGAAAGATAAATGTTCTAACCAAGTTTCCATAAATTACATGAATGCACTAAAATCATATACGGCACTAAACATTATGTTACAACAACACTCCCATTAATAGCTGGGTGAATTGACAGAAACTAGAAGTTAATAACTTTAAATAAGATCTTATATAAGCATCAATGAAAGCACTAACAAAGAAATCAAGACTAGACTTGAAATAGTCTCAGCTTTGGAGAGAAGAATACACACTTCTGAAAACAAATTTTACCGACAAGTATTGTGCATCCATTATACAGAACATAAAACCAACACATGCGGACATGGATGTTTAAACATTCAGGTCCTGCCCAAGCTATATTCTGTAACTAGCTTTGTGAGCTAATAGAAGTATTTGTGCTCAAACATATTTCAAAGAGCAATCCAGTTGGCTTTTAATTGTGCAATTTATTATTATTTCATTTGGAATACCAGTGTAATTCTATGGTTGGATGTGAGGAACAAAAGTAGCTATTTAGCTGAGTCTGAGACATGCTAGAGTAATACCACTGTGAATAAAAATCAAGAGTGACATGTGAGATGAAATGCTTGAGGAAAGCCGCCAGAGTCACCAGGCTCGATAGATTACGAAATGAAGATATCAGGGAAAGAATAGGTATAATACCTTGCACAGAATACATAGAAAGGCAGCAGATCAAGTGGTTTGGCTACATTATGAGAATGCATCACGACAAGTTGTCCGTACAGGCATATACCGGTAACCAAATGAGTTCAGGGTAAAAAGCCAGAGGAAGATTACTGAAAAGATGGATAGAAAACGTCAGGGACATCCTGAATAAACACTGTTATAGCACAGCTGAGGTCACACATATGACTCTAGAACACAAGCTCAAGCTCCAAACCACTGGGGGAAAGACTTTAGACACAAAAAACCAACACATACGTAAGAAACAAAATGCTCTTACAGGTCAACAAGAACATCTGGAAGGGGTGAAATATCATAAACTTGTGTGATTTGTTCATATAATGAGGCCTGATTCCCTTTCCAAAACTATCCTACAGGGGGCAGTTGAGGGTAGAAGAAGAAGAAGGGAATAGAGGAAATATGGATTGATTGTTTAAAACTGGACCGAATTAAGATTTTTCACACTTAAAGAAAACAGAGGCATGGCAGAATTTTGTGTTGATGTGAATGCACCCCCGTGACCCTGAAGGATTATTGGTTTGATAATGATGATTGTATTAATTCTACTACAGACTGTAAGCTTGTCTCACTGACAAATGAGCTAAATGTAAAGTAAACTTCAAGAGCTTGTTCAAAGTGTGTGTAAAATGGAGTGATTAAAACCTTCAAGACTTTATGTGAAATGTATTCTTTGGATACACATTAGCAATAGTTAGGCACAGATACAAGTGAGAGGGAACATCATGAGATCGACATGATGCATTCTGTCAGAGTGCACCACCAACGTTAAATGTTGAAAATCTGTTGCAGCCAATCTTCGTTGTGAAGACATCACATGATGTTGACACATTAGTTGGTAGTAACACAAGAACTGACAATTCTGGATGAGTAGTATGGGGGATCAAAAGAAGTGCATGCTTTCCGAGAACTACATTGGCAGAAAACATTCAAAGCATGTATTGTATACACTGAAAATAAAATGCAGTTGCAAGAAGAGATAGATATAATTACATCTAAGATTTAAATTATGTGGAGTCAACAGAGTAGTTAGGAGATCTCCCTGGTTTAATTGTTCAGCCATTTACAAGTGTATTTTTTCTTAGATCTCTGGGGATTATCGCTTGATCTTTGGATGAGGATGAAGTATATTTGAGGAAATTTTAGAATGAAGAACTTAATCTTTGTCTTTTGAGCAGAGGATCAATATAAAAATGATAATACCACATCAGACATGTCACTACAGAGATCGGATTGACAGCCTGCTAATGTTGTAATGATGTATGTGTTGCTGTCACTGCATATAGTTTCACAGCTGTTGTCACAATCATCCATAGTGGATCTGTCATCACAGTCATCCATAGTGGATCTGTCATCACAGTCATTGGCATAAATAAAACAGCTACACTACACATTTCTGTTCTTTTGACACATTTCCATTTCCAGCTGGAAATCTAGTAGGACCATATCCTACAATAAGAGAGATCCAGTGGTCATGTGCAAATGAATGCTCACAAAAATGATAACACTGTGGATAGATAAAAAGTGTAATGGGTATATATCTTGAAAGATGTTAACTTACAAAGAACATTGGTTACTTGCATCAGAAAAGGTCCACACTCTGTGAACATGTCATGAGAAGGGGGAAAATGGAGCAGTTCATGATAAAAGTTGAAGTGCAGAAAGGATAGACAGAAGACCAATAGGAAAGATGCTGGAGAGTTTGGCATTGAAAAATATATAGTATCCAAAATTATTTGCAGTACATTAGACAGAAGACTATTGACAAATATGATAACCAATAACATCCAGTATGAACTGTTAGATATTGGAAGCATATCCTATTCAGAGTATAGCAATCAATGTAGTATTTTTTTATGGTAGTGATTTCCTAAGCAATAATTATGTTCCATAATTTGCCATTTCTTCTGAACATTTTGGATGCACAACTTCATGTGGCAAAAGTTAAATCTGTCATTTTGACTGTCCAAGACACTTTCTGTACCTATCTGCCACAGAGCCAGACTTTTAGCAGAAGAATAAGTACAACTTCCCAATTGTCCAACCACAGCAATACCTAGAAAATTATTGGAAATCCTTTACAGTCAACCTTTTATGTAGAGGTGGCACATTGGTCTTGCTGTCAAAAAAAAACAAAACTCAGTCATTGTAAATGGAATGTGAGTTGTATTGTTTTATCCTAACCAGTATAGTATTATTTTATAGTCTAGAAGTGTGCTAGAGTAGTTACTACATTCTTGAGACTTGTGTTCAAATGTTACAGCTTGTAGTGTGTAGCAACCTCCTAATGTGCGCTCCTCCCTCCCCTGCAGTCATCGTAGACTAGCCCAGCCCCTGTAAGATATGTTTGATATATTTGGTGGTAATATACAGATTCACCGAGTATCAGACATGTCACTACAGAGGTCGGATTGACAGCCTGCTGATGTTGTAATGATGTATGTGTTGTTCCCGCTGCATATAGTTTCGCAGCTGTTGTCACAATCATCCATAGTGCATCTGTCATCACAGTCATCCTTTATATAGTCACTGTCATCATAAACATATTTAATACAGCATTTATCATCACAGTCATCCTTTATATAGTCACTGTCATCATAAACATATTTAATACAGCATTTATCATCACAGTCATCCTTTATATAGAATTATTCCTTGATACTGTCATTATCATCATACACATCTTTGATATAGTCCTTCTTATCACAATCGTCCTTGATATAACCAATGTCATTGCAAAAATTATTGATGCAGCTATTTATACCACATCCATACCTTCATTGATTTATAGCCTCCATATTTAATTAAACAATAGTATCCTGCTTTATTTGGATGTTTGATATGGATTTCTACCGCTCTTGTTGTATTGACACTGACTTTCACAGGAAATCTCTGTGATGGTCAATGCAGCATTTCTTAGATGTAAAATTTGTAGCGGAAGTCTGTTTTAGTGGCTTCAAGCATTTGGTCACTTTATGCCTTTATTGTTTGTATGGTCACTGTGTGTTAATTTGTATGTTATCCTTTTTCTGTCAGCTGTTTTATTGCACAAAGATCTTTGCTGTAGTTGTAAACTTGTAACATTATGTTCTCCATCCCCATGTTTGCATCATCTAATAATAGTAATGTTAATAATAATAGTATAAATAATAATATTAATGTTAATAATAATATTAATAATGATATTAATCATTTTAGTAGTAGTAGCAATAATAATAGTAGACAATATAATAATAGAGGACACGATGAGTCCCTTGCGGTCCATGGGCAACCACCGAGCTAGAGCTAGTGATATATTCTCACTCGGATAAATGTGAAAAATACAGTTGTACAAAATATACAGTTATTTTTGGTGTGCTCTCATCTGGTGGACAGCAAAGGAGCAGACCAAAACTGAGTTATAAGGACATCTGCAAAACCTTGAACAATTTCATGATGAGTCCAAATTCTTGGGAAGAACTGGCTGTTAATCGTGCATCATGGAGTACTGCAGTGCATCAGACATCTGATTGTCTGAGGGAGGTGACAGAAGATTGGCAATACATACAAAAGGCGCATATATCCTTAATCACAAATTTTGTATGCATATTCTGTTTTCTACCCCTGCGAATCACAAATCTGCAAATTCAACCTTGAAATAGACTGCAATTTGAGCACTTCATTGTCCATATGTAATATTTTTACTGGCCTGCTTCCTGCCATCTGTAAAGACACAAAATATCATAATCATTAATAACAATAATATTAGCAATAATAATAATAGTAATAGTAACAAAGTCAGTAACCATTAGAGGCTGTTGAAGTATAACATTTAAGGTATAGGTATAAACAATTTTATGTAGATATTCTAATGTTAGCATTTCAGTTAGCAGAATTTTACTTGGTAGCAACCATCTCCTCTTTGAAACTTTTTTATTGGCAATAATTTAAATTGAGTGAGTGGAAGAATGCAGTAAAACTGCACCATGTGTTAAATAAATATTGAAAAAATGTATATAAAGGGTTAAAGTGACAGTTTAACTATTGATATGAAGAGATAATACAACTGGCATAGGTAACTAGAGGAACAAGCTCATACTCTCTATTATTATAACATTAGGCACTGCAATGTTTTGACTGTTCAGTTTATGGCGGAACCAACATCATAAAATATTGAGATTCTTTTGTGTTGGTTTTGAAACTCATGCCAAATGACAGGATATAGTTAGGAGAACTTCATATGTTATGTCGTGGTGTACAGAAAAGCAGAGATCTATATTTTTCAGATCAATGTATTCAGCTTCAGTTCATAATTTTGGGACACTTGTTCTGTCTCTGATCTCTACTCTTTGATCAGACTACCCTGTTATCTAGTAGGAACGTCTGAACTTGAGAAGGTTCTTGACTGCCATGGTTCACTTACCATATAGCTAGCAGCCACTTATAAATCACTGACCTCTATAGCTCATGTCCTGTCCAGCATCTTGATCCTAAGTATTTAGATATCTCAAGTGATTTGGAGTGTACATTTAGCTAAATGCAGTTGTAGACATCTGCAGAACTGTTTAATATGGTTTATTATGTTTCCAGAGAGCTGATGAAAACTTAGACTTTGAGGAACAAATTTTGGAAGCAGCTAAGTCTATTGCAGCTGCAACAGCAGCTTTGGTCAAATCAGCCTCAGCTGCCCAAAGGGAGCTCGTTGCTCAGGGAAAAGTGGGGTCAACATTTACTCAGCACGCTGTGGATGATGATGGCCAGTGGTCACAAGGTCTTATCTCAGCCGTAAGTATCATTGGTTCTTTGAAACACATTTCTTGCATTCTTTATCTTGCCCACCTCATTCTCTCATGTTCTAACTTAAAGGATCTTCCTTTTCTACATCATCAGATTATCTCATACTCTGCTTTTATATTGATGAACACAAAAACGTTCAGGGTAGTAAATCCATGTGAAAGCCAGGATGTTGATAGAAGATATAGAAGCCATCTGCTCATACCAACACTGAGGGTTTATAATTTGTCTAAACATTTGCTATAGCTGTCCTAGTGAATTGGGTCTGTGAGATCCATTTAGGTGTTGGAGAGCTATAGTAATGACCTCAGTCTACATTCCTTTACTGGAAGTAGTTTAGTGAAGACTCTACCGCTTGTACTAGCTATAAAACCCCAGCCAGATTTATAGGATGTATAAACCCATCTCTGAACACATGACATCATCATCACCTGTGTTATTATGGATATTATGACACTAGAAATTATATTCATGTTATGACACTAGAAATTATCTCTAGAGATTTTTATGTAAACTGTAGTTATGAATATGAATGGTAAAATTGCAAACAATGAGTACTAAGTTTTGCAAATCACTGAAAACACACTGACACAAATCGACCACAAGACCTTTATCAAGATAATAACATGAGCACTCAATGGGTAAAGGAAGACACTGTTCGACGATTGAAGCACAGAGCTAGATGATCTTCTGACATTTTTCACTGCAATATCAATATGAATGAATGATATCTATAGCTTCTTCCAACCTACTTAATATCACATGTATCAATTGTCTTGAACATGATGGCATTCATAGTGATGATACAGCAGGCACGCTTGTATCTAGTAGACTTATAATAAATGAACTGAGGATGGATAAGGGTTGCACTCAATTCTTTGGCAAACACCTGCTAAATGTAGATATTGTAATGGATGAAACATCCTGATGCAGTCAGGGGAATTCAGGATATTCATGGAAACATAAGTAAGGTTGAGCAACTGCATGCAGGACAGAATGAGGAGTGTAATCAGCGAGCCACATAAGGTAAATCAGAGAGGTGGGGATGACGGTACTGAGGTCTATGGGTTTTCCTGCTGGAATACATTGTTGTTGGCTAATTACTAATAATTAAACAAATTTGTATGTATTTTTACAATAATCAAAGAGGATATGACTACCGTAGGTCTCAACAACATATAACAACTACACACTGTATTTGTCACTGAAAGAACATGCAAGGATAGATGTATCTTTAATATATTTTGTTTTCAATATTGATTCTCAAACTTCTACTAGATTTCTCTTGTAGCAGAACAATGTTTCTACATTGCAGGATGTAGTCTGGACAATTGAAATACATTGTCATTTTATTTTCGCCATTGGTTCAACAAATCCAGCTTTTGTAATTTTTATTATGCTATGATCTTACCTGAATTGTGTTATCAGTATTTTATTGTTATGTTATTTAAATTGTGGAATCCACAAATAGCCAGGTGTTGCTACATTTTACACTTATTGAATGAAGTGTGCAGCAGCTCTTTATTTGTGTATACAGGCAAGAATGGTTGCTGCAGCCACCCACAGCCTATGTGAGGCAGCCAATGCCATGGTCCAGGGACATGCAAGTGAAGAGAGACTGATTGCATCTGCCAAGGAGGTTGCAGGATCTACTGCTCAGTTGTTAATGGCATGCAAAGTGAAGGCTGATCCAGGCTCAAAGGCCATGGTCAGATTGCAGGTATGTTTCAATTATAAATTATGTTTTTCGAATCAGTTGCTGGAAGCAGTGCCACTCATACAATTCAAATCGGTTGCTATTTATTAAGAGGGGAGGGGGAGTAAACAGTTATTTTTCTCCATCTCATGAACAAGGTCTATGAAACCCATTTTTGTAAGAACTTTAGTCATGTATTTTTATATTTATTTTGTTTGCTTCAATGCCCAAGAACTAAAAATGATGAAGCACTTATTTTCTGTGTAAAATGAGGGACGGGGGAGGGGGGTGTCTCTACGGCTTTATTTCATACCCAGAAGGCTCCAACTCTAAGTGATACGCAATGCTGTGAGAACAAGCCATCTCCTGCTCAGTGTGATCTATATCTGTGTATAGAAGGCATATTCCACCTTGATATTGGTTAAATATAAGACAACATTACTAATAATACAAATGCTGATTAGTTTGTAGGTGTCTATTTGTTATTGAATATCATATATTTTCAAATATAAACCTATCCATATATAAGCCAAGGATGTAACTTTAGTGTCCAAAATAGGACCAAAATTAGACACCTGTAAAAAGTGACTGAAGTAGTAAAAAAAATAGTACAGGTATTATACTGTGGAATCCCATTATTATGAGAATGAAGGGACAAGCGAAATATTGCTTAACATTTTGCTCACCAGCAATCCAGAGCGTGCTTGTCCGCCATTACCGAGGGTGCACGCAAAATTTTATACATTGACATCTCCGTCTTTAAAAATTTGTATAAAATCAATCTAGCGCAAGAAATCCTTGAAACTTTATATGTGTTGTAATGAATGTTTGCCCTTTCTGAATAAATTTGAAAGCTTCAGGGTTATTTCAAGTGCAAAATGTTACTTATCATAATGCTAGGTCTAGGTTTACATTAATTTATATATATATATATATATATATATATATATATTACAATATTTCCTTTGGAATCTCCAATATTTCTTGATAAAAACTCACCTACGATGTCTATATTGGTATTCTCAACTTGCCTCCATTTTTACAGAACATAATTTCCCGGAAACACTATTTTTAGCACCATTATTGCAATGGGTATTCCCATTTTTCTGATATATTATAGCACATTCGACTGGCATCGAACTTGGTCAGCACAGTTCTGTAAAGGAAATTCGACTAGCATCGAAATTGGTCAGGAAAGTGTTAAAGTAAATTAACACAAACTTTAGCAAGACTCAAGGTCATTTGTCCAACTCTACTGATACTTACATTAAATACAACATCAAGAATAATATTGTGCAACCTATCCCTGGAGGTGTTTCCAGCCTCATAAAACTTGTGACCAACAGGTACTAGAGTATTAAAAGATATTGGATCCATCCATTCAGTGCTGTCTCAGCAACATAGATTGACTGAAATGATAGCATTAGCCATTATGGTAAATTCAAAGTCTAGTCAATGAATATGTCAACTCTTTGCTTGACAAATATCAGATAGCGTCAGCCATTACAATTCTTTTTAAATTGGGACCAAAGCACATTCACAAAGTGATCAGTAAAAAGTCAGTATAATGGATTCTTACCTGTGCCAAGTATTGCCCGCTCTAGTTATAAGTGGATCTTGTTATGGCTTTGATGATGATGATCACCATACTTTACCTTCATTCGTCAATTAAATTTTGTAGATTTCACCTCTTTACTGATCAAAAAATGTATACGAGGGGCAGCTCTCTTTAAACTGTCGTTATGATGCCACATTGTTTGTCTGCACCAAGATTGCATGTACATGACATTCTTAACAACAATATTGGCAGGTTACAAAACAATGCTATGGTTATTCTAATTTCTATCACACTTTTAAGTTTTCCATTTCTTAGCATCCTCATATATTTACAAATTTAGCAGCTTCACTTAATTTCTATCACATTAATTTAATCTTGTTTTCTGCATGTTCTTCTATCCGTGAGTCTTCTCCATCTATTTTGTTAAAATACTGTATTCTGTACCTTTTTTTAGTCTGCAGGTAACGCAGTCAAGAGAGCAACTGAGGCACTCGTAAGAGCTGCTCAGCAAACGAAAGAACACGATGATGATGAATCCAGTTTGACAGTCAACAAGAGGATGGTGGAAGGCATCGCAGAGGTGAGGTGTAGCCAGATTATTATTGTGGTGGAAGGTATTGCAGAGTTAAGATGTAACCAGAATTTTATTGTGGTGGAAGGTATTGCAGAGTTAAGATGTAACCAGAATTTTATTGTGGTGGAAGGTATTGCAGAGTTAAGATGTAACCAGATTTTTATTGTGATGGAAGGTATTGCAGAGGTGTGGTGTAGCCATATTGTTATTGTGGAAAGTATTGCAGAGGTGAGGTGTAGCTAAATTATTATCGTGGTGGAAGGTATTCCCAGAAGTTAGGTATAGTCAGAGTGTTATTTTCAATATGAGAATATATTATCATCATTTGATTGATGCTTCTTTAAAAAAATGTTCAGCAAAATCACCATGTGCCATGCCAGGTGTTGTAGGAAATCATTAATCCCCACAACATTATATATGAAGTACTGTTTATGAGTTCTACAACTCTGCCATGCTATGATTTCAACTTTTCTTCAATATTATTCCTGTTGTCACATTGTAGCTGAGTATTTTCATTTGAATTGAAGCAAGTATGGCTGTTCCAGTTTTTGTATGCATGTCAATTATCATGATAACCAACAGGAGATGGCAGTGTAATCTTTGTTTATATTTTATGTTCTTGTATTGTCTGTATATAAAATGGTGAAACATACCCACATATATCTTCCCTGAGTAGGATTCTTTGCAAAGCATTGCATACTGCTGAGAGTTTGTATCTTCAAGGTATGAAAGTAAGCTCTAGAGAAGAGAAACTCTTCTCCTCTTTCTTCCCCCCCCCCCACCCAAATAAAAATTTTCACATATTGAGAAAGTGGTGTTATATTTAATGTGATTTCCAATTTTTATAAATTTATGTTGATATTTGACATGTTTGCGGTTTGCTGCCATACCATTTTTAGGTATAAGTTTTGTGGGTGATCATTTTTTTTAAATCAACCAGTAGTATTAGGGTGTTGAAACTTTCAGAAGATATTCAGACAAGAATAAGTTTTTCCAAATTTTTTATAAACGTTTCATTTCCATTTATTTTATGAATGATTTTGTCTAGCAATGGCGGTGCCACTTCCCGTTTTTCAAAGTGGGTGCCCATCACTCACTCCTGGGCCCTCAAAGCTATCTAAAGCAGCCTATGACCATCATTACTTGAATCATAATCCAATTCTGTATCTGATTCTATGTCAGTATTATTACTATTGCTTAAAAAAAAAAGATTTAAAAGGCAGACTAAGTGTCACTCTGGACCTGGTATCATCAGTTATATCCCCCGTTGTGAAGTGTTCATTGCTGCTAAGACAGATGTGTCAGGCCATTCATGCAAATAAAATAGCGATACAGCGCATTTCCATTCTCTGGACTACATCCTGCTGGAAATCTAGAAGGACCATTTTCCTGCTACAAGAGAGATTCAGTGGGAGTTTGAGAATGAACGCTGAAGAAGTTCATTGAAGAACCACATTAAAATCACTAAATCTCCAATTATTAGTATTGAATCAATCTAATAACCAGCTCTGCCATAATGGAATGGCATTTTTTAATAAATGGGAATTCCCACACTGAATAATACAGGTTTATAATCTGCAAAATTTCTGCAATAAAGTCATATTCATAGATGATAAAAGTCTAAGGTGACAACGAGAGTATTAATGTGATCTATAATATCATCTGTGTTCATATTTAATGTGACTTCCTAAATTATCTATTAGATTCTTACATTTTTAAGCAAACACATTTTAATAAGTATTTGATATTTATATTTGCCTTGAAATAAATGTTTAAGTGTAGGCTTGTTCATTGTTTTGTTCTTTCCTAGGAGACTGGTCTACATTTTACACTTTTGCAGAAATCTGTGCAGATCCAAAATTTTAAGTAATTTGTGACGACACTCTGCTCCTGCATTCCTAGTTACAGAATGGCTGCTGTAATTTTACTGAAATGTCTGTTGACAGATAAAGAAATTGTTATCATTGCAAAGATTGTTCCCAAATGCTAAGATATATATTGGGCATATACTATGATCTTAACCTACTATGCTGTGGGAAGGTCTACCTGGAACTGCACTGTTATAAAGCACTATATCAACTGATTGGACGGGTGGGGTAAATAATAAACACCAGGTTGGTTTAGTATTTAATACCAGGAAAATAATCAATAAAAACATGAAGAACACAATATTATTCTCCCATTTTTTTTAAATTGCGTCTCACATCCCAGAAAACCAGTCTTCTAGGAAAGAGCCCATCATTTGTATGATTTCTGTCACTGCACATCTTGCTGTGATAGGAGCAATGGTAGTGTAGTTTAAGTCACTCATCTGCTGACCAGGAGACCTGGGTTTCTAGTCTAAGTGTTATTCATAGTTTGAAATAAAATACTCCTGTTTACAGAGCCACCAGAAAGTTGAAGGTCAAGGAATGGCACTATCACTACTGAGCAAGTGTCAGGCAGTTTCTAGTCCACCACTGGCATGGCACCTGAGAACTTATGGGAAAACCACCACAACCCTGTGGTGGTGGTTCCAAACTCAGCTTACCTTAGATTTTTACCTTCTATGTAATATTTATTGTATAAAATTGTGTTTTGTCTCATCACAACAGGAGATCCAAGCTCAAGAAGAGATCTTAAGAAAAGAGGTTGAACTCAACAATGCCAGGAAACGCTTGATGAGAATTAGACAGGATCGATACAAGGATCGACCCCAAGAGGACAACAGCCCATCCTCTTCTTTCTCCTAGCTATGTGTAATTCTTGACTGTTTTATTCTAGCCTAACTTTTCACATGCATTTGATACCTGCAAGTGCCCTATATTTCACATTTCTTGTCTGCCTATCTTAAGTTCTCACATGATATTACGTGTATGCTTGTGTTGTGAAAATGTTTGAAATGTGTAAATTTGCCTATTCATTAAAAGTAATATGAAATGAAGTCTTGATTGCAAAAAAACCACTTTGTTACGATTTCACTACTTTTGAACTGGATCACAAGGGTGCAAAGGGAAGGGAAAGGATTGAAAGAATTTCAGGTGAAGAGGAGGTTAGAGCATTTCTATTTCTATAAACACAGTTTAAAAATATTTGCCCAAATGGAGTTCAGTAATGCAAGATAGTTGCAGTCCTATTCTTCATTGGGAGCAAGAAGACCAGGTATGTTTTATATAACAATCTCGGGAGTCACCAGGGCCCAAAATAGGAGCAAAGAATAGTAACATTATCACCTTCCACCAAAGTTGTATGAAGAAACTAAGAAGGTTGGCATGTCTACAACACCATGATCTGATGGAGATTGAAAAAAACCTATGCTTGCACAGCTGGAAGGGAATCAACACTTTTATCTGCAGCATGTCTCAAGATTGCAAGAAAGTCACAGCAATGTCCATAGTATAGCAGACTTCTCATGTTATTGCAACCTACAGCCACATTTAGTAGAAATAATCTGGGATTGGCAATAAACTCTGGAAACAATCCTATTTTACAAAATGCCAGAGAAACACCAGTATGAAGCATAAAGTACAACTCACTGCCTGGCACATGGAACAAAAGTCAGAATTCGTACTTGTGGTTCATGCATCATCTTCATCCTTGAAGTTGATAAGTCTCAATGTTTGATCTATGCTCAGTTATAGTCTGCCTGAGTTGTGGTGAGATTAGTCAGGAAAAAAAGTTATTATAGCTTTTGTGGTTGTTATTTGGTTTTACACACCAGCAGATAATATTCAATTCTTTCAGTCACCATATAAGCTAGATAATTGGCATCTATGTGTCCAGACTGCCCCTATAGGTGTCCAGTTCATAAGTTAAAAAGGTTAAAAGTGACAACAGTAACACTTACACAGTAGTTGCAATGAAAATTTCACATGATCCTAAAGTCATAAATTCTGCATCTTCTTGTTCAGCTTGGGTACACTATAGAACCATTAGTGTATCAAGTATCTGTGTGAAAATTGATATCACTGAGTGATGCAGAGTGCCTGTTTATATGATTGTATGATGAAAACACAAGAATTTTGGTTTTTCTGTAATTTGAGATTGACAAAGTACCAACAAATTCTAAGAAAGTGCTTTTTAAGTAGATATAGTACCACAGATTCTAAGAAAAAATTTGGGGGTCCAAAATTTTAAGAGTATTAAAATGGTGGCTGATGGTGTACCAAGGAATGTTTTTTATATGATTTTTCTTTAGTTTGAGACTGGCGAGTGACCAAAGATTATAAAAATAAAGGTTCAGCTATATAGTTAGTTAGTTGCCAGATCATTATCATGGCACCCCGGACAAGTGTATAGGTGCTCCGACTTATATTCCTATTTATTTTGAATCACAATTGAAACAGAACTCAGAAAAAAAATTGAAGTAGAAGATACACCATGAATTCAATATATGAAGATATATATTTAGAAAGTTGCAGTCAGAACTGTTTTTGATTTGTGTATGCAGTAATAGTGATTTCTGAACGAACTTGTTATAGTTGATATGCCCTAAACATAACTCACCTTAACTGCCTTTTTGCTTGAAAATAACAAGGTTCAGAAGACCTATATAACACTTACCTAAATTGCCTTTGTGCTTGTATATAATAAGGTTGATAAGCCATGCACAAAACTCTTATTTGCTGGTTATATCATTTTCTTACTTCCTTCTTTCTAGTAGAATTTAAATAGGATCACAACAACTTTCCAAGAAAAGGCATGATTGTTTTGACTACTATTACCAGTGGTGGTTTCTATACCAATTTCATTTAGATACAAGATTGCTAGCCCTAAAAAAGCTCATAAGGTTTCCCTATATGCACTCCTTACCTCTCAACAAACCAGCCTGCCAAGAATATCACCCATAGCTTCAAGTGATAATACCCTGGGATCTTCCAAAAGAAATGTACTTGTTAAAAAAATATCAAAGGCCTGTATCAAACTCGTAACCTCTCAAAGTCAGTTGACTTAACCACTATGGCACAACTTACATTCATGTTCAGCTGGTATGTTCTTTACATAACATCCTCTTCCTTATGAATGCTCTGAGCCCCATATGATTATAGTCAAGTTCACCTGAGACAGTTAAAAGACATGTTCAAGCATTCAGCAATGTCACAGGCTCAATGTTATCTTAGCTTGCTATATCTACTATTGCCTACAACTATCCCTTTGTATTACAAAATTTAGTCTAGCAGAGTGCACCACCAAAACAAAAGACGGGATTGTTGGAGATCTGCTGCAGCCAACTTTCGTTGCAGAGATGGCACTTGATGATGGCGATGATTACAAAATGTATCATACTGTTAATATATCTCTAACAATTGAAACGTCGACTGTATAGGGTGTCATGTGACGTATTCCTTCCAGAACGTTGTCTTCCCAATGAACTCTCTGAACCTCTCTCTGTCTTGGGCGATGTGGCTGGCATTTTCTAGCGATGTATTCATGTTATCTTTAATGTCTTCAGTCCATCGTCTTCTTGGTCTGCCCCTTCTCCTCTTCCCAGGTACTCTTTCCTCCATTATTTGTCTTTCTAAACAGTTATGTCTCTTTATATGACCAAACAGGCGTAGTTTTCTTTTATAATCTTTAGTAACCAACACTCTGGAATATTCAATGTGTTTATAATATCCGAGTTTCTGATTTTATCTTTCCATGATATTCTAAGTATCTTCCTGTAGCATTTCATCTCGAAAGCGTTGATCCTCTTTGCCGCTGTTTTACTTAGAGTCCATGTTTCACAGCCGTATGTTGCAACTGGAAAAATAAAAGTTCGTAACATTAGCACTTTCATTTCTATTTTGTTGTTTTTCCATATGTTTTTCAGCCGTGTTATTTTGCAATATGCCATTGCCAATCTCTTCCTTATTTCTGCCATGCAGTCTCCTGCACCGTTGATGTTTGCTCCTAAGTATTCAAATTTATCCACACATTCTATCTCGGTATTGTCTATTCTGATTTTTGGTTGTTGTGTTGTTATATCTGTTGACATGATTTTTGTTTTCTACGTGTTTAAATACAAATTTTGTGCTTTGCTATATTTCTTTGTGTTCTTGATTAGTTGTTCCAATCCCTTTATATCATTTGAAAGAAGCGCTGTGTCGTCTGCGTAGCGTAGTTCCGGGGTTAGGAATCCACCTATGTTTAAAGCGTGGTAGTCAGTGTTGTGTATGTCTTCTCTCACATTCCTCATTATAATTGCAGCGTAGAGACTGTATAGGGACATTGTTTAATTGTAATCATCAGTCAAATATGATCAATTAGCTTTCAAATCATAATCAAGTTTGACAAAGCTATGTTTGTGAGACAGACCCACAAACTTCTCTACAAAGTTATATCTCTTTATTATTTATAAAGCAAAAATAAAACTTTATTTACATTACTTGCAAGTCATGCTGTTGCTATTATATGCTTCCCTTTCAGACCATACAATACACAGACAATGACTTTGCTTAGAAGCGTAGCCAACACTCTTCCACTTTCAGTTCTTGATTTGTCTTTTTTCATGGCTCACCACACAAAAAAATGTCTTCAATTACTGCATTGAGACTGATTTGTACATACAATTTTGTAGCTCCCAAGCAATAATCTATCTCCAGCACAGGAAAAATTCTGGAGTAGAATGTAGTTTATAGTGTAGAGTTTCCTCCATTCAGGACTATCATAGAGAACAATACATGCTTCTTTGAAAATGTAGAAGCTAAAGGCCAATTGAATTTAAAAGCAATGTTCCACATTGTTGACTTTTGATTCCATATTTTCAATGTATTAACAAGCAGAGAAATAGATGGAGAATAAAGACTGGACTGTACTACTGGGCTCCCAGATGAATGAAGACAACCATATGACCCCTAGCCGGCTATCGGTCACTGAAAAATAGTCCTAACACCATATTCCCAATTTGTCTTGATACATACTATCCTTTGTATTCCATTAACCAAGAACATAATTGTATATAGTACAGTACAGTTTTCTCTCTCCCTTTTTTTACACCCATTTCTATCTGCCTTGATAATGGTCTTTTGGTCAAAATATTGATTTATTTTTGTCTATTTGTAAAACTGTATTTTAACTTCTGAAGTCTTATATGCACAAATACTGTTAGTGATATTTTTTACACACATTTCATAATATTTTACTGTGTCTGTAACTTGTTGTTATACTTTACACATGAAATGTTAAGTTCTATGAAAATCCCCTTGTAGATAGCCATTGACTTTGCTTGATGTAAATAGACTACATTACCCTGTCAATGCAGGTTTGGCACACCCAGAAGATCCAGAGCTACTTTCAGTTGTACATTGATGCAGCAGGAAAAGTGGGAAGTAGATGCCCAAAAATGGTCTCATGTTCTATAGGAAATGATAAACTCTGACATTCCATGGGCATGTTGAACATGTTAAAAGTCGAAAATCAACTTTTATACATTAAGAAGCCAGACAAATAACAATGAAACACATATATACAATACATGTATACAACACAAAGTACTGCCTCGCTTTCAGGCAGCCATATACTTAAATTAAGTTTTATATTTAAAAGGGTCTTATCATAACCATCAGGTAGTGTATCCTGAACAAGATGTAGCAGTAATCACAGCCTTTCGAAATTTTAGTCGATCTTGAACCGGTCTACCTGCTTCTGTTATTGTTGTGTTCAGGTGATCTTTGATATCTTGCATCCATCTTCTTCTTGGTCTGCATCTTGTTTACCACCCTAGCATCATCCCGTCCATTATGGTCTTCTCTAGGCTGTCATGGCGTTTGATATGGCCACATTATTGAAGTTTTCTGGAAAGGATAATGCTGTTTAGCCAGTTTTCAATTATTGAAGTTTTCTGGAAAGGATAATGCTGTTTAGCCAGTTTTCTTTTACATTCATTTCTCCTCAGGATGGCTATATTGGTGATCTTTTTGGTCCATGATATTCTGAGGATTTTTCTGTAACATTTTGCTTCAAATGCTATTTTATTTTTCACTTTGTTAGTCATTTTCCAGGATTCACATCCATATATTCGTAGCATATCCTATTCAGGACATGGCTATCAACCCAGAATTTTTTGCTGTAGTGATTTTTCTAGGCAATATAAATACTTTCAGTAGTTTGCCAGTGCTTTCTGAAAGATCAGGATGCACAATTGCCTGTGGCAGGGTTTGAACTCAGTATCTTGACCATCACAGACAGCCCTGTACCGCTCTGCCACAGAGCCGGACATTGCCATATATGGTATATGCAATATACCCATATATTGCCACTGGGAATATGCAAGCTCTTAGGAATGTTAGTTTTGTTGTTTTGCAGCAGCTCAGCCATATGTTGTTTTTTATTTTTATCCGCTTCTTTGATGTGATAGTCAACTTCCTTCACATCCTACAAGCTCTAAAAATGTCCTGTATTCATGGATGAAATTTAATACATACAAAATCACATTAGTAAATCGCTCTTGATGTGCCCAAAGACCTTTTCTTTGAGTCTGTAGCTATAGATTTTGTGCGCAGTGTAAAATTCCATCCTTCTGAAAATATGTATGACCATTCACATGTGCAGTTTAGAGAAAACATTGCTCACATCCCTGAGTGGCAGAAATAGCCTGTGCGCAGTCAACAAAGCAGCATTTGGCCCAATAACCAAGTTTTCCCACCCCTGACCCAAACCATCATAGGTGTATATAGTTCAAACAGCTTGTATCTAAATAGTTCGCATATAACTTGTTGCTGAACCCTCATTTGTTTAAATAGTTTAAACATAACTTGTTACTGAACTCTCATTAGGTTATATAATTCACACATAACTTGTTACTGAACTCTCAGTAGTTTATATAGTTCACACATAACTTGTTACAAAACCCTCATAAGTTTATATTATAGTATCCACACAGAACTTGTATCTAGACCCTCATAAGTTTATATTATAGTATCCACACAGAACTTTTATCTAGACCTTTATAAGTTTATATTATAGTATCCACACAGAACTTGTATCTAGACCCTCATAAGTTTATATTATAGTATCCACACAGAACTTGTATCTAGATCCTCATAAGTTTATATTATAGTATCCACACAGAACTTGTATCTAGATCCTCATAAGTTTATATTATAGTATCCACACAGAACTTGTATCTAGACCCTCATAAGTTTATATTATAGTATCCACACAGAACTTGTATCTAGACCCTCATAAGTTTATATTATAGTATCCACACAGAACTTGTATCTAGACCCTCATAAGTTTATATTATAGTATCCACACAGAACTTGTATCTAGACCCTCATAAGTTTATATTATAGTATCCACACAGAACTTG
This sequence comes from Meghimatium bilineatum, assembly GCA_034231615.1. NCBI lineage: Eukaryota > Metazoa > Mollusca > Gastropoda > Stylommatophora > Philomycidae > Meghimatium > Meghimatium bilineatum. Next base: position 36,751,391 of record CM067304.1, read on the forward strand.
TATCTAGAATCTAGATCCTCATAAGTTTATATTATAGTATCCACACAGAACTTTTATCTAGACCTTCATAAGTTTATATTATAGTATCCACACAGAACTTGTATCTAGACCCTCATAAGTTTATATTATAGTATCCACACAGAACTTGTATCTAGACCCTCATAAGTTTATATTATAGTATCCACACAGAACTTGTATCTAGACCCTCATAAGTATATATTATAGTATCCACACAGAACTTGTATCTAGACCCTCATAAGTTTATATTATAGTATCCACACAGAACTTGTATCTAGACCCTCATAAGTATATATTATAGTATCCACACAGAACTTGTATCTAGACCCTCATAAGTTTATATTATAGTATCCACACAGAACTTGTATCTAGACCCTCATAAGTTTATATTATAGTATCCACACAGAACTTGTATCTAGACCCTCATAAGTTTATATTATAGTATCCACACAGAACTTGTATCTAGACCTTCATAAGTTTATATTATAGTATCCACACAGAACTTGTATCTAGACCCTCATAAGTTTATATTATAGTATCCACACAGAACTTGTATCTAGACCTTCATAAGTTTACATATGGTAGTTGACATTTAACGTTTTTGTCTCAAGTTTTTTATATGTTCTAAATTTGATGCACATTCCTGCACCATATTTGTTATAAGCATACCTATAGGCCTACTATAAGATGGCCTATTCAGATCTTCATGACAAAGATGATGTGAGTGAAAATTAAATGTTCTTCTTGTGGTGAAGAATGCTCCTCTCTACATGGATGTTAATCCACTTTGGTTATATGATAGATGATCATCAAAAATAGTGGCTGAACCTCTGAGGTATAATGAATAAAGTAAATGTATGGTGAACCTTAACCCCAGATATATATATGTATTTATATGTATCACCTTCATGATTCTACGATGTAACAGAATATGTTGACCATTATTTTGTACTGTATCATACTTATGTTACGCATATAACATTCTGATAAACACTCCGAAAGTGCCTTTGCCTGTGGAGCATATATGATTTTATCTGTCATTGAGTTGCTATGTTGTTATGCCTTCCTTATGGTTGTGCCATTTTGTGAAATAATTCATGCAAGTAAATTATATTGTTTCATGAGATAATGTGCTGATTGTGTATCCTCACAAACCTATTTATTATTTCTTTCCCTTCTCACTAGTCAATCTTTCCAGATCTGTTATCTTGCAGATTGGTCCAAGCCACTGAGATTGTTAGTCTTTCTAGTAATTAGTTTTTGGGGGAATTTCTATGGTTAATTTTTATGACAACATCACAACAATCCAGAAATGTGTACTCAAAACATTATTGCCTTTTCCATAGCATAATCCAGAGCATACTTATATCTCCCATTACCAAGGGAGTCTGCAAATTCATTAGACACATCGCTGTCTTTAAAAATCTGTATAAATCAATCTCATGTGAGAATCTTTTGATCTTTAGAACTTTAGAGGTGGGGTAAGATCCCCCTAGGGACAAATGTCTTGTTCTTGCATAAGGTTATCTGAGATCTATGGAAGATGTGGAATCAGTGAATCATCAAAGATTTCATGTTGAAGATTTTCAGGGACAAATGGTCAAGCAGGAGATGAGATGTAGCGAGGAAACAAAGTGTGATTAGAACCTACAGAGTAATGCAGAGAAATGGCTTGGTAGAGAACACTCAAGCAAACAGCATCTTGCTATGGTGTCAAGAATAGATTTTCGTGGGACTTGAAAACAAATGAAGTAGTGCTCAGGTTTTGTCGAGAAGTGAAATCAGCACTTTAGTGCGAATCTTTAGTGATTTTGAGGTAAGATACATGATTTAGACAGAGTGTATATATTATTTGAATAGAGTTGGATTTGAAGTGTGCAAAATTAGGAATAAGAAATATTGAATTTCTAACAGAATTATTATGCCTGGGAGCAATTAATATCATCTGAGGCTGTCATCAAACTTGCTAAGTTATTATGCCTGGGAGCAATTAATATCATCTGAGTCTGTCATCAAACTTGCTAAGTTATTATGCCTGGGAGCAATTAATATCATCTGAGGCTGTCATCAAACTTGCTAAGTTATTGTGCCTGGGAGCAATTAATATCATCTGAGTCTGTCATCAAACTTGCTAAGTGATAAGAACTTGATACATGATCAACGTACTTAGACTATAATAATAGATCTATTTTTAAGTGTTGTTCTATTCATGAACTTCTTCTTGTTCGCAGTTTGACATATCTACACAGTAAGTAAAATTATGTCATGAAGACATGTCAAGTAGTTGGGTTGCGTGTTACCATGGTTGCTGTGTTCCTCTCTGCCTGGTATCTCTAACTTCAGCACCTATGCTTGCTTGGGCAGGAATGTGGTCCTACTTGATATTGGGTTGGCCCGACCAATCTTAGTGTTCAGCTTCTGGCCTCTGCTGGCTGGATTACTCTCAATCTCTACTTCAAGGAGTTGGCCTCGATGGGGATTCGTGAACTTTAAATGCTGTGTAGAGTAAAATTTTACTAGTGATTAATAAATATTGATGTTGTCACCAACATGTGTGTTAACTTGTGAGTTGTGACACATAATGAGTAGTTTCTGATGGGGAGGTAAATGCTGAACAGACAATTTCTCACAACATTACTTGTTTCTACATGCTGTATATATTTTATGATGACAGTTTTAATCCAGTGAAAGCTCTTTTTTTGTGACTCAAGAAAAGGAATCAACACTGGGAAAGTTATCAAGAAAAGAATTTAGCACAGCTAGTATCAGTTACTGAGAGCAAATGTTACGGGCTAATTATGTTAAAAATATTTTATTTCTTTGATTCTTATTTGTTTTAATAGTTCTTTTTCATATGTAGTATTGCATCATGTCTTCTAGTTGCTTGTTCATTATCTATATTTCTGAGCCAAACATTAATGAAGAATAGATGTAGCATTTAATTATTCTAATTTTTAGTTTATTTGTGATATGTTTAGATGCTAATATTTTCTTCATGTCATTGAAAGTACTTTTAGCCATTCCTATTTTCCTTTTAACTTCTGCTTCAGATCTACCATCATTTATGATTATGTGCCCAAGATAAAGAAGTGGTCTACTTGTTGCAGCAGCTCTCCATGTATTTTTATGTTTAACATTTGTTCCTCCTTGAAACTATATTATCTTCTTCTTCTGAGTTCATTCTCAAACTACCACTGGATCTCCCTTGTAGTAGGACCATGGTCCCACTAGACTTCTAGCAGGATGTAGTCCAGAGAATGGAAATGTGTTGTGTCGCCGTTTTATTTGCACCAAAGGCCCGACCTGACACATCCATCTTCGGCTGTAAACTATATTGTAAATGTGCTATTCTTGATTACAGTTGCAACTTGTAAATGGATACATAATTTATCATTATATTATTTGTATTACAAGTGGTTGTTATTGTTGGTGATGTTAAATATGAGCAATATATGTTATAACACTTGAGTGAATATTATGATTATTATTATTGTTTCCAATGTATAGTAAAACTAGGAATGATGTAATTAATACAGCACTGAAGAAATGTGTATCAGGTGAGTTTATCATTTGTATAAACATTTGTTGACTCCATGTTGTACAGATGTTGCTTGTTCTTTTGGTATTCTGAATATTTAAACTTTTTAATTTGTAGATATACATCAGTCTTGTATGACAAATTTGGTTATTTTCTTGAGTGAATGTTCTGAATTAGAATGTTTCACTTAGAGATTTGTTAGTTATCACATCATCATTATGGCATTCCTATCTATTCACTAAACCCTTTGTTGCCTTTCAGTGTCAGGGGTAGAAGAGTCCTCTGGAGACGGCGCTGTTATGTGCTGAGTATATTGTGGAATCTGTTGCCTCTTTTATTTCGGTGGTCCATCGTTTTCGAGGTCGGCCTCTAGGTCTGCCTTCACTGTATCTGTGTAGCATAGTTTGCTGTGGTATGCTGTCTGATGGTAGTCTGCTGATGTGTGCAAACCATTTAATCTGTTGTCTCTTAATATATTCCAAGGTTGGGGTGGTGCTAGTTTTTTTGTCTAATGTCCTCATTCCTCACCCTGTCTTTTAGCAATATTTCTAGGATTCTGTGTATGCATGTCATTTCAGCTGTCACAATTTTACAGCTGTCTTGTGTTTACGTTTGTCTTGTGCTGTTATTGTCCATGTTTTGCATTGGTAGCACAGCGTTGGCATAATAATCGTTTTTAATAGTGTTATTTTGGTGTTTAAATCTACATTTTTGTTTCTAAAGATTGGTGACATTTGCCCTAGGGCTTGGTATGCTTTACTACATGCATTGTGTATTTCTTTGCTGTTCTTGCCGTCTGTTGTTATATTACTTCCTAGGTATGTGAATTCTGTCACTTGGTTAAGTCTGTTGTATTAAATATATATATATTAGTGTTTTTTTCTGTTCATTCTATCTTTATTATTTCGGTCTTTTCTATATTTATCTTCATGTTAAAGGTTTGGCATGTTTGATATAATCTATTTGTCTTTATAGTTCTTCTGATGATACCACTAGTGCTTGGTCATCTGTAAATACTACTTTGTTTAAGTTATCTTTCGGATTGTATTCTTCTGTTGTCTGTGCTACTTTGCAGATGTAATCTATGTATTTTATGAACAATAGGGGGGATAGTACACACCTGTCTCGCATCCGAGTGAATTTGGAAATTATCAGATGTACCTGTGCTAGTTCTTACTGAACATTGACTATTGGCATATATGCTCTGACATAGACTTATCAGATGTTGTGGAACTCCATATTTCTGTAGTGTTATCCATAGTTGTGCTCAATCCACTCTGTCAAAAGATTCTATATGTGCGCACATCCTTCTCTCTACTATCTTGCTAAAGATTTGTTTCTCCTATGTGGCTTAAGAGTGATATGCCTCTATACTTATTGCAGTCCCTCTTACTGCCTTTTTTCTTCCAGATGGGAACAATCACCATTGTGTTCCACTCCTGTGGTGTCTTTTGTGTCTTCCATATCACATTGAATAGTTTGTGTAGCCACTTTATACCTGGTCAGTTTGAGAATGTTTGAATGAGAACGTTTCACTTACTTGGGAGTTTGTTAGTTATCACATCATGATGGTACTCAAACATGTCTATATGTGTTCAAATCTCCTATTAAGGTGACACCAGAGTTATATAAAATTTGTTGTCTCAAAGGCATGGTTGTGGGAAGGGGGGGGGGGGGAGAGGATGTTGTGGATGAATGTTTCCCAAAGGAAGGCATTCCAATGCATTATTAAACCAAGATGGTCACATCCTGCCAAGAGCATGTTAGATACATCTTATCCAGTCTTACATCTCTTCATTATATGTGGATTATGTGATTGAAAACACATGTAAGATTATTAGACATGAAGTGCATTTAACGCATGAGTGGGGCATACAACATACATACTGGACATACAACATGAAACATATATAACTGTAAAGATGAATGTTTGAGGAAGTTTCACTGGAAGATAAACCACGCTATATAGTCATCATATCTACTAGAAGTTTACTATAGTATGATATGTTTATGTTATGTCAAGATGCAGCACATTTTTTAACTAGAGGTGATGTAACTCGGTTTCATACAGCACTTTCCCATGCATCATGGTGTGTCAAGGACTTTCAGTGAGGTCTTTAGGGAATCCTTTTTCGCCACCTTGAAAACATATGTCCCTCTACATCTGACGATACAGGAATATCTTTGATAAGCATTGATCTGATATATGTCCTACATAACCAACCCAACGAATCTGTGATGGCATCAAAATAGTACCAAAGCTAAGGACACCAGCTCTGTCAAGGACAGTGGTATCTGCGTCTTGTCGTGCCCTCAGTTTTTCCTCACAATTCTAAGACAAATTTTGTGAAAGTGATTGAGCTTCTTTGTGTGTTGTCTACATAAAGCCCATGTTCCATTCTGTAGCAAATATATGACTATTATTAAGTCAGCCATATCTCTCCTCAGTACTAAGCCAAGCACAACATTTCCTCCAATGAGTCTGCTATTTCGTTGCCTCGGACTCCTACATGACTAGAGTGATATACCATGTACTTTGAACAACACAGTATTTCAGAATCGTGACCAACTTCTTTCTTAACATGTACCTTTTTTTTTCTTACGAAGTATGTTTTGGTAGTTTGAGGATATCACAGGGTGAGTTGGTATTTCAGTTACCGACCAATCAATTACTAGCATATCATCTACACAAACTCATATACCCCAAAGAGTGACAATAAGAAAGATAAAATCACAGATGAAACAGAATTGATCAACAAAAGAAAAAACTAAAATATGACAAACAAATAGAAGCAAAGTAAAGAAATGAACTTACAAGTAAATAAATTAAACAACAGCAGGTACAGGGGAAGCCATATTTAAAGAAACAAAAACACTGCCAGGCCAAATTTCATCAAGCCACACGAGCAATTGAAGATAAGATGGAAAATACTAACAGAAAATAAAGTCATTCTGTATAATGGAAGGAATACTATAGGGTAATGTGTGAAGATCAAAAGACATTGACTAAAATACAACTAGATACATAGCCTATAACTTGAACCCGAACCCTTCACAGTAATGATACAATACACGAAGTGCCTACATTTTGACGAAATAAATTCCTACATTATTTAACAAAACGAAATATCCATAAAGACGCATTTTACAATCGCTAGTACTGCTGCCGGATCCATCGATCTGCGCACTATGCACTGAGAGCCCCACATCCTCCTTGGATGACCCTAGGGAAGGGGGTACAAGTCTCATTAAATAGCATAGCCGAGTCTCATCAAATAGTGTAGGCAAATCTTATTCAATAGCATAGAGGAGTCTAATTTAATAGTATAGGCAAGTCCTTGTCACAATGGTCCTGCGCGCTGATCCCAAATAGCGTCATCTTAGCTGATTCGACCTTTTTCATGATTTACATTGATCAACAACAGAAATTATAGCCAAAGTAACCAACAATGAATGGCATCCATGGCCGTAGATATCTTTCCCTCCGGTGGGGGGTTTACCTAAAATATGCATCCGTGCAATTTAGTGTCGATTTTACTATTTCTTGAAAAATTATATAACCTGACCTTTTCATGAAAAATCGCTGTGAGAGGTGGGGACAGAGCCGTAGATAAGGGAATGAGAAATTTGGGGGTTCAAATCCCCCCCCCCCTCTTAGCAAATCTGAATATTACTGTTAGCATTAGGAGCTAATCTAACCGTCAGTAAAAGCCCCCTCCCCCTTTTCCCCGAGTTTTTGCAAAGAGATGTCTTCAAAATTTTCAGTCAAATAGTGAAATTTACACACTAAATTAGACCAAACACCACTTTTTAAATTTCATTAGATGCAACCTCCTCAAGGTAATTATATCTACGGACCAAGGTGGGGGGGTTGGTCTTTGGCCTATTTTAGTTTCTGGTACTAAACGTCATATTCTGTTTGTTAAGAGTAAGGGGGGGGGGGGGGTTAACCAACAAGAGCATATGCCGGACCAAATAACCCCCTTATTACCCCCGCCCTCTTATCTACGAGGTTGGTCGGTCGCATCAATCAAGATGTAATGTTATTTGGGATCACACATGACTTATAAAAACTGGTTTGATATAGACCTAAGTGTTAGAGAGTGTATCCTGGCGGGAGAGGCTGCACACCCGAGACAGGGCAGACTGAAGTACCCTGTCGGAGTATAAGCGGCAACGAAGACGTCCAACATCTCGTGGGCTTTCTCGAGAAAGTCATCCTCAGCATTGCACAGACGCCGGAGGCGAAGAAGTTGCGAAGGGAATCATGACAGGCTGAAGGATGAGATGAGGTATATAGGAGAAAGATATATATATATATATATTACTTTTTTCTGGGTATGCGCAGGTATATGGCGTATACCCAGATTTTATTATTTGTTTCCTACTCTGTTTCTCATTTGCTTCAACTAAATAAAACTTTTATGCATGACCAAAACAAAAATTCTACCTCCGTGAAATACTTAAATGGTCATAGCATTTATATTTGTTTGATCAGAATAGTAAACGGTCGACACTGATTTGTCTGCTGCGTGATAGATTCAGAAATAAAGCTAGTGTCGGGAAAAAACCTGAAACTGAAGATGGATATCAGGGCATGAATTTACAGTCGATGCGCACACTTTTCTCGGGTGCTAAAATTTAGTACAAAGATAATTTTCCGTTTAGAAGTATCTTATTTCATCTTAGATGGACACTGGAAATTAAACAATGCCTAGACTGTGAGTAAGGCAATAGAAGAGTTGAGGGAACAAGCAAAACAAGCCTTCTTTACGACATATTTTCGATTATTTCTTTGCGTTTCGTTGGTCGGCATTGACAGGAGACACAAAGTGACCAACAAAAATATTGTTGTGACCACGACAATATTCAATATCGCATCATATGAAGGCCTGTTTTGCCTCACCTTGTAGGTTTTCTTTGTGTGATAGTCACGCCTGACCCAGTCTCTACATGTCTCTAATGTTGATTGTATGGTTAACTGAGAAGAACGGCAATGGCGCTGGCAAATTAAAACAGATAAAGAAACTATGGCAAGGTACTAACATAAGAACCAAATTGTGTTTACTACGAACATGTGTATATCCTGTGGCGACATATGGATAAAAAGCATGGACACTAAATAAAACAGTGGCCAAGATAATAACATCATTTGAATTAAAGTGTTATAGAAGATTTCTGAGAATACCATGGACAGCGAAGAAAACAAACCAGGAGGTGTTACGAACAATTAACGTCTAGGAAGGCTGGCTTCTGAACACCATATTAAAGAAAAAGCTAGTTTTTTCGGTCATATTAAGAAACACGACGGTATGGAGAGAGTGTTACTGGAGGGGATGATAGAAGGCAAAGGTCGATCAAGACGCCGTTGGACAAAAGACATTCAAGAATGCCTGCGCATGTCACTAAAAGATGCAGGACAACTTGCTCAATACCGCGGAGAATTCAAGAGATCCATAGGAAAGACTATGGTTCTGGAAAGAATATGGCACTTGATGATGATGGTTAACTTAGTACAGTATAAGATTTGGGTGAAATATTTATTGCTCAGTTGAAAACTTCTTGTGCACATAATAAGTGTAACTGCGTTCAGTTCTGAGATTTTTATGTGCAACAAATTGTGTTAGTTCATTTTATTTTGTGACAAATAAGCATTATTTTTGATGTGTCAAATACTCGGCACACGCTATTTACGAATTTCTGTATAAAGTGAGCAAAAATACAAATTATTTCCATCACAACCACCAAAAAGTTGGAAACTTGATTGCGCGGAACCAATAATGAAAACGTCGGAATCGATTGTAGTTCGAGCATCTTCATGTTCTACTAAAGACGAATGAACAAGTGAAAATAGTTGACCGTCCTGTTGGACAAAGGAACAAAAGAATGATTTCTACGAAAGAAACATTTGGTTACTAACAAAGGATGGAAAATTAGTTCAGTGCTTGTAGCACAATTCAAACACTCGGAACGGAGGCTAAAATGGGATCGAAAATTTCAAAAGAATGGACAAACTGTGAAATAACTTATTTTGGTAAAACTCTGGAACAGTTAAACATCTTTACGAATAAAAATATTTAAACATAAAGAAAGTGATGGTCACAAACTTTGCATAACAATTTTAGAAGATGCGAAGAAATAAACGCTTGAAAGAGTACAGTATTCCTAAAATTTCAACCACGCCAAAAATAAACAACTACAAAGGTGCTTCCACAGTATATAAATTTACGAAACTCAATCAAGTAATTCAATACTTTTGAAATCATAATTGATCTGCAAGAACTTAACGGCGTTGATGTGGGGGGGGGGATACTTAATTCTACAAATGCTTGCATTAAACATTATAAATCATATTAACAAGGAGATGAAAACTAAATTGATCAACAAAATTGTAAAATACAAAATCTATAATTTTATTAATCATCGACGAGGCGACAACAATCAGTCAGACATTTACATTAATTTTATTTAGGACCTATTCGTGCAATAATTTCAGGTTGTGAAATTATCTGATCAGTTAATTTATTTATTGACTTAGTTGAACTAGAAGAAGTAACAGCCGCCGGAATCTTCTCCGCTTTGATTAGATATCTTCATTCTATTGGATTGACAGAAACATTTCTGAATGAATGTGTCATTTCTGTTGCTTGTGATGGTGCACAGTAATGTTGGGTTCTCGTAGTGGAGTAAACAAGTTATTAAAAGATACATTTCCATCATTGTGTGGCACTGTGCTACTCATAGACTGGACGTATATGTCCACGATGCTGATAAGATAGTTTCTGGAATTAATAGATTCAAATCATTTATTGACACGCTATATGTTCTTTATCATGCATCGCGCAAACATAATTGCGAACTCCATGTATGTGCCATGGAAGTACAGTTGTTGAGAATTGGACGAACATTAAGCACTCAGTGGGTAGCATCCACTTTTCTATCTTATCGCACTATATAGTTGTTTCTAGAGAGGCAGTCTCTAGAATATCCTAGTCAGTACACTACCAAGTTGCAAAGTCTTTAATTTTACAAGGGATTCCTATTTACAAAAGGACTAATATATTATTTTTAATTTTATGAAAGCTTGGAGACTTCACTAAAACAACGACTGATCAACGATGAAGTTGATTATCCAAGTGGGCCTCGGTTCTTGACGAAAAACAGTTGACTGAAAAACACTAAATCTTCTAATATAGGCCTTTGGCGAAGCGGAAATTAGACATTTGTCCATGCGGTTTCGTTTGAACGAAAGAACGAAATAAAATATGATACAGTTTCCGAGAATACTGGGAGGAAAATAACTTTCAAACAGTTTACATCCTTTAATTCATAATCTTGACATCATCCCAATCTCCTCAAATGAATGTGAAAGAGGTTTGTCACATATGAACATGATTGTATCCCCTTTAAGATCGCCATTACTGATTAAGACTATATCAGCAGTTATGTTTATCAATATAGTCCCCCCTCCTCTCTGTCAATTTTATCATGCACAATTTGATGAATCCTAGCTGCTTTTGGACACCACGGAGCAACATATTCTTCTTCTTCTTCTTCTTTCGTTCACTTGAAACATGTCTATATCTGCAACATATTCAAAAAGCAAGAAAAGAAATAGAAATATTGAACCTTCTGAAGGCAAGGAGAAAGTAACGACTTTATTATAGATCTTGTTAAAGTAAGTATTATTTTAGTGTATACCTGTATGGGTGGAGGATGTGAGGCCCATATATACTGAAGCACATTAACAACGCACCACCTATAATCCAGGAAAAGAGTGTGAAATCTAAATAAAAGTCTTTACTAGTTTACATATTTGCAATCTTTATTCATTTTCCTATGACTCCATGCTAGTCATCTTGAGTTTGATTGTTATCAAATACATAGCATGCTGTGCAGGCAAGGGAAAAAACCAAAATGTCAATCAATAATAACAAATCTTTCACACTAACCTCATTATCTGGTATGTTCACCGTGTGATTGCAAACAAGCTTGACGATGATTCCTCTTGGAAAGTCTCTGAAGGAAACTGCGAAGAATAAAGTCCAATTCACGTGTAAGAAGCTTCCAGCTATTGAAAATTTGCTCGAGAACCTTTCCTGTAGACTCTGCATCCAATCTCGTCCCACGAATGTCTGGTGATAGGGCAGGCCAATCAATCGTCACAATGTTCTGCTTCTGTAGATATTGCTGTGTAATGCATGGGGTAACGCACGTGTGTTTTCCTGCTGGAGTCTGGATAATTTGTGAACGCGGGAACAACCAATACACCCAGATTTTTTGTGCACACACCCGCTGGTTGACTGATGCATTTTTCATTCTGATGGCCATTCGCCGCTCCCTACCTCATGGCAAACACGGGAAAATTCATTCTCACACTTTTTTTCCCAGCTTCTCGGCAACAGTGTGTATAATAGTGGTGCCTTTTTAATGTGCTTCAGTATATATTGGAGGGTTTGGGTGTTTCTTTTTGTGTTCGTTCTCATACTCAACACTCATCTCAAACCTATTAGTAGTCTCTTATGACATACATGGCACGTCAGAGTGTCAGTATTCTTTGCTCCCCCTTCTGGCACTGTCAACACATGAAATGATTCAATTTCAACCCTCCCACTTTAAGATAACGTAACCTCATAATTTATACCATGGAGAAGTCACAAACATACAAGTAACTTTAAAAAGCACACCCCCGCATTTATCATGCGTATTTATCATGCGTATTTATCATGCCTGTTTCTCTATGATGACCTTGAAATCCATCACCAAGCACGATCTGTGTTTTTACTCTTCGCCATTGCGTTTATCATCCAAAGAAGTATGCAGATTGCGTCTATCTAGGACGAGGAATTTCGCAGTCGGCGAACAATTGTTGTGTAAGAAAGACATCATTCCTTTGTGAAAACATATTTAAACATATTTAATGACAATATATATTTTTATTGTTAAAAAAAAAGAAACGCAACTTTTTTGGAGTTACTTCTATAAAATATATTCGCTGATTAGGCATCATTCAACCTATCGACTGCGTCCACCTAATCATTAACGTCTCGTGGTTACCTGAATTGTACTCACCTAATGATTTGTGAGGTCGTGAAAGAGGTCAAAAATAAAAACAACATTTTGGCAATAGCTCGTACGAGGTTTATGAGAATGCCAATGTTACAAGGAATGAGAGTCGGACAGAAAGACTGGTTGTTGTAGAATGTCAGTTCTCAGTTTGTTTACGCATTCGCTGATACAGCAACACAGTCGCAGTGTAAGTAGAGCCAGTTTCATCTCATTTGTGTTGAACATTTTTGTCCCTTTTAGCAACATTGATAATTCTGGAATCATCTTTGTGTTTAGTTACTTGTTATTCAAAGATGAAAAGACAAAAATATGTGATGAAAATTATGCACATACGAATAAAAAAAATGAATGAAGATACAAGAGAGAATTATGCAAGAACAAACAATGTATTGAAATATGAAGTTGAAACTGAACTGTCAGTACTGATTACATCAATGAATAACATAAACGTTATTGCTGCTCAACCTGATATACTATAAATATATATATATATATATATATATATATATATATATATATATCGTTATAGTTTATTTGCTCATATATAAAGCTGTCTGCCCTTTTAGAAAAATATAATTTAATACTAAGAATCAACAAGATCCATAAGGCTTACGAGAAAAAAGTGAGTATCTTTTTCAAGGATTCCACCCTCCCTTTTACCAAGTCACAACTACTGTCCTTGACATTACTATATATATTCGCCTTCTTTCTGGTATAGTACTGCTAACAGTGTTGATTATATTGGCAGCGTCTTTAAGTCATGTTGCTCGAAGCTTACTTTTTTAAAAATTCTTTGTTTTGTGATCTCTCTTGCATAGTGGTTAAATCATTTGCATTGTGCTCGAGAGATCCCATAGTGGTGATGCATTCTTTTTAAGTGCATATTTTCCAAGAACTCTGGGGATTATTGCTTGAAGCTACAGAGCTACGTGCTATGGGTAGTATTCTTGGAATGTTCAAATCCCGCTGCAGGCAGGTTGTGCAGCCGGACCATTCAGAAAGCAATGGAAAACTACTACGTAAAAAATGCCCAGAAAATCGCTACAGCCAATAGTGCTGGAATGATAGCTGCATCCTGAAATGTGATATGCTACCAATCTACTCTTTTCAGGTGATGTGCCGCTTCATTAAGAGGGACGAAGTACAAATGGGAAAACACGAATACAACCATCTACAGTACTCGATCATTTTAAAAATTCTGTGTTCACTTCTCTTCCCTTGAGGACTTCAAAAAAGGCCTATATGGTTGCATTAATATAATGTTTCCAAGTGTTAAGTTTACTCTACGCCAACCCCTATCTTTTCTTTCACGTCTCTTTCTCACGTCCTCTCCATCTTTGCATTGGTTGTTACTTGTTTGTGCTTTTGCAAGCAAGATTCTCATATACAACCATCTTGCTAACACTTTCGTATTCGGAATTTGACTTATCGGGTCTCTTGGAAAGAACGAAAGATGTTCCTGCTGTCGAAGATCTGAAGCTTTCATATGATTTTCTAAGTAATGTGATATGTGCCCGAATCATGTTATTAAAGTATTTTATATTGTCTTGAAATATCCCTAGATATAAATCTGTTTATAAATCACGTACAAAATTGTTGACTATTGTTTTTCACGATTCTCCCACTCCCATTATAAACTAATTGTCAAGAATTCAGAGGAACACCCTCAGAGGGGTTTCAGAGTTAATAGTACGAACAAACATGATTATATTTTTTTTTTCATTTTCCCAAACACATTTCACATTCAAACAATTTAATTGGAGTACATAAAAAATGACGTCAACCTTTTTCAACCCTACTCTTGTCAACAAAATATTTTGCTGTTAAATAATTTTTTCAGACCACCACATCTACCCCCCCCCCCCTTCCGTCTTTTATTATTGCCGTAATTTATGGATAGCCATCTAGTAAATTTTTAGTTCAAACAGTATTGCTATATTTCACAGGTTTTGATATCTTGGATATGAGCGTCAAACGTTACCATGGCGACGGCCTGCTGGACCAACCAATGAGATGCTTTGTATGAAGAAATGCGAATTTCTGTCTGACAAACGATCCGAAATATAATTTGTGGTCATACATAATTAAAAACCACACCCGGTACAGTTTATGACTCAAATATATCTTTTCGACAGAATTAACAAATGATTTCTACTAATATTTCATTTCTTGATAGAGAATTCTAAATTTGTCAAATGTGTCAGTTAAAATATGGTGCTAATCTCAAGATTGCGAAAAAACTGTTGTTTTATGGACTTTGTAATGTTTGCGCTATGTTCTAAATGGACATTATGGGTTCTGGAAGTTTAAAGCAAATGCGTAGTAAATAGTACATTTTCCAATTCATGCCGGGTGTGAGACCAGAGAGCCATGAATCACCGCCGACACTAGGTAGGTGTAAGCGGCTGCCTAACAGAGCGGAGAGCCAAAAGCAATATCCAGGGGCGTCAAAACCAAAAGGAAGTAATTGCGTTTTAAAAGGGGGCGGAGCTTGTCCTGTGCTGTAAATTGTTAGTTTTGGCGTTGTTCTGAATTGATCCGCAGTGATGTGATAAATATTATTTACAAATAGAAAACCACGACAAAATTTTTTCGCAATACCTTTGTATGAAAGAAAGCTCGGGAAAAACCTTCCCACTGCACATAGGAAGTAGGAGCCAATCGCTCGAAATTCCTGGGGTTCGAGAAGAAGAAATGTCTATATCAGAGGCAAGTGATAAGTTCGGAAGCCACGTGTTCATATTGAAAACGTTAAAAGAACTTTCTGAAATCGATGAAGCGCTGTAAATACGGAGCTGTGGAAAACAAATATTGTTATTAACCAATTTCAACTTCCTGCTAAATGAGCACATATGATAATACAATTTTGCAAATAGCTGTAACACACTATAAAACATATTACATTGATGCTCCAGCACACAACACAACATGGACATTTACGACGAGTAAAGAGTGAGACTACCTATAATCCCATCAAATAATAAATGGACATATAATTACCAGAATGATATGAATAATGAATTGTATTACAAAAACGGAGACGAAACAAAACGACGAAACAAAACGATTAGGACATTTACAGAAACACAACTGGATATATATATATATATATATAGGAATGAAAGGTATTAAGACATGATGACCTTTGAATATTATATTTGTCTGATATAACGAATCAAACGCATGCTAAGTTTGGTTATACAAGGAGCACGACTTTAAGACAGTCATCTTCTTCTGCGTTCATTCTCAAACTTCTGCAGATTAGCAGGATGTAGTCCAAAGAACGGAATGAGTTGTGTCATTGTTTACAGCATTGCTGCGATATCTGCGCCTTTCGGCCTGACACATTCGACTTCAGCATGGCTTTGGGTCACTTACCCTATATGGGATGGGACAGCCAACTCCATCCCATAACCTCCTTAGTCGCCTTTTACGACATGTGTGGAAGGTAAACAGTGTTGCTATTCTTTGATCTTCTTTCGGGCCCCGACAACACACGGACGAGACAGTCAGCTAAATATCACGAACACCAAAATATCTGCTATTGAAGTGTGAAGCACGTTCAATCGCCAATTTTTTTTTACTAAAGTGTATTGCCAAAACATTGCGAATTTCTCGAACCTTTTTCGCCTGCGTTTTCTATGTAGTAAAGAACAGGTCTTCTGCTATAGAACCCACAAAATGATTGATTTCTTCCGCCTATACCCTGACAGGGTCTTCGTCTTCCTTGCTTCTGTTGTGTAGCCTCTTCCACCAGGTCGCTTCAGTGACACTGGATGTATTCAAAGTATTCAATCCTCTGCCATCATCACATTTTTGTGGCCTTCCATCCCCATAATTCTGCTGTCCTCAGCACCTTTCCCGGTACCTCACACTTCTCAATACTGTTTCCCAGAAGTCTGCAGTGTTGCATTGTCCTCCTCTGGGGATTTTCCTGACGTAGTGGTTGTTTTTGCTTCAGTAGTCGAGGGTTTGTTCCCACTACCAATATCTTGTTTAAAAAATCAGCTCTTTTTGTAAATCTCTGGGATTATAGCCTAAATTTACATAATTAAACGATATGAGTGGTGCTCTCTGCAAGTGGCGCCGCTTCATTGAGAGAGACATAGGCGCAATACATATGAGGATCACTCATGTACAATAATAAGTTAATCATCTACACATTTTCAACCTCTGGTTGTCAACGATGACAAGAATATTAATACAATCGTCCTCGATAATGGCTTAAAGGCTGACGTTTCGGGTTATTGTGTCACGGTCAGTTACCAACGCAGTAGATGCAACACTCGTACCTGCACATCACATACCATTTGCATATCATTTTGTAGAAGTCACTTGAAAAATACCCTGCTGAAACATACTTTACATGTGAGTCCCACAACACCAACGTCTGAAAACGTTGTAATATGACTTATTAATGGGTATAGGGTAGAGTCTCGGAAACCGATTCTGCCAAAAAACCGCACAATATATTTTTGAACACAATTCTTGAGAGATGGTGAAGATACACTTTCTTTTCTTTTCTTTTTTTGGGGGGAGGGGTGGGGGGATAAATAAGAGACACTGCTTGTAATGATACAATGAGGAAATATTTTATGTTTGGACATAATGAAAAACCATTTTTTTTACTTGCGAGATGGGGAAGAAACACTTTAAGGGGAGTCATGGTGAAGAGAATACCAACATAGATGCCAATGGGTATGTTTTTCGATAGAATTATCTGTTTAAAATGTAAATTACACGGCTAAGTTTGAATGGATCCGGTATTCAGAACGGCGATGATTGCTTTTATTTCTAATCAAGGTGGCAACCATGATATTCCTACCTATTGAAATAAATGTCCTTCATGCTGTGATTACAGTTTTCAGTCCAACGTTTCTTGGTATTAGTTAACTTATGTGTAGCAAAAGAAAGTAATTCCATATCTACGGCCTTGCCTTCATTGTGCTCGGATTACCACGGTCAAACAAACAGCATGCTGGCTGCCGAGAGTACTACTCACCGAATTTATGAGGGTGCGGGGGGGGGGGGGGGCGTCCATAAATTACGTCAACAATTAGTCGGGACGGGTCTAAAATTTTTCGCCAGTTCGTGGTCTCAAGGGAAGGTGAGTTTACAAAAACTAATGTCAACAACACCTATCCTTTTTTTAAATACACCAATTAAATTGAGAGAATTTGAAACATTTTCCCAAAAAATGTTAAACCGATCATGTACATTTTTCGTCTGTTTTCTACTTTAAAAACAGAACGGGGAGGGGATAAATTGTGTTTAATATAACTGGAGGGGGTATTATATACATATCTCATATATAACCCACTATATCCTTAGGGGATCCTTCAATTCTTACCAGTTTTTGACAAGGTAGTGCGGAAAGTGGGTACAAAATTATCAAATATATGTTCACGTAGTTTCTATAATCTCAGGAAAAATTCCTTTTGTAAACACGATGTCTCGAGAGAGATTCGAATCTATGACTGTTTCAACACAAAATGAATGGTATAACAAAAACTAAAGGGAGATTCCATAAAAATAATCAATAAAAGGTAATACTGCTTTAAAAACTGTGTGAAAATAGTACTTACGTGGGATACAGGAAATGAAGTCTTACTGAACGACGACTAACACATTATCACTGTCGGATGCTCACGTTAAATAATACACACAATAATACACAGGATATAATCACATAAATAAAAATACACTTGACATAATCGACGTTGCGACCAAAAGGCCTTTATCAAGATAATCACATGGCATAAAAAAACGACGAATATAGTGATGACATACAAACGTTTCCAAGCGAAATGTGGATGCGAGATGTTCGAAGGATATGGACAGAAAGTACATCAAAACGTAAATATATGTGGAAACGAAACGAACAACAAGATGACGCAAATGACGGAATAAAATTAATAAAGACAAAGACGACACCAACAGAGAACTAGACAATGCGTGGTTGGAAATGAGTCCAAATGGCTTGAGGGTACTCAACTAAATAATAAGACGATTTTCTAGATCGTACCTAGATCTGTCATCAGTGGTGCAGGATCTGATGGTAGTGACCTGAATATCAAGAACACCACGGTGGCCATCGCCGTTGAAGTGTGTGGCAACAGGAGTAGGTTTTCTGTGCTTGATGGCATGAAGATGGTTGCACGTGAGCATTCGACAGTGATAGTGTGTTAGTCGTCGTTCAGTAAGACTTCATTACCTGTATCCCACGTAAGTACTATACAAAATATTCGTAATTTCTCGTGACAACATTGTTGATTGTAAGATTTTTCAAATAGAGGTAGAATTCAGGGACCAAACCCGAAATAAAGGAATGACGAACACGGATGTGCTGGACCTCGGACGTCCTTGACCACAAGTGGCCAACCGGGGTGCAAATAATCACAGTTCTACTGTGGAACTTGTAGCACAACGTACTTCACGCTCTTTGGCGGAAATCACACGAAATATTCGTTGTGGTTATATGAGAGCAAACGAAGAAGAAGAAGAAGAAGAGGTAGAATTCCATTAGGTTGAAGAGCGCAAAAGAATTAGTCAGAAGACAGTCATGATTTAATCGATAAAAGGTAAGACCTATGTAAAACTGTATAACAATAAAACACACGTTTTGTCGGAGTTTTACGATCTCACAGACTATCGGACAATGAGGTATTGTTACAAACACATAAAAATAACAATATACAAGACATTTTCAACGATTAAACATTAAGGTCTTTTTCAAGAAAATTCAAAACAAACAGTGAACAAACAATAAAAAATAATGAAAACAGTAATAACAATGGCAATATCACAGAGGCACAAGTACTTCTGTGATACTGCCATTAATGTTACTGTGTTCATGATTTGTTATTGTTTGCTCACAAACATCGTAGACGTCATTGAAGCGCTATATAAAGTTGCAAGCAGTACTGTTTTCATAAATAATGACATTGGTGAACTTTTCAAGACGGATATAGGAGGGCGTCAGGGTTGCATACTTTCCCCCAGCACTTGTTAACATGCATCTTGAATATATAATACAGGAAGCATTACAAGATCTCCATACATCAATAACTATTGGCAGTAGATCACTTTGTAACTTGCGTTATACTGATGATATCGATCTCTTGGCTGGTTCTGAATCTAAGTTCCAAGAACTCACCCCACAGTTGGTAGACATTAGTCAGAAATACGATATGGAAATTAACTTTGATAAAATTAAACCACGAATAGGATCTGGTTAAACGGTCACAAACTTTAATAAGTTACCATCTTCAAACATCTTCTTCTTCTTTCCTTCCTCTTTTACCCTTTACTGGTGTCGAGGGATATACAATGTTCTTGTTCTCGATTTTCTGGCAGCTTCAGATAATGTTATTTTGTGTTCGTGTAATGTCTCTTTGATGTTGTCGATCCAGCGCACTCTAGGTCTACCCTTGGCTCTTTTTTCTGCTTCTTCTCTCTTCGTATATGCTTTATAAACTAATGAATCACACGCCATTCTTTCCAGATGACCAAACCATTGTACATGAAATTTATTTTAGCGAATTACTTGTTATAAACAGAATAAATCATCTACCGACTCGCTAGATCTGTCGTAGAGTCCTCTTTATTCTAGTCATAATAATTGTCAAACATCTCGAGTCCCAAATATATACTGATAGCAACTCGGTCAATGATATTAACTTAAGATTCGAGATAGCGATGGTTGTCATGGCAAGGTTGAACATAATTTGGAAAAGTAAGATCGGTATTACAGTAAAGATCAATCTATTCAGATCGCTAGTGCGAAGTATAGTTTTATACGGATGTGAAAGCTGGACGCTCAATGATGACACTGATAGAAGGAATCAGTCTTTTGAAAATAAGTACTACAGACATTTGTTAAGAAACTATATTAGAATGCAAGATACATATATTTGTCCGGCAGCAAATAAACAAACTTGCAGATAATAAGAACCACTTTTGGCAGTGGTGAAATGGCGTAAACATGTATGGTTTGGACATGTAATGAGACACGACTAGCTATCTAAAATTATTTTGCAAGAAACAGTCGAGGGGATAAAGAAGAGAGGGGTGTAAAAAAAAAAATCCTGGATTGATAACAACATCAAGGAATGGTGTAGACGTGATTTTTCTACACTCATCTGAATGGCTTAAGTTATGTGGGGAGCTTTTTGTGCTGATGTATCCAGAGTGCCACCACTGCGACCTGACGGGGTCTTATTATTATTGTTATTATTAATTTCATTTTTAGATCACTGCTTTTTTTGGTGTATTTTCATTAAAAAGACCTTACAGTTGAAACGTTGAAATTGTTTTGCATACTGTTAATTGTATAATTTTGTACCAATACCCAATAGTGCGATAGTCTGTTATACTCTGTTCACTCTAAGAATGAAGTGGGTCAAAACACACACACGCCCCACCCCCACCTTAATCCGCGACAACATGTGATTTTTAAACAGCTGATGACATGTAAAAACAATATTATTTAAAACATTTAAAAACAATATTTAGAAAAAACATTTTTTTTAAATTAAAAGAATACTATTGGGCACCATAACAATCAATTAATGCGTTCTGCGTCCAACAACCAATCAGAAGCACTGACCCACTTTATTCTTAGAGTGAACAGAGTATAGTCATGGTAAGACAAGGACAAAACTTGAGTTCTACGTAATTACTATTTTCGTGAATTAGTGCTCCGTGCAAACAAAGTTTTTATAAACACCCTACGCATCTGTCAGTAATCGCTATAGTGGAAAACCGCTATAACAAAATAATCGCTTGCACGATAAAATAATAAAGATTTCATCAGTATATCCCGCTAGCCAGGTATCGATAGCATTCTATCACTCGTCCCCACGCTTTTAAATTCCTACTCTTGTTTTGTTTTCTCTGAAAATTCAACAGTTACGAGTCATTTATAATTCGTTCTGCTATTGGCTATTTAAAGCAGTTAAATACCCAATCACGAGTATCGGCACGGAATGAAATCTGTGTGAGCCGGAGACGTTGCGGTTACGAAAGTCTGCCGGTTATAAAGTTATTTTTCTAAATTACATACACACATAGAAAAAAAGGTTGTGTTTTGCTGTTAAGAGAAGATTGAAAGTTGTTAACTATTTCTATAATTGTTAGAGGCGAAATGTAAGTAGACTATATTTTGTTCAATGTATTAGCTGTTTTAATTCTTGTGCAAATTTAATTATTTGTTTACTGGAAAGTAGCCAAAATATGAAAAATATGACACAAAACAGCCAAACTCGTAAATAAAATACATTATAAATTTTGAATAAAAGTTTTAAAATTCATCATCCTCTTTAAGTGCCCCCTCCGCAACAAAGGTCGGCTGCAGCGGACATCTGTCCATTTCGTGATGTGTCTCTCCAATTTGTATCTCTGCCTACCCCCTTGCTCGCTTCCTCTCGACTTTACCCTAAAGTAAGGTCTTCATTTTGGGAATTTTAATATGATGTAAATAATTTATTTGTTTGATCTTTATTTCCTTTAATACTCCTTTTTCATACGAAATGTTATTAGAACCTCTTTATTCGTTTTCTTATCTTTCCACGAAGTTCTTCCTATTCTATATATCCACATCTCAAAGGCATCAATTCTGTCTAGTTGTTTGTTCATTATCTGTGTTTCTGAGCCATACATTAATGTAGAATCGATGTAGCATTTTATACTTCTCATTTTTAGCTCGTTTATAATTTGTTTAAGTGTGAATATTCTCATATCATTGAAAGGTATTTTTAGCCATTCATATTCTCCTTTTAACTTATGTTTCACTTCTACCATCATTAGTGGTTATGTGTCCGAGATATTGGTAAAGTTTTACTTGTTGTAGTATCTCTCCGTGTATTTTTATGTTTAGCATCTGTTCCTCTGCGATTTTGCTGATTAAACTGGTTTTTTTAATTTTTATGAGTTTATATCTAGTCAATATTCTTTACTTGATTTATCGATTTTATCTAGTAGTCTTTGTAGTTGCTGTTCACTTTCTGCCAGAAGGACAGTGTCACGTGCATATTGCATGTTCTTTATTATTTTCTCACTGATCTTGAGTACTGACATTCCATCTATATATTTACACAGGGTGATCAAATACGTCCTTGTCTTGTCCCTATTTTTATTTCTGTGTATGGTGAGTCGCAATTTTCACACCTTTTTGGTACAGTTTATTTCCAATATATATTTCTAATCGGTCTGATGTCTGTGGATAGATAGTGTATTAGAGACACTCGGAAATATAACAGCGGAAGAGGCTAATAGAAGGGCAAAAGACCGTACACTCACTCTCCCCTCAACACCGAAAGGTACATGAGGACAGAAAGAAAAAGAAATCTAATGTCTTTTCTATCTATGCCTATTTCTTGAAGACAATTAATTGTTCACGTTGGACTGTCGTAGGCCTTGCCAATGAAGCCAATATAGATACTTTTTTGAACCACTGTGTATTTATCTACGGATATTTGGATGAGACCAGAAGATAAAGGAGGGATTTGAGATGTTCAAACCTTCTCCTTAGCAAATCTAAACATGACATTTAGTACTAGGAACATAACCAAGATCCGGCAGGCAACCCTACTTGAGATTGAGCAAAAATATGAACTTCGTTCACACTGCGCGGGTTCAGTGGGCTAATGTTAACGAACGAGGCAATCATAGGGCAGTCAAATTAGAAAGTAGGTGCCTACAGTTTATGTGTCATGCGTAAATATGTTCAATTGTTTTTAATTTGTTTTTTATCTAGCTCATGTCTAATTGACGTCACTAGAGTTGGTGAGCTCATGTCTAATTGACGTCACTAGAGTTGGTGAGCTCATGTCTAATTGACGTCACTAGAGTTGGTGAGCTCATGTCTAATTGACGTCACTAGAGTTGGTGAGCTCATGTCTAATTGACGTCACTAGAGTTGGTGAGCTCATGTCTAATTGACGTCACTAGAGTTGGTGAGCTCATGTCTAATTGACGTCACTAGGGTTGGCGAACTCATTTCTAATTGCCGTCACAAGGGTTGGTGAGATAATGTCTAATTGACGTCACTAGGGTTGGTTAGCTCATGTCTAAGTGACGTCACTAGGGTTGGTGAGATAATGTCTAATTGAGGTCACTAGGGTTGGTTAGCTCATGTCTAAGTGACGTCACTAGGGTTGGTGAGATAATGTCTAATTGAGGTCACTAGGGTTGGTGAGCTCATGTCTAATTGACGTCACAAGGGTTGGTGAGATAATGTCGAATTGACGTCACTAGGGTTGGTTAGCTCATGTCTAAGTGACGTCACTAGGGTTGGTGAGATAATGTCTAATTGACATCACGCGGATTGGTTACACCCAGCGTGAGATAGACCAATAAAAACCTTCCAACAGAATTAATTAGGACCACATTCATTACGTCATTTATTTATTCTTTGGCTTTCGTTTACTCACTATTTAAACTGGTAATGTTTATTCTAATATCTGCAGTAACAATGGTGTTATGAAGAAGGCAGAAAAAAGTTGACCATCGTATCATCAAGGAAATTGACACAAATGAAAAACGCTAAACAATACGTTGTACACAGTGATGTAGATACGACTTTGCTAAATTATTTTAAAATTCTTTAAAACTATTTCTCTACGGAAACTGTTAATCTCATTTTACCGCAATCATTACGTCTTATTACTAAATGTCGTATCCAAGGTCCTAGATACGTCTTCAGTAGGGGTTGGGGGGTGGAGCCTATCTGTGGGATTGAAGGGAGGCCACGGAGACAACATTTGAAATTATGAGGCCACAGTTCTGTCTATTTTGCGCCACAGGGAGGTAACTATTTGACTTTTTGAGGCCGATAATCAATAAAAAGCGTTTGTGATCCGTGAAAAAAGCTAATGAACCTTTTTTGGCAACCGTGTCACGAAAGAAAAATTGTGTCTCAATAGGGAGTAGTGGAAATAGAGAGGTTGGGAACCACTAATCTAAGGGGTACAACACTAAAATAAACAATGCCACACATAGTATTTAAAAAGAAAAAACACAACATTTAAGCTTGGCTGCTAATCGTTACAATCTAACTGCAGACTTTCTTACCACTTTACTACCATCATCGCGTAACAATTCCTGGACAAGATGTAGCATTCATCATAGTTCTCCTGCTCATCTTAAGCTAATCTTTCTGTGTTTGTAAGTGTCATTCTCGATTGATCTTAGATATCTTGTATCCATCCTCTTCTTGGTCTCAACTCTAATTTTTTGGTCACATTGTGATCATCCCATCAACTATGGTCTTTTCTAGGCTGTCCTATCGTTTGATTCGTCCATAATGTTGTTAGCCAATATGTTTACATGGGCGGAGTCATTTGAGAGAGCAGAAAAGCGGGCATCACTAAGACTCATACTCATTGTTGTTCCCGGACACGCGGGCGTGAAGGGAAACGAACAAGCCGACCAATTAGCTAGCCTCGCCACCACAACAGACGGTCAGCCTATGGACAGAGCAGACATACTCATTGCTCTTCGTGAATCCTCACGATCAGAGGATTTTGAGATGTGTGAGCATGAGTCAATATCAAGAATGCGTGAATTGGGAGTGAGGATTGGCGTGGCCCGTAGAGAACCCCTGACAAAGAGTTCAAAAAGAGCAGTGAACCAACATAGAACCGGAAGCATCAGCCGTTATACCCTGAGAGATTTACTGAAGCGAGATCTGAGCACCTATGGACTTGTCCGGTGTGCGAAGAGGATAATCAACATACCTAATGTTTACATTCACCCCTCTCCTAAAATGGCAATATTACTGATGCTTTTGATCTATGGTATTATCAGGAATGTCATTTTTGTTTCAGAATTGCTATTGTTTCTACTGTATTGGTAAATATTCATCCACACATTTTCCATATACATACATATTTCCACTTGCACTTCCCTTGTATTTACACTTATGTAAAAATAATCTTTATAACAACAGTTGAAGGGAACATACCAACAAGCCCATCTTAGAGAACTTGCACTATTAATTGTGTATTACGTCGAAATCGGATATGTCGGGCAATTTGTCCAAATAACATACGACATAACGCATCCCAGTTATCTGGACTACATCCTGCAGGAAATCTGGTAGGACAATTGTCTCAATAAAGAGAGATCTAGTGGGAGAATGAGAATGAAGGCAAGTCACAGTAACTCTGCTGAAATAGAATGTGTCTGACCATTGATAAAAACAAAACGTAACATAACGTATCGCCGCTATTTTCTGGACTATATCCAGCTGGAATCTAATAGAATCATTGTCCTGCTTCAAGAGAGATCTAGTAGGATCACTGTTCTGCTGCAAGAGGTATCTAGTAGGATCATTGTCCTGCTGCAAGAGAGAGATCTAGTAGGATCATTGTTCTTTTACGAGAGAGATCTAGTAGGATCATTGTTCTTTTACGAGAGAGATCTAGTAGGATCATTGTTCTTTTACGAGAGAGATCTAGTAGGATCATTGTTCTTTTACGAGAGAGATCTAGCGAGAGGTTGAGACCTAATGCTTGAGGTTTTAATAAAACCTCATTAGCAAAATAGAATCTATTGCTCTACATGGATCGTATCACTTACAAACGTCAAAACTACCGCTTTATATGGACCGTATCACACACAAAAGTCAAATCTATGCTCTACGTGGACAGCATCACGAACAAAACTCGAATCCATGGCTCTACATGGATCGCATCACGAACAAAAGTCGAATCTACCACTCTACATGGATCGTCACACACACAATTCAAATCTATTGCTCTACATGGACCGTATCACGAACAAATGTCGAATACATGGATCGCACCACAAACAAATTTCTAATCTACCGCTCTACATGGATCGTATCACACACAAAATTCAAATCTATTGCTCTACATGGATCGTATCACGAACAAAAGTCGAATCTAAGGCTCTTCGTGGACCATATCACATACAAAAGATATACATCAATTAATTATCAGGAGACATTCATGAAACACATATCACGTGATTAACGAACACATCCATCAACTGATAAAAGAGAGAAATGAATCGGATCGGATCACAAACAAGAGACAGCTAAATATTTCACTATAGAAATACAATATAAGAAAACAGAGAAACACAATATAGACAAAAGAGTATAGCAACTATTATTATGGAATATGGAAAAAATAAAGATTGGATACAGACCAATCAATCAGGGTTACATCCCAGTGATTATTTACGTCATCTATATGGCTCCACTGTGAGTCATATTGCTTTGCTGGGGCCACGAAGAAAAACATTGAATATGTGGAGGGGGGACTGGGAGGCAAGGTCTTGTCTAAAAAAAATTGGGGGGGGGCGGATGTATTATTTTGAGGGTATCTCATAAAACATGATAATAAGCATCAGAGAAATCTGACGCTTATTAATTGACACAAGAGAGCTACGGAGGTAAATTTGTTCTATAAGGGCACCACGGCCGTAAAAAGTTGAGAATATTGATAAAAAAACGCCATCTGTGAAACTTTAGACAAAGTATAAGAAAGTACAAAGTATTATACTTAAGAGTTCACAGAACAAATTAAATCGCATGAAAAGGTATAGTTAACTATTTACAGAACAGACTGACTTGACGTTTCCGCTAAAAAGTCTTCATTAAAAAAAAAAATATAGTGCAAACGGGGAACAAACAATAAAATTAATACGCATATGGGCTGGACTGTAGACATTTAACAGTAGGAAAAACAAAGTAGCGGCGACGATAAAGTATTGTGTAGCAGAAACGCATATTAAAAAAAGTTTTAGAAATGAGCACGAAACAAAATTAAGAGTGGAAACCCTAGAATGACACACACAAAAAACAGCTGAGTTAGCTATATATCAAGTAGCATATTTTCCCCCAGAACATTGTCTTCGTTGTGGATACCCTGAATGCCTCGCTGTCCCTGGTAAGGAGGTCTGAATTAGCGAGAGTCATATTCATACATTCTTCGACGTCGCTGATTCATCGTCTTCTTGGTTTACCTCTTCTTCTCGTCCCTAACACTCTGCCCTCCAGAATCAGCATTTCGATGTCATCTGGTCTCTTTATGTGTCCAAAATACTGTAGCTTTCTTCTTATGATTGTATCCTGATATACAAACATGAGTACATTTCATTTATACCAAATGGCTTGAAGTAAACACAACATTGGCCGTTGTACAGTTTGTCAGAATTTATTAACAATAAAAAATACAGGCTAGGTCGACTCAAGAGTTACTATAAATTTCCAGCAGGATGTAATCAAGAGAACGGAAAAGTGCTGTCTCGCAATTTTATTTATTAACAAACTTATTTGACTCATCCGACTTCGGCTGTGGTAAATAATACTTTCAGTATTTTAACCGATTCCATTGAACAGTAGACGTCCATACCTATTTCTCTAGTAAACTATCAGTACGTTGCAACCAGTTGCTCGTACTGCACGCTGGTCACAAATTGCAAACATATCCACGGTCAAACTTGCTTAGCCTTATTGCTTCTGTGTGTGTCATTTATCGACATAGAAGGCCACGCCAATGGTACTAATTTCCTGATTCTGAGTTGATCCTGGAGGTGTTTATGGTCAAAAAATTAATCTTAGCCGGTAACGAACTTGTGCCAACAGATTACAAAGCCAATGCACTATAATACTAAACAATATCAACCGCGTAAAATGGGGGAAGGGAGATTTCAATTCAATCAAAAAATAAAAACGTGACTATGTATTAGATAGAAAGTCAAAGGTTTTCATTAAAGGCCCTTCCCTCCCTCCTCCCCCCCCCCCCCCCCCAAAGGACCAACAATCTAACGCAAATGAAAAAATTGAAATTACACAAGGAAAAAAGAAAATGAACTTTTTTTATTTTGAAGGTAAATCCCCACCCCCTTACCTAGGACATATCTACAGCCTTGCCACTCAATAAATCGTGTACGTAAAATAATATTGTATGCCCCAACATGAATGCCCTGGATGGAAATAAAAGTTTCACAGTTTGTTGAAGATATTGACGATGTAACCTGATGATTGACCGAAGAACGACGAAGAAGAATTTATCAAAACCATATTAGCAAGATTATTCAGTTTGCTGCACGCAATGTTTTTATTAAAAAAAAAAAAATTATGTTTGAAAGGTTATGTTTGAAATGTTATGTTTTCAAATGTTATGTTTGAAAAAAATAACAAATAACCATTGAAAGGTTAAGAAACAGAAATATAGTGTACCTGATGATTTGTCATGTAATCTTAAGAAATAATTGCGTTAATATAATTATACAATGTTACTGCATCTCAAGAAGCCACCAAACGCACCATATATATATATGTCGTGCAGGCAAGCCTGCATTGACCAGAGACATGCTCATACATTCTTCGATGTCGCTAGTTAGTCCATCATCTTCATGATCTTCCTTGTGTACTCTTGCCTGACACTCTGCTCTCCATAATAAGCCTTTCGATGCCATTGTGTAGCTTACTTTGCATGATGGTATTTAGAAGCCACCCTTCATGTAGTTTCAGTAATTTCAAAATGTAAATGTTCTTCTTTGATATATATATATATAGAGCAGGGGTGGGCAAACTTTTTGTGCAGAGGGCCACATTCAAAATTGTAAAGCTATTGGAGGGCCACATATAATATTATGTATATTTTTGTTTAAAATTATCGGTAAGTAATCAATTAAATATTTTTTATTGTAAAGAAAGGTAGTTTTACATAATGTAGATAACTTCTGAAATAAATTACATTTCTAACAGACTTACACTATAACAGTATATTTTCTAATATGGATAAAAGGTTTTGCAAATATTTTAACAATAATTGAAAAATATTATGTTGCATACAGTTACAATATGGGTTCATATCAATAGTTTTAATGAAGATTAAAAAAAAAACACCTTACACATACAGTCACAACAGTTACAACTTTATTGATATTATTGAACTTAATTTCTAATGAGATGCTTGTAAGATTTTATAATTCCTTTGAAATCTGGAACAAGTTTACTTGTATAAATTTGCATGACTGCATTTAAGTTGCAATCAGATAATAAAGACCTATTCTTAGATTTGTTGATTTTTAAGCAAGAAAATGCATGTTCACAAATGTATGTAGATCCAAATAATGACAAAAATTTAGCTGCAAAGTTTTTTAAGTTTGGGAATGATTGTTCAGGCAAAGAACCATAGAAATCCACACAAAAAAATGTAGACCTAAATTTTTCCTTCAGGTAATGATTGGCTTGTAATTCAAGCAACTCCAACTGTATGCGTTCTGGGGCTCTATCAGCTTCTGCACTGAGAGGAGAACTGATAACATTGAAGTGCTGCTCCAAGTTCTTGAAATCTTGGAATCTTCTTCCAAATTCTTCAACCAATACATCTAACTGAGCTTTGAATTTTTTACTCATTTCATCAGAAATAGTTTCTTGTTTCAGCAAAGGGAAGTGACAAAACATGTTTTCACATGCTTGTCTGGAAAACAGTGAGAGTTTGGCTTGAAATGATTTTACATGAACATACATTTCATGAGCAAACAAACCATTGCCCTAAAGTTTAACATTCAGTTCATTTAACTTTTCCATTATTTCAATGGCAAATATAAAGTCAAGCTTCCACTCTGCATCAACAATGTTAGCATTGAAGTCACATTCTATTCCCTTCATGTCTAGAAACATTACTATTTCTTATTTAAGATCCCATGCTCTCCTTAAAACCTTTCCGAGACTCAACCATCGAACTGTACTGTGATACAGGACATCAAAATGTTCAGTTTCTAGATCATCTAGTGATGCTTTGAACTGCCTGTGATTGAGTCCTCTTGATCTGATGAGGTTTATGACACTGACAACTAGGTCAATAACATGTTTAATTTTTAAAACATATTTACACAAACTTTCCTGATGAATCACACAGTGAAGTGGTAATATTACGTGGTCAGGATATTCTGACTTAATCCTATCATTGATCATCTTTATCAGTTCTATATTTTTTGCAGTTAAAACACGAGCACCATCAGTTGTAATACTGGCCATCTTGTTCCACATTAACCCAGCTCTTTCAATACAGCTACTAACAGCATTGAATATATCGAGGCCAGTGGTAGTGTCTTTGATCGACTTAACACTCAGTAACTCTTCAGAGAGCTTAAAAGAATTGTTTATTCCACGTATAAAAACTAATAATTGAGCAGTATCATGTACATCAGTAATCTCGTCCAATGCAAGAGAGTACCACAAAAAATGCTTACTTGGATCTTGAAGTTGAAGGGTCAAATCTTCACTTATATTTTCAACACGTCTGACCACAGTTCTTCTGGATAATGTAATACTGTCACATTTGTTGTTTTGTTCTGGACACAGAATGTTTGTTGCATCTAGTAAACATTCCTTAATAAATTCACTATCAGAAAATGGCTTGTTGTATTTCACAATTTTGCCTCTGTTGCGGCATCTTGAATTGAAGACTGTTTTGTAAACACAGTTTGTTGTTTCTCCAGACTTTATACCAACTCCATGCATTTTCTTTTCGTTTCTTCAGATGTTAGATTGTGTCCGAAATTGGGATGTTTTGTCTGGTAATGTATTTTTAAGTTATATTCTTTCAAAGCAGCCACTGATTCATGACACAGCAAACAAACATATTTGTTGCCAACTTGCATAAAACAATATTTGGTAATCCATTCGTCTTTGAAAACCCATCACTCGTCTTCAATCTTACGTTTTTTTGATGCACTCATTATAATAAATATATCTCAAAATGTTGCAAAATTAACTAAGAACAAATGTTCTTCCGACAGTGCGAATATAATTATTTAAATTTAGAAAACTCGGTTGCAATATAAATACGGAAATCTATGAATGGAAACCACAAACGTGATGGTTATTAAAACACACCGGGAATTCCCCAGAAACTGCGCAGCTTAAATGATTGCAAATCGAGTATTTGCGCATTCCATTCGTATGTTATTGGGGGAGGGGGTTATTTCTGACGGTACATTATTGTTGTAACGATGTATTATTAATTATAACAGATTTTTAGCGATATTCTATTTTGTATGAAGCATCTTTTAAATATAAACTAAACATACATCCCGACATAATGCTTAAAAGTTAAAAACAATTAATTATAATTTGAAAGGCAATTTTCAACCTTTATAAAATTATATCGTCCGAGAACTTATAATCATTGAGAAACATTCAGCCAATCAAATTACGTCAATTCTAGTATAGTAAATTACTCAATAATAAACTCTCATATTAAACGTAATAAATTTTCATTGACGATATATATATATCAATATTAATATTTAAATGATGTGAAATTGGGAAACAAATACTGTATATTTAATGTATAAGAAAGTCGAATTAAAATTCCAATGGATTTCTGCGTAATATTAATGGGGAAAAAATCATTTGTGACGATCGTTTGTTTATTCAAAAATGTATTTGAGGGCCGCAAAATATCCAGTGGCGGGCCGCATGCGTCCCGCGGGCCGTAGTTTGCCCACCCCTAATATAGAGTACTGTTTTCACCAATTTGTTTTATTAAACCCTGCCCTCT
Organism: Meghimatium bilineatum; assembly: GCA_034231615.1. Classification (NCBI taxonomy): domain Eukaryota; kingdom Metazoa; phylum Mollusca; class Gastropoda; order Stylommatophora; family Philomycidae; genus Meghimatium; species Meghimatium bilineatum. The sequence goes on from CM067304.1 coordinate 36,783,566, forward strand.
TCGTATTGTCTATTACTGCCCCCCCCCTCTTATTGCCTACAATCGTCGACGTTGTTTAGTGGTAGCCTCATCTCCATATATAAAGGGAACCACGTAGCACACTGGCTTCACATATGAGTGGTCCTGTGTTCATTCCCCAGTTGAAGTGGAAATGTTTTTCTGATCGCAACGGCTCGCGGGTCGACCCAGCCTTAACTTAAATGGGTACCGGATTAATCCGGGAAGTAAAGACTACGAAGGAGAGGAGATGGCTACCGCCTTCATTTGCAGAGCCACTAAAATGTGAGATCGCTAACATTTCACACCCCTACGGCATTGATAAATGATATGGGTTACATTACTTACTTACTCCATATATGTCTTCGTCAGGTCTTACGCATGTACACTATTTAGTGCGTTTGTATATTTCTGTGTATACAGTTGGCATCATTGACATGAAGTATTTCCTTGGGGGGAGGGGGTTTTGACTCTTATGATTCTTTCTTCCGCGTTCTTAGCATTCCTCTTACCGTGTTCCTGTTTCTATTTGTATCTATCTATAATGTGTACGGACTTCCGGTAGTGACGTCCGTTGATGGGGGGTGTTTCTCTAATCAAGTCTGGGTCATTCCGTCGATAGTTGGATTAATCAACTAACATCGTAAAGTCCAGACCGATTTGTGTAAAAAATACAACAACAATCTCTTGAATGGATACCTACAGGAAAAAGAGCAAAGGGTAGACCAAAAGAAACACACAGAAGAACAATACTTAGAGAAAGTAAAAAAACCAACATTCATACTATTCAAGAACTGCACAGAATAGCTTTGAACAGACAGAATTGGAGATATCTGCCCTATGCGCTAACTTCAGCGCAAAAGGAAAATGAATGAATAAATAATGTGTACAATTCAGGAGAGCACCACTATTACTTGTATCTAAATATCATTACGCCTTTTTTCTTTTCTAATTCAATGAGATGGAGTTGTGACAAGTTGTTAATTTACATTAACAATTGTGTGCTTATTTCTGGTTCGTTTTTGTTTCCTGATAAAGGTCCCGTTTGGTCCGTAATGTGGAAAAAGTCCTTTTTTTATTTCTAATTGACACTAATTGTACTATTTATTAGTTATATTAGTTACCAGTAACAGTAACACATTATCATAATTGTTATCTCTTCTATTGCAGTAAGAACTCCTTGTTCACACTTCAACAGATTCTTCTGTTCAAATTATCAAGAGTATAAACTCTGCACAGTAATTTCAACATAGGAACTAATATATTGTTCCTTTTCTTCGAGTCGATAAACGAACTTGAACAGATAATCACTATGATGCACAAGGAATGCATCTCCACAATGGCTGTCCTGTCGTTATTTCTGGTGCTGTTTCTTGAAGTTTCTTCCCTTGAATCAACTGTACCGGAAATTACTTTTCTTGGTAAGTCAATGTTTGTGCTGTGTTTTTACAGTGTATTCTGGATGAATATGGTGGATAAACATTGGTGAACTATTTGACTGTTCTCAACATATTAGCTGTTTGTTTAGTACGACAATCGATAATATGTGAGACTGCTGTAAAACTTTATAACAATGATGTTCGTCCGTCGTGATCGACGATGACCAAAAACTCAACCATAATAATAATAACAATAAATAATAAAATAATAAAGTTAATAGTGCGTTTTTAAATGACTAGCAAGTCCAATGCGCGCACAAAATGTTCTTTTACAGAATTGACAACAATAGAAGGTATCTGTGTGAGGTTAAGATGATTTTTCTTTTCTACATGTCCGCTTGTCTCACAGTTTCTTGTCTGAATTCTTCCGCCGCTAGTGCTCCCGTTCTAATGCTGTAACGCCATGCTGTTCTATCCTGAGCGAGGCTCTCCCAAGCGCCTACGTCAATGTTAAGATGTTTCAATGATGACTTGAGCGTGTCTTTGAAACGCTTTTTCTGTCCACCAGCTTTTCGAAATCCAGCCTCGAGTTCTCCATAATATATTTGTTTTGGCAAACGCGAGTTCTCCATACGCACAAGATGGCCTGCCCAGCGTGCCTGCGCCTTCATAAGTATTGTGTGGATGCTTATTGAGGTTGATTTTTCCAAGACCTCGTAGTCTGGTACTTTGTCCCACCAATGGATGTTTAGTACTTTACGTAGGCAGGTAAGATGGAAATGATTTAACTTTCTTGCATGTCTAGCATACACTGTCCACGTTTCGCAGGCGTATAGTAAGGTTGGTATAACAGCAGCATGATCTACTTGTAGTTTGGTGGTTGTTCTTATACCTCTTCTGTCCCATACATTGTTGTGTAATCTGCCAAATACAGCACTAGCTTTTGCCAGTCTATTGTTAATTTCCACATCAATGTTGACATCGCGAGAGAGAGTGCTTCCAAGGTAAGTAAAATTGTCGACTACCTGCAGTTTTTCCTGATTGACGATGATGGAAGTAGCAGTATGTTGGCTATTTGATGTTGCTTGGTGCATGACGTCTGTTTTTTTTGGTGTTAATAGTGAGACCAAAGTTGTTGCAGGCCTTTGAGAAGCGGTCTATTGTGCTCTGCATATTTACGACAGAGTCAGCATACAATGCACAGTCGTCAGCATAAAGTAATTCTCTAACAGCACTAGATTTAGTTTTCGTGGTTGCTTTTAGACGACGTAAATTGAAAAGACCACCATCCGTTCTGTAATTGATCATTATGCCTGCTGTTTCATTACTATGGTGTGTTTCCGTTAACATGGCCGTAAATAACAGGCTGAAAAGAGTAGGGGCCAGCACACATCCCTGCTTTACACCATTTGTGACAGGGAATGCAGGAGATACTCCTCCGTCGCAGATAACACTAGCCATCATACCGTCATGAAATTGTCGTATCACAGTGACAAGTTTTGGGGGACATCCGAACTTTGTAAGCACCTTCCACAGTCCTTCTCTGTTAACGGTATCGAATGCTTTAGTTAAGTCCACAAATATTGCTAAGAGTTCACTATGTTGCTCTTGTGACTTTTCCTGAATTTGTCGTGCAGAGAATATCATATCAACTGTACCACGACCTGCACGAAAACCGCACTGACTCTCTGGGAGTAGCTCGTTTAGTAGTGAATTATTTAATCTGTTGAGTATGACACGAGCGAGAATTTTACCAGCTATAGACAAAAGTGATATGCCCCTGTGATTATCGCAAGACTGTTGGTACCTTTGCCTTTATATAGGTGCACTATAGAAGCATCTTTTAGATCTTGAGGCAATGTACCTGAGTTCCAGAAAATACGAAAAATGTCAGTTAGTTTTTAATCAGCAGTAGTCCGCCATTTTTATAAATTTCAGCAGGTAAGGCATCCAAACCTGGAGCTTTATCATTTGATATTTGTTTAATCGCTATAATAACCTCTTGACTGCTTGGAGGTATATCGAGTTCTTCTCTTATCCTAAGTTGTGGCCTTCTGTTTATGACTTCTTCATTTATTACTGATGGTTTGTTTAGGATTTCTTCAAAATGTTCAGCCCAACGATTTAAGATGTCATTTTTATCAGTGAGAATCTTCGACGAATCGGCATTTAATAGAGGTGGTGATCCCGATGAGTGTGGGCCATAGATAGTTCTTAAAGCCTCATAGAATCGCTTATAGTCATTTCTGTTTGCAAACATTTGAATTTCATCAGCTTTTCCACTGAGCCATTTATCCTTTATCTCTCTAAGCTTCTTTTGACAAGTGTTACGGATCTTGTTATAGGCTACTTTCTTGGACGGTGAAGATGCTGCCCCTTGTAGTTTCTTGAAAGCTTTGTGTTTTTCTTCTAACAAGGATGTTATCTCAAAGTTATTATCATCAAACCAGTCTTGGTGTCTATGTACCTTCACACCCAAATGTTCCTTCGCTTTGGCGTAAATAATTCCTTTAAACGAAGCCCAGCTATCTTCAGATGTGGTATTAAGAAGATCTAAGTCTCTCAAGGCTACGTCGAGATCCTTGGAGAGATTATTTTTTATATTGTGGTTACTCAACCGATCAGTGTTTAGGCGTTTTTCTATCTTTTGTCCCTGTGGACGTCTTTTTCTTGCAATTGTGAAATTTAGTTTGGATACTATAAGCCGGTGGTCAGTCCAGCATTCAGCTCCACACATTGCTTTTGTGACACGAACATCTTTGATGTCCCTTTTTCTAGTTATGATATAGTCTATAAGATGCCACTGCTTGGAGCGTGGATGCATCCAAGAGGTCTTTTTGCTCGTTGGCAAGCGAAAAATAGTGTTGGTGATAGTGAGTTCGTGCACAGAACATAGCTTTAAAAGAAGGGAACCATTGCTGTTACATTTACCGATCCCATGACGTCCAAGAACACCTTGCCATGTCTGGAAGTCTTTGCCAACTCGGGCATTGAAATCACCCAGGATAATGAGTTTATCAGTTCTAGGTGTACCAGATATAGCGGCATCTAACTCTTCATAGAATTTATCCTTTTCCTCATCAGGATTTGTCATTGTCGGCGCATATGCAGAAAGTAATGTGGCAAAGTTATTTTTGCTCACTTTCAATCGCAACAACATCAAGCGATCGCTAATTCCTCGAGGCAGACCTGGAAGTTTCTGCGCCAGAGATGATTTTATAGCAAAACCAACACCTGATTCACGCCTCTCTGTGTTTTTACGTCCTATCCAGAAGAATGTATACCCTCCACCTCTCTCTGTCAACTGACCCTCATCTGCAAACCGCGTTTCACTAAGTGCAACAATATCCAGATTATAACGGGCCAATTCTTTAGCAATTAGTGCTGTTCTTCTTTCTGGTCTGTTTACATCTGAGATATCAGTAAGTGTCCGAACATTCCATGAACCAACTAGGATTGATTCACACTTTGTTCTCTTCATATTTAATTAGTAAAGATAAGTAAATAAATGGGTTGAGAAATGACTAGCGCTGAAGTTGGTTTATAGTGTGGAAGAGTTGCGCTATTCGTCAACCACACTCTCTCTCCTGAGTTTCATCTTATAACAATAGTACATACGTAAAACACATGGTCCATCAGATTTACAATAAACGCACAAAGACCAGGTTTTTTCAGACCAGTAGACGCGCACCTGAAAAAAAACATAAATTGTTCAAGAAAGTTTCAGCTTTCAATTTTGAGTTCTTTTTTAATAATATATACAAAACATATAGTGAAAAAAATAATAAAAATACAGACACCATCACAAAAGCATTAGACGGCTGACAATTAATAGCACAGATACCCGAGTAGATAGAAACATTCTATGGGAAACCTTAGAAATGTATAACATCAGAGGACACCTGTTAGATAACATAAAAGCGATATATCAAAAATGCCAAAATTCAGTAAGAACTACAGATGACTGAACCTTTTGAAACAAGATCTGGAGTAAGACAAGGATGCGTACTTTCACCCCTACTTTTCAACATTTACATGGACAGAATAATAAAAGAAGCTCACATCAACAAAGAGGAAAACATTGCAAATAAACCTGATGAAGAACTTAATAATGAAATCAATGAACTATTATTTGCTGTTGATCAAAGTTTAATATACAAATATGAGGAAACTTTGCAAAAGCACATCAATGCATTGTTGTTAGCATGTCAGAAGTACAACATGAAAATTAATGTACAAAAAACAGAAGTTATGAAAATTAGCAAGTCTTCAACACCAATGAATATAACAATAGATAACACCAAAGTGAAACAAGCCAAAGAATGTAAATATATAGGCAGCATTTTTTCCAAAGATGGAAGACTAGACAGAGAAATAGAAACAAGGTGTCAGAAAGCAAACACAGTGACTTACCAACTTTCACCATTACTTCTTCATCCAAAGATCAAGATGGAAATTAAAAAACAAATAATATCTACAATTTTTATACCAACAATGTGCTACCAATGTCAAACATGGTCTTTAACAGCTTCTTAGCAAAGAAAATCGTCACATGTGAAATGAAGTGTCTGAGGAAAGCTGCAATGGTTACAAAACTAGATAAAATAAGAAATGAAGAAATTAGGAAAAGAGTTGGTATAATATCATGTATCGAACATATTGAGAGACAGCAAGTAAAATGGTTCGGTCACCTTATGAGAATGAAGCTAAACCAAATACCAATAAGAGCATATAATACAAGAATATCCGGGCTTAAAGCCAAAGGTAGACCAAGAAAACGGTGGATAGAAAACATTAAGATAACCTTGAACAAACATGGACTAAATGCAACCTCGGCGACACATCTGGCCTTGAAACGACAGCTTAAGATACCACCCCTACGCTTAACGGCAAGTGTGAATGCGATCAACAATCATTCACCTGGGGATAGACAATAGACACCCTAGGTAAGAATGACGTATGTATACACAGGAATTGTCATAGAGATGTTACATGCCTGACGTTGACAGCTCCTTAAGGTATGTACCAGAACAAACCCTTGGAGTGAAAGTCATGGAATACCAATATGCATTCAGACCAACACGAGCAAGGAATATTCAGTGAGGACGATTATAACAGTGCGCAGCTAATGAGTCACCCCTCTCAGTTTCCTGGACGAGGAATATCCACAAAACATATGAGTCAAAGTATACACAGATGGTTCAGCACAGAATGCAGTGCTGAATTGAGATGCATGTGTATATATAGAATATTCACACACGTTTAGAGATACGATCCGAACACCAATAGGAAAGTTATGTAATAATTATGATGCAGAAATCCAGGCAATTATGGTGGCAACTGAAAAAAAATCCTGAACTCCAACCATGCCACACAGCCTGAGGTATTCCTGACAGATGCAAGGTCAGTGTTTCAAGCGTTCCAGTCTGGAAAACTAACAGAATTACAAAAACTACTTAATGATCTGTCTTACCCGTATAGGGTAACTAAGCAGTGGATACCCTCTCACTGTGGAATACCTGATCAATTGGCTTAGAAAGGTGATGCCGAAAACCAACTAGATGTACGAATGACCTACCATCAGAAAAAAAACAGATGATAAAATCAATAAGAAAGCCACAAACACCAACACACGATGACTATCACATTATGAACAGATCAGAATAAATTGTAATTCTACGCATCAGAACAGGGCATAACCGGCCCCTTAGTCACATGTACACAAAATTCAAGGTTGGCAACACGGCCATGTGTACAGGTAGTAGAGAGTGCCAAACATATACTTCAAGAGTGTTTTTAGTTCGAAACGCTGAGGCAGACATATTGACCAAAGGAATCAACACTGGAATAAAAGCTATATGGGCCACTGTGTGAACTACAAATTACAATTGTATTCAGGAGACAGAATTAAAGATATAGACATGTTTCAAGTGAACGAAAGAAGAATAAGAATAAGTCTTAGAGAGGCGCATAAAAATATGGGGAATGAGAATGAAATAAAACAAATATGCCTGAAAACAACACGAATGACAATACAACAAAGGCCCTAACCAAATGTAAATAAATGAATGATCTGTATTAAGACCAAATGGCCTATGGGAATGAAACTGCAATATATAGCAATTTTCGAATATGTACCTAGCTCTATCGACTGTCGTGCAAGATCTTATTGCAGTGACCGAAATATCATGGGCACTACAATGATCATTGTCACTGATATGCATATGCATAGCAACTGGAATAGGTTCTCTGTTGTTGATGGCATGAAGATGTGCGGCAGAAACATCACTTAGTTATTTGTCAGTTTCATCTATATATTTTGTATCATAACGTTTGCAATAATAACGTTTACAATAACAACGTTTACAATAACAACGTTTACAATAATAACGTTTACAATAACAACGTTTATAATAACAACGTTTACAATAACAACGTTTACAATAACAACGTTTACAATAACAACGTTTACAATAACAACGTTTACAATAACAGCGTTTACAATAATAACGTTTACAATAATAACGTTTACAATAACAACGTAAATCGTGTTAAAGGATTTACATGTAAAGACAACGTCAATAGTGAAAGTGGACTTAGGAAATTACACAGAGCGGATCTACACTACATAAGCACATGTGTAGCAACGCCGTTGTCCGCAACGAACCGTGCCAAAATTATCTGAAAGGTGAAAATACCTGAGGTGACTGTGGACCAAGATATCAAGATTTTTGTCACGCTTATAGACAACCTGAGTAAAATCTTGGTAACCGGCACGAGATGAGGAGCAGACTAGAGAAAGGAATATTGGGTTCAACACGATTCTATGGACAGTAGAGTTATGAGAATCAAAAATGAAGACAAGTTGAACTATATCAGAAGAGGAAGTACCCTGAGTATTAGTCGAAGTATCATGGCGAGAGAACTTACGGACACAACTGTCAGGGTATGATAGTCTACGACATAAATCAATCATCTCACAGGATTTATCAAGAAAGTCGTCATCATTACTATATTTATATACGACGAATGCGAAGAATCTGGGAAAATGACAAAGAGCTGGACGACAAGAAGGTGAATGAGAAGAAATGTAAAGCAGTAAAACTATGTCCATCAATAAGTTTGTAGTTTACAGATGTGCTAAGGTAAGAATGTTGAATTGTGACAAAGATGTCAAGATAGTTAACAGAAATAGAGATATTGGATTTGAATTGAATAGCAGAGTTAAAATTGTTGAAAAGTGATGAAACGAGACACTCCCCCTCAGATAGTAACACACATACCATCATCAATTTATCAATGGAAAAGGACCTTAAGGATCTATATTTAACAAAATACAGCTCCTGGGCCAATTGCGACTAGCCAAGCTTTATTTTACTGCTCCCCAGATTTAAAATTACTTTATGCACATATTTCTGAGTTCTGACAATATCAGACCACAAGCTGTCTTCATTATCATCAAGTGCAGTTGCAAATCAGAAGCTATCTTAATCATCATAAAGTGCTGTCCAACAACGAATATTAGTTGCAACGGACCTCCAGCATCCTTTGTGTTTCCCTCCCACTCGTATCATTGCCTACCCCATGATTGCCCTATAACTCTACCTATAAGGAAATTGTTACCTGTAGTGATGAATAATGTGCTCTGAACGAAGCACACTTTTTGAGGTGGTACATCCCGGCAACTTTGGAAGGTGATATTGGAGGTGACAACACCCATGTGTTGCTAAAGCCCGAAAATTGAGCAAAGAATAGAAATAGTGTTTACCTTCCATGCAAGTCGTAAGAGGAGACATATGATTATAGGGTGAAATATAGGGTCCAATTATATACACATCCAATATAGGGTCACATTGACACAAACAACATTTTGTAGTTGAATGTGTCAGACCGAAAGGCACCGCAATAACCAGTAAACCATAACACTCCTGACTACATCCTGCTAATTTTCAGGAATTTGAGAACGAACGCTGGAGAAGAAGAAGACACCAAAAACTTCTAGCTACTAGAGAAAACTTCCAGATGGCACGGTTGGCAGATTTTTACCCACTCCAGACAAACATCTTTAATGTATCAGTTCTAAACAGGTTGCCCTAAGGTTTCAATTATTCCTCCCACCCCCCATCTACAGAAATATTGTTCATTCATAAAGTTAATTGATTTACCTTTAATCTGTCTCAGACGTTTGATATTCATCGTCTTCGTTGACACCATCTTTGATTTGTTTTTTGTCACGCGACAATATTGAATAAATTTGAATGTAATCACAGATTCGACAAAATACGATTGACCGTGCCTGTCAATTCTGTGGCAACAATCGATTGACATATCAATATTTTATTGTTTATTATTCTCGTTGTATTTTTTAAAATTTGCAGCTGTGATTAATATCTGTAATTTGTAAACAATATTATTTTTGTGTTGATGTGTTTATGAAATCAGATTATGTGCCGTGTCCGTAAATAAAATCTGTAGCAACAGTTCCCGTGTACTTTTATGTCTCATCTTTCAGTGGTAATTAGTTAATTAATTACTTTTGCACCAACGATAACATATATGACAGTAGGCATGTAGGCATTATTTGCATGTTGAGCTTCTCGTGTGGCTATCGACTGTAATGTACCACAGTCTTATAGCTAAAACGTAAACATAACCTAGGTGGCCAATTTCCGTGAAATATATTGGTTGGCCTTGACTATTTTTGGCATGTAAGGATGTATATAGCGAACTCCTGCAATTTACTCTAGTTCTTGTGTATTACGTTTGCCCAATATTAATCTTTGTCTGTTGGTTATTCTGCGTATTCAGCTTTTCATATTCTCTCTGTCTTCTTTTCTATTCTCTCTTCCTCATTGTAACATGAAGATTCATCCATTTTAAGTGCGTGGCCGATATAATTCCACCGTCTCCTTCTTATAAAACTTGATACAAATTCTTGGGTTTTTTTTCTTCCCTCAGTCCATGTTATGTTCACTATTCCTCGAAGTCACATGTTTTCAAAAGTGATTCATTTAGTGTCTATTGCTTGTAAAATATATTTGGGAAAGTAAAGGCGGCGGAGTTTATGGTGACCGCATCATCCCCAGGTATGCCGTTGGTCAATGAAAAACACGTGCCTAACACCGTATTCAGTTAGTTGTATATATAACCAGTGATATGGTTTTGACACTGTAACAATTCGATGTAGTGCTATGTATAAACAGTGGTCTGTCATTGTAGCCGTTAGATGTATGTATAAATAGTGGTCTGACATTGTAACAGGATTAGATGTATGCATAAATAGTGGTCTGCCTTTGTAACAGGATTAGATGTATGTATAAATAGTGGTCTGACATTGTAACAGGATTAGATGTATGTATAAATAGTGGTCTGACATTGTAACAGGATTAGATGTATGTATAAATAGTGGTCTGACATTGTAACAGGATTAGATGTATGTATAAATAGTGGTCTGTCATTATAACAGGATTAGATGTATGTATAAATAGTGGTCTGACATTGTAACAGGATTAGATGTATGTATAAATAGTGGTCTGACATTGTAACAGGATTAGATGTATGTATAAATAGTGGTCTGACATTGTAACAGGATTAGATGTATGTATAAATAGTGGTCTGACATTGTAACAGGATTAGATGTATGTATAAATAGTGGTCTGACATTGTAACAGGATTAGATGTATGTATAAATAGTGGTCTGACATTGTAACAGGATTAGATGTATGTATAAATAGTGGTCTGACATTGTAACAGGATTAGATGTATTTGTTACGAATTAATAATGCTGATGAGCCGTATTACCTAATGATGATGTCTATGTATTCTTCACTGACTGCACCAGCAGCAACTCCATCTAACTAACTTGTATATGTGGATGTAACTCATCAATAAGTCTCTTCACATATAAAATTGTTTATTACACCAATATAAGTTTCAAACAAGCATAAGACAAAACACGTAATCCATATCAATCAAGTATTTTATTTCACGTAGTTTAAGAACAGTCCTCTTTGGGCTTATTTCTACTGGTTACTAATTTTTTATCTACAACTTCTTTACGTATATATTGGCTATCAAGACCGCATCTCGCCTGTGTGTTGCCGGGGCCTGAAAGGGGAGCAAAGAATAGCGACACTGTTTACCTTCCAGCATGTCGTAAAAGGCGACTAAGGAGGTTATGGGATGGAGTTGGCTGTCCCATCCCATATAGGGTCAGTGGCTCAAAGCGATGCTGAAGTCGGATGTGTAGGCCGAAAGGCGCAGATATCTCAGCAATGATGTAAACCATGACACAACGCATTCCGTTCTCCGGACTACATCCTGTTAATCTGCGGGAATTTGAGAACGAACGAAGAAGAAGAAGACCGCATCTTATGATATTTGGATAGCTTAAACCCATATTCTATTTGATAGTTAACTTCCGCCGTCTCAAATCGTATAGTGAAATCTCAAGGGTTGAAATTCACAACGGTCCATTCTAAACACAATATTTGTCAACAGTCAAATCTCGTAGCCCTGTCTATCATTGACCTGTGAGACTTGCTCTAAATCCCTCGTTTCAAGTCTCGCGTCCCCAGGATGCCTACCAGTAACTTCAATGTATGTCTAACTTTTTGAGAACATCTCACGTTCCCACGCACGTTCTAAGTCCCCTTCTTCTCAGCTGGGACCATGTCCGTCTGGTCGGGACCGAAAACTCAACCTAACTCACGAAACATGTCCTCGCCCGTGGGTCTGGACTGATTCTCCTTTTTTTTTTTTTTTTTTTGCCATTTTCAATAAAACAAGGAGGTCTGTTACTTGTCGTGAGAAATCTGTTTTTTTTTCTGTCAGAATACCTTGCCACAGTAAGGAATTTCTCCTTTACTTTCTTTCTTTGTCTTGTCTCAGTCTTTATCACTGAAAAGAGGTAATTCTCAACCACTTATCAAGTTTCTAGCCCATCACATCTATTATTCAATCTCTTTGATTCCTAGTTAACTTTCCGATTCGGCAATCACTGGCCGCTATATTAAAGGGACTAGGCCGCTATTCAGTTCCTGTAACTCTCATTTCCCTAGTGTTATTTCTCTACCGGTACGACTGGCCTCGTCGTTTAACGGCCCTTTGTGACATACTTCATTAGCACCGTCCTGTCTCCTGTGAGTCCAGGTGAACAATTGCTGACTACTCCCTGATCTGTATATGGTCTTTTCCAACTGGACTTGCTCATCCGAATTGTAAGATTTAGTCTCTCTTTCGATGCTTCTTCCTCCGTTACAATTCTAATGCTTCTTCTTCTGCTGTGTATATTCTTCTTCTTCTGTTACATATATGTATAAACAGTGGTCTGTTATTGTAAGTTAGATGTATGTATAAATAGTAGTCTGACGTTGTAACATAAGTATGTATAAACAGTGGTATGTCATTGTAACAGTTAGATGTATGTATAAATAGTAGTCTGACGTTGTAACAGATGTATGTATAAACAGTGGTATGTCAATGTAACAGTTAGATGTATGTATAAACAGTGGTCTGTCATTGTAACAGTTAGATGTATGTATAAATAGTAGTCTGACGTTGTAACAGATGTATGTATAAACAGTGGTCTGTCATTGTAACAGTTAGATGTATGTATACACAGTGGTCTGTCATTGTAACAGTTAGATGTATGTATAAATAGTAGTCTGACGTTGTAACAGATGTATGTATAAACAGTGGTCTGTCATTGTAACAGTTAGATGTATGTATACACAGTGGTCTGTCATTGTAGCATTGGATGTACATTTATGTATTTAGACGAACCATGACAAAGTTTTTGTCGTAAATAATAAACAAGCATCATAACAAATGCGACACTCCCATAAGTACTCTGATCCCCGTAATATTATTCATTACACGCATATAAGTATTCTGAGTCCTGTAGATATACATAAGTAACATGAGTCCTGTAAATATGCATAAGTACTCTGATTTCTGTAAATATGCATAAGTACTCTGATTTCTGTAAATATCCATAAGTACTCTGAGCCCAGTAAGAACTCATAAGTACCCTAAAGGTGAAGGTCAAGGAAATATTAGTTACAAATCATTGTCACAGTGAGGGTTTCCTATAAGTTCTCTGCTGTCCAGTAGCAATAGCTCCACTCCTCGATGTTCCCGATCATGAGCCTCAGTACCATACTTCTTGATGGCTGTTAACCACGGGAGTAATTTATATTTCAAACCATGAATAATGGGTGAACCTGAAACCCGAATCTGCTAGTCAGCGGGAGAATGAGTTAACCTTATACTATAAATAACCAAATGGCCAGAGGGTGTCCGACAAAGTGGATGGTGCCGCAGTAACCTAATGAACAAATAGTAATGCAAAATGATGTAAAAAGGTTACTAAAACACTTACCTAGCCTATTAATAAAAATATATTTTTAAGAAAAAAAACAAAAAACATACAATAAAACTAAACAGGACAATTCTCAACGTATCGGCTCAAATTGAACCTTTTTCAAGAGACAAACAACAGAAAACGACAAAATAAAAAAATAAATAGATGTCTATATTTCATCAAGCCCTCGTCTCCATAATAGCGCAGGGATGGCAACGCATCTAGTCAAAGTGAAAATGCGTGCATTCATTATAAACAAACCGAAAGTGGGAAATTAGAGACACTATAGATGAGTGCAAGAATAATAAAAGAAAAAGATAAGAAAAATACCCCTTTTGTCACTCTATCAGAAAGGCAGGTTTTAAGAACATAGTCACAACAGGCACGACTGAAGGGAACAGAGACAGATGGGGACGTGAGAAAATATTCATGTGACAACCTAGCAAGGCTTGGAAACAACGATCCTGAAAACAATACTGTGAACAGAGAACCATGGTCACCTACGCCAACAAGAATGGCATATGACAATGATAGATGAGTAATGATGAGGTTGTGTGGTGGTGGGGTGAGTGGGTTTGGGGAAGGAAGGATAGAAGAAGAATCAACATTTGAAAACGCATGGAATGAATGTGAAACCAAATATAGACATAAACATATATATAAAACCAAACCTAAACATACATAGAAATGTAAACACACACCAAGAGTCAAGAAATAAACACATAACAAGATGGACACAGATGTGTGAAGGATACCAACACAAAATGCACAGGCATGTAAATGTATCCACACACAGGAAAGGGCTCACACCAGAATAGGTATACACATTGACACAGAATGGAGATACGTGCATTAACATAAAAAAGCGCTCACATAAATATACATATATATATGTATACACAAATATGAACATTCATGCACATAAACACTTTCTCGTATAAATAATAACATGAACATTCATACACATAGAAACATATACATATATTAATGTAAATATAAACGTTCGTTCACATAAAGATAATGCTATAACAACTGCATATGTATACATACAAATGTGTGGCCCAAAGTAATTGTGTGGATACATAGAACCATGTAAAACGAAATGCATATACAAATAACTATATATGTGTGGGCACCCATCGAAGAGACAACTGCAATAAAAACGAGGAAATCAAAATATGTAAATGATTTAACAACAACAAAATGGCAGAGTACAAAATAATCACATATTGACATACACAAACGAAAGAAGACATAAAGGAATTATATAGAAGAACGGCAAACACAAAAATAATAATTATTCACGAAAGTGTACAAAGACAAAAAATTACAAGAATCAGTGCAATACGGGAGTAGAGGGTATAAAGAAAAGGTGGGTAACTCAAACAAAACGGTGATTAATGTTCATTCCGTTTGGTTGCAAGACTCCCATATGACAAATGAGACGATATTCCAAGGACTGACGTTGCCGGTCACCGGTATAACAACGTAACAAACCGGTTACAGAGACATCAGAGCTACCATGATGTGACGGGCTGTTAAAATGATTAGCCACTGGGGAGTCACGATGATTCGTGATATCTCTCAAATGTTCGGCGAATCTATCAGCTAAACGTCTACCAGTCTCACCAATATACTTCATATCACAACGCTTACATATGATAGAGTATATGAAGTTACGGGACACACATGAAAAAGAATCATGAATATCAAAGTGTGATTTAGGAAACTGTAAAATAGGAGTGAGAATAACAAAAGGGCAAGTCAAACAATTTCGATGACAAGGGACAGTTCCTAGTTGACCTGCAGAAGTGCGCAGACGAGAATGAACTAAGAGATCCCGAAGGTTTCTGTCCCTCCGAAAAGCGACTAGTGGAAGAGAGGGAAATGCAGGGAAGAGAGGGAAATGAGGGTCCTGCATTTCCCTCTCTTCCACTAGTCGAATGAACATTAATCACCGTTTTGTTTGAGTTACCCACCTTTTCTTTATACCCTCTACTCCCGTATTGCACTGATTCTTGTAATTTTTTGTCTTTGTACACTTTCGTGAATAATTATTATTTTTGTGTTTGCCGTTCTTCTATATAATTCCTTTATGTCTTCTTTCGTTTGTGTATGTCAATATGTGATTATTTTGTACTCTGCCATTTTGTTGTTGTTAAATCATTTACATATTTTGATTTCCTCGTTTTTATTGCAGTTGTCTCTTCGATGGGTGCCCACACATATATAGTTATTTGTATATGCATTTCGTTTTACATGGTTCTATGTATCCACACAATTACTTTGGGCCACACATTTGTATGTATACATATGCAGTTGTTATAGCATTATCTTTATGTGAACGAACGTTTATATTTACATTAATATATGTATATGTTTCTATGTGTATGAATGTTCATGTTATTATTTATACGAGAAAGTGTTTATGTGCATGAATGTTCATATTTGTGTATACATATATATATGTATATTTATGTGAGCGCTTTTTTATGTTAATGCACGTATCTCCATTCTGTGTCAATGTGTATACCTATTCTGGTGTGAGCCCTTTCCTGTGTGTGGATACATTTACATGCCTGTGCATTTTGTGTGGGTATCCTTCACACATCTGTGTCCATCTTGTTATGTGTTTATTTCTTGACTCTTGGTGTGTGTTTACATTTCTATGTATGTTTAGGTTTGGTTTTATATATATGTTTATGTCTATATTTGGTTTCACATTCATTCCATGCGTTTTCAAATGTTGATTCTTCTTCTATCCTTCCTTCCCCAAACCCACTCACCCCACCACCACACAACCTCATCATTACTCATCTATCATTGTCATATGCCATTCTTGTTGGCGTAGGTGACCATGGTTCTCTGTTCACAGTATTGTTTTCAGGATCGTTGTTTCCAAGCCTTGCTAGGTTGTCACATGAATATTTTCTCACGTCCCCATCTGTCTCTGTTCCCTTCAGTCGTGCCTGTTGTGACTATGTTCTTAAAACCTGCCTGTCTGATAGAGTGACAAAAGGGGTATTTTTCTTATCTTTTTCTTTTATTATTCTTGCACTCATCTATAGTGTCTCTAATTTCCCACTTTCGGTTTGTTTATAATGAATGCACGCATTTTCACTTTGACTAGATGCGTTGCCATCCCTGCGCTATTATGGAGACGAGGGCTTGATGAAATATAGACATCTATTTATTTTTTTATTTTGTCGTTTTCTGTTGTTTGTCTCTTGAAAAAGGTTCAATTTGAGCCGATACGTTGAGAATTGTCCTGTTTAGTTTTATTGTATGTTTTTTGTTTTTTTTCTTAAAAATATATTTTTATTAATAGGCTAGGTAAGTGTTTTAGTAACCTTTTTACATCATTTTGCATTAACCTTATACTACCGCAGTTCCCAGAAACACTGAGTTCTCTATGCGTACTCTGAGTACCGTAAGTACTCCGTTAGTTATTGGTTAAGTGAAATATACCTCTTGTGGTGTTGTACGCTCCTTCAACCGCGGACGTCAATCCAATTTGGTTATTAAAAGCTTTACAACCATCAAAAAGTGGCGGTCGTGCTTCTGGTTATTTAACCACCACGACCTCAGGTTAGTAAGTAATAAGTACTCCGATTCTCGTCAGTGCCCATATGTACTCTGATCCAGTAAGCTGTCATGTATAATGGTTTGTACTACATACAAGCAGTGGAAAGACCACATCATATTGCTGAACAGTACGGACCCACGATCTTATTCCTAATGATACAGGAGTGTGAGACCCTAGAACAAAACAGGGTCAATACGTGTCATGACACACAAACTGTGTTATTTACCGAGAATCTTGATGTGCAGGAGAATCAGGTCGTAACATATCATTCAGTCTTTCTTCTTCTGCTTTCGTTCTCAGACTCCTGCAGAATAACAGGATGTAGTTCGGAGAACGGTGTGTGTTGTATAATAGTTTACAAGTTAGCTGTGATATCTGCGCCTTTTGTCGTGAAACATCTAACTTCAGCATGGTTTCTTGTCACTCTATGTGTTGGGACAGCCAACTCCACCATATAACCTCCTTAGTCGTTTCTTTCGACATGCATGGAAACTAAACAGCGTTGCTATTATTTTCTCACATTTCGGCTTCCATCAACACCCTGGGTATCTCACTTCGTAGAACCAGATCCCGTTGAATTAGCTCTGAACAGACTGTGGTACATACGTTTACAAAACCAATAAAAAAGATATTCAAGTTATTTTTATGCGTCTGAAGTATTTTTAGGCAGTTGAAGTCTTTCTAGACGTTTGAATTTTTTTAATTTTTTTTAGCGTTTGAGAGTTTTTTAGGCGTTTAAAATTGTTTTAGAGGTTTGCATTATTTATGGGTTTGCATTATTTATGGGTTTGCAGAGAGTAAGTATAATGAATATAGTGTGTGTGTGTTTATATATATGATGTAAAGTAATTATAATGGATATAGATAAATATAATGTAAAATAAGTATAATTATGTGTAAATATACTAAATACAGTAAGTATAATGACTGTAAATATAATAAATACAAGTATAATGAAGTATAATGAATAAATATATGTTAGAAATACCAACCACTACTAATAAACAGATGATACAAACAAACATGTTAAAATGAATATGGGACGAAAACAATGTTGAATCTTCTCTGGCTTTTTGGTAATTATATCATTTTTCTCGAGCAAGTTGCGCATAATAAAAAGGGACATGGTAAGAAATTAGTGGGTCCACCTTATCAACAACGTGTGTGTGCGTAAAGCAGCGCTCGTAACTCCATGACTCAAGCTATAATCCACCACTGATATTCATATAGATAACCATCGTGCAGTACGAGTTATGTCAATGGACAGGTTTCGACGCACGTTTAGCCTACTAGCGATACATCAGTGGAGGTAGTAACATTCAATGTATATTAGTTAACCACCGGCGATGTCAGATATGTCCAGCCACTGGTGCAAATAAAACGGCGGCACAACGCATGTCCGTTCGCTGGACTACATCCTGCTGGAAATCTAGTAGGACCATTGCCCTGATACCAGAGAGTCCAGTGGCAGTTTGGGAACGAATGTTAATCATGGTGTGATGTGTATGAAGCAGCTGTCCAGAGCAGGCGGGACAAAAAACAAAATAGAAAGATCAAGTCCATGCATTGGCGAGAAACGCTGCAATGTATGGCACAGTGATGAGAATTGATATGTGTGTCATGTGACATATTCTTTCCAGTACGTAGTCTTCCTTATAAATGTTCTGAAATTCCCACGGTCTCTGGCAAATTGCCCTGCTTCCTTTAATGATGAGAATAGACATGCTTGAGATAATTAGAACAGTCAGTGATACACTAGAACATAAAGGAGGCTAAAAGATACAATGTACAGGTTCAGAGAACGTTAAGAAGATTGTATCATATTAGAAATGGGAGCAGCCAGATATAAGGGGAGAAAATGTCTCTTTTCAGGACAGAAAAATTTATAATTCCAGAACCACACAAACTGACAGTGACACTTAACTTTTATATGCTTAGAAGGGCTTGATGGGTAAGTAAAATGTATCTCTTATGGTGAAGTGCGCCCCTTTCAACAGAGGACGTTAATCTGATGTCACAGTTTTACAACTATAAAAAATAGTGCAGGTCACGGTTCTAGAAATCTAGTAACCACGAACTCCAAGGATAATTAAAATTAATGTCTTTATGAATGTCCCTAGTACCGCGCTATTGATTGTCAATCACGAATATCATGTTTCCATGTAAACATAAGGAAATTGTGCTCATGACTGGACATCGTGTAAGAAAGAATTCAACAGTTTCTTGTGTAAATGTCCCACCATCCATGGTAAATCGGTCAATGTATGATGCATGTTCTTCTCAGTAGTATGAATATGTGCATACATTTTAATTAGACAAATCGAGATTGATTCCATTTTGTTGATATCCTCTCGTGTTGGTTAGTGTCTTTCTATTCTGATTGCTTTATCAGCACTGGATGACAGAGTTTCAATTAAGAGTTGATTTCGTTAAAACATTCAGATGTTTCATTCTTGCTGTGTTTTAATGAAACCAGTAACTTGTTGCTCTGTTAGCTTTCACATTTACGATTTTTTTTACTACTATTATATCTTGCCTCATCATCATTTAGTATTTTATCAAAAAGTAGGTTTCTAAGCTGAGATCGATCTGGTTGTCATGGCTTGACAGGACAGGTGAGATGATCAAACGTATATGTTCATTACGGCATATAGAGTAGAAAGAAGTATGGTAATGTAATCATATCGATTTTACAATATGGTATTTTCAAGTGGTCATCACGTGTCCAGAAAATTAGCAATGATATTCTGATGCAAGTAGATTCACAAGTCCAAGCTTTAATCAGTGAGAAGGCCTCAGATACGCATATTATTGTCTAGACTGCGATATCTACTTGACTGCCCAACAGCTGAGCATAGATTACAGTATTGCCGTGCACGGGCGTACCTTCAAATATATGCCGATAAGGAACATCCGTTGCATTCCGAAATACAGAAAGTTAAAGGCAGCAGACTCAAGAGAGGGAGGTCGTGGATGGGACGTGCTGAGGATGTCATACAAAGCGTGTGAAGATTGCAGGATGTGGCAGCGGGTGCGGAATGAATAAGTCTACCCACAGATTTCGAAACTTGTTTAAGAGTAGTAATATCACGTAGCAGGGAATACATAGAATGGTGTCCCACAGCTGTGTAGAAAGAAGTGCAGGCTTTGGTCAGTGAGAATACCAAAGAGAGGGATGTGATTATATACACTGATGGATCTGTGATTAGACATGTTCGTAGTGCTTGGGCGCTCAGAGCGCAGGTAAAACGATCAGGAAGGAGAGTGGTGCCTTTGCGGTCACTATGTGTAGTATGACAATGGAGACTATGGCGGTGACCAGGGCATTTGAGTGGATATGCACACAGAAGGTATCGTAGGTCTGCATCTTGAGTGACTCTATGTGTATGATTAAGAAGGTACAAGTTGGTCTCGTTCGCGAACTGTGGATTGAGGAGTTGAGAAAGGTGAGACTGAAAGTGGTTACATTTATTTTTGTGCCGGGACATGTGGGTGTTCGAGGCAATGAAAGAGCGGATCAAATGGCATCATGCACGATTGTGGCATAGGGCGATGGGACAATGGATCCAGCTGACGTTTTAAACTTCTTAAGAGATATAGCACGAGAGAGTGAGACTAGTGTGGATGATGATTCCTTTTCAGTGGCTAGGATTAAAGATCAGGGATTGAAATGCGGTGTTGCTATAAGTGAACATTTTGGAGGGAGCAGAAGAATGATGATCAACCAGCATAGGTCCGGTACTGTCAGCAGAAGTGTAATGGCGGATACACTCAATGAGAGATCGGAGCAACTATGGACGTGTCCAGTTTGCAGTCATGATGATCCGACGACTAACTAACTAACTATTGTCTAGACTTATTGGTAGATAGTTTAGTACGTGCATCGGCATTCAAAACTCAATGCGGAGGGAAGCGTTTAGGGTCTATAAAGAAAATTGGCGCTTTGAGTATAATAACAAGTAGTATGACGGTTTAGGTGGTCATGATGTTGACCATTGAATTATAGTAACTGGACACTTTTACAAGTATTTATTTCCTGACAGACTACGAGTATGCTTAGAAAGCTTCAGTCGTCACAATTTACACCGTTAGTGACTGGAATTTATGAATTCTATGTTGAAGTGTTACTTTCATTTGTATGCATTGACAGGCTGTTGTTGTCAGAGGAAATGAGAAAGCAGATAGACTATTTTATCGTGGACATTGACAAAATTGATCTTGCTCACATTTTGAAAGCAAATAAAGAAGAGAATCCAATTCAGGAATGCATGGTGTATTTCTTCTTCTGTGTCCATAGTGGGAAGTTACTATAAACAAGTCATATCAAAATAAAAGTTATCAACCAGCACAAATCTTGGACAATCAGTATTCGTGTACTAAAGTTATCAATCAGCACAAATCTTGGACAGTCAGTATTCGTGTACTAAAGTTATCAACCAACACAAATCGTGGACAATCAGTATTCGTGTACTAAAGTTATCAACCAACACAAATCTTGTACAATCAGTATTCGTGTACTAAAGTTATCAACCAACACAAATCTTGGACAATCAGTATTCGTGTACTAAAGTTATCAACCAACACAAATCTTGGACAGTCAGTATTCGTGTACTAAAGTTATCAACCAACACAAATCTTGTACAATCAGTATTCGTGTACTAAAGTTATCAACCAACACAAATTTTGTACAATCAGTATTCGTGTACTAAAGTTATCAACCAACACAAATCTTGGACAGTCAGTATTCGTGTACTAAAGTTATCAACCAACACAAATCTTGGACAATCAGTATTCGTGTACTAAAGTTATCAACTTACACAAATCTTGGACAATCAGTATTCGTGTACTAAAGTTATCAACCAACACAAATCTTGGACAATCAGTATTCGTGTACTAAAGTTATCAACCAACACAAATCTTGTACAATCAGTATTCGTGTACTAAAGTTATCAACCAACACAAATCTTGTACAATCAGTATTCGTGTACTACAGCTATCAACCAACACAAATCTTGTACAATCAGTATTCGTGTACTAAAGTTATCAACCAACACAAATCTTGGACAGTCAGTTTTCGTGTACTAAAGTTATCAACCAACACAAATTTTGGACAGTCAGTTTTCGTGTACTAAAGAAGATCAGAGCACGCGTGGGCATATGCAGAGTATTAAAATGACCTGCCAACTAGCTAGTTAAAAAGAAACTAATCAAGAAGTCATAATATCTGTGCGGAGAATTCCTTTATACAATATGGGTAGTTAATGAGTTTCCTTTATACAATATGGGTAGTTAATGAGTTTGCCTCTCTTTTTGAGAGGCGTGCCCTTTTAAACTAGTAAAAAAAAAGTTCAGTTAGGTTATATCAGGACACACTACGATAAAATATTAGAGGTAAAAAGATCCCAATAAAAGTCCCTCTATACAATTATTTGTTAGCATACTGTTAACGGTCTTCGTAGGATAACTAACACCCAGTGGAGTGAATTCAAATCGAATGATAAAATCAGAGAAGAGACACATCAAAATTTCATCACAGATGTTATCAGAAAACGCCGTTGGTCCTACATCGGGCATGTCCTACGCGCAGACACCAATAGAATACACCACCAATCTCTTGAATGGATACCTACAGGAAAAAGAGCAAGGGGTAGACCAAAAGAAACACTCAGAAGAACAATACTTAGAGAAAGTAAAACAACCAATATTCATACTATTCAAGAACTGCACAGAATAGCTTTGAACAGACAGAATTGGAGAGATCTGATCTCTGCCCTATGCGCTAACTTCAGCGTAAAAGGAAAATGAAATGGTAATTCTTCTTCTTCTGCGTTTATTCTCAAACTCCTGCAGATTAACAGGATGTAGTCCGGAGAACGGAATGCTTTATGCCATGGTTTACAGCATTGCTGCAATATCTGTGCCTTTCGACCTGACACATCCGACTTCAGCATGGCTTTGGGTCACTGACCCTATATGGGATGGGACAGCCAACTCCATCCCATAACCTCCTTAGTCGCCTTTTACGACATGTGTGGAAGGTAAACAGTGTCGCTATTCTTTGCTCCCCTTTCGGGCCCGGCAACACACGGGCGAAATGGAAATGAAATACTGTTAACGAATGTTGACTGTTGATAATGTCGACTTTCGGTACTTGTTATGATATTTACTGTTAATTCCATGAGTTTTGTTGTATCTAGTTTAGATGGAGTAATAACTACATAATTTGTATCTAGTTTAGATGGAATAATAACTACATAATTTGTATCTAGTTTAGATGGATTATTAACTACATAATTTGTATCTAGTTTAGATGGAATAATAACTACATAATTTGATGCAAATATTTGTTTTGGCGGCAGTTAAATTGACATATTAATTTCACTGGTGTACATATCTTAAACGCAATGCCCTGTGGGTAAATTAGTGAGAGTAAACGTCTAAGGGAGATAACCACGAAAACAAAATTCTCACAGATTTTTTGGTGAGTGCATAACAATGCAAAAGGCTGGAACAGTTATGCAAGCAAAACAACCTGAAGTTGATCGTCCCGAACGCAGTTGTTAGCTAAGAGTGTTACAACCCAACTTCTGGTACCCTCTGTAACCCTGCTCGACTTCAAACGTAGACTTCATCTTTACTTTGAATTAAAACAGTGGGGCCAAGTGGGGGGTTTGTGCAAAATGGGCAAGGTACAATCTCCATATCAGATGCTGAGGCATAGCAGGAAACACAAACACAAGCCATTCCACTAGGCACATGTAATGTGAGAACTCTGTGTCCTGGATTTAAGACTAATACATATCTAGATTACAGAAATATGGAGTTCCACGACATCTGATAAGTTTATGTCAGAGAATATACGCCAATAGTCAATGCACAGTAAGAACGAGCACATGTACATCGGATAATTTACACATTCACTCGGAAGTAAGACAGGGATGTGTACTATCCCCTTATTGTTTATAACATACATAGATCACATCTGTAAATTAGCAAAGACAACGGAAGAAAACAATCTGAAGGATAACTTAAACGAATTGCTATTTGCAGACGACCAAACACTAGTAGCATCCATCATCAGAAAAGCATCTACAAAGACAAATAGACAGATTAAATCAAACATTCCAAACCTTTAACATGAAGATAAACATAGAAAAGACCGAAGTAATGATGATAGGAAGAACAGAAAGAAACACCAATATATATTGCAAACAACAGACTTAAACAAGTAATATAATTCACATATCTAGGCAGCAATATAATAACAGACGGCAAGAGCAGTAAAGAAATGCACAATAGATGTAGTAAAGTATACCACGCCCTAGGGCAAATAACACCAATCTTCAGAAACAAAATGTAGATTTAAACACCAAAATAACACTATTCAAAACGATTATTATGCCAACGATGTGCTACCAAAGCCAACATGGACAACGACAGCACCAGATAAACGTAAACTTGTGACAACTGAATTAGTTTGCTTACGCAGAATCCTAGGAATATCGCTGAGAGACAGAGTGAGAAATGAAGATATTAGACAAAGAACCGGCACCACCCCAACCTTGGAATATATTAAGAGCCAACAGATCAAATGGTTTGCACACATCAGCAGACTACTACCAGACAGCATACCACAGTAAGCTATGATACACAGAAACAGTGACGGCAGACCTAGAGACCGACCACGAAAACGATGGACCACCGAAATAAAAGAGGCGACAAATTCCACAGTATACTCAGCACACACGAGGGTCATCTAAAAAAAACCCTCTACCCCTAACGCTGAAATGCAATAACGGGTTTTAGCGGATATATAGATATCCATATCTAGTCAACACAGAAGACATAATAAATAAGCACAAGGTCGTACTCCAGACATGGCAGAAGACACAATATATTTTATATTCCCTATCTTCTCAACATAACGAACATTAAGTGGCAGAACAAAATCACAAACACAGAGATTCTTCCTAAATTACCATGAATAATGGGAATACTAAACAGTAGATGATTAAGATGATATGTTCTTGTGAGAATGAAAATAATGATGTGATGATGGCAATGTTCTGTTCACTGGTTGATCTGTGCGATGTGGTTACAATTCTGGCTAGATTTTTTTAGCCAGTGTACAATGGAGAGTCGTCACAGACCTCAGCGAAGCTTACAAGAATACGTGTATTCAAACAATTATATAAAGGAGGAAGCAGTGTTTCGCAGTTGTTAGAGCATTGGCTTCGCATATGAATGGTGCTGGGTTCATTCCCCACTTTACATCCGGGAAGTAAAGACTGTGAGGGAGAGGAGATGGCTACCACCCTCATTTACAGAGACACTGAAATGTTTTATTGCTAACATCTCACACCCCTACGGCATTATTAAATGATATGGGTTACTTGACTTTACTATAAAAAGTCCAGGTTTTTATTACTATTTGCACTCAATAAAATTCATTTAAAACATAATGAAAAAGAAACTCACTTGCAATGTTACAATGCAACTGTCCTGTGTTTTTTAATACACCCATTAAATTGTTTGAAGTTGAAAAACATTTATAAAAAAAGTGAAACAAATCATGTATTTTTGTTGTTCTATTTCTGGGCTTTAAAAATTGGGTGGAGGGGGGAGGGAAGGGGGCTTTTAAATTTTTACACATTTAATTTATGCAAGGTCGTCCCTGAAATCCTGACAGCTGTTGACAAGGGAGGAGGAGGGGTCCGAAATATGTCTAAAATATGTTAGTTTGCATTCTTCTTTATAGTTATGAGAAGCCAGGCATCGTCTGTGCTTTGGTCTTCGTGGACATCTGCGTTGATACTTACTTTCCATGATATTCTTAGGACCTTTCTATAACATTTAATATCGAATGCCGATATTGGTTAAATACAAGGAGATGTGCCTACATTCCTACTTTTTAATATTATGCGCAATTTAATTCCGCTTTCGTGATGTCATTGAACTCAGATTTAAAAGTCACTAGGCCTGCTTCCCGGTGCATCGGTCTGCACTGAGAACGCCCGCCTAGCGTGCAAATCAATGCATCAGTCAGCAGACTGTAAAGTACAAACATCGATATTTCGATAATTTTCAGCACTTCTCTATGTATTGTGCCCCGATATTCTCTTTTCCATTACGGATGCCATTGCTCAAATCTCAGAACCATTTGTCGCCACTGGAAAATATGCTTCTTAATAGTTGAAACTTTGTTTTTCTATTTGCTACGCACCATAAATTATTTACATATTAGACTCACTTCTGTACAAAATACAAAAAAAAATTAAAAAAATGTAAGCTTACAGCGAAAATAAGTTCCTTTATAATAAATTGGTCCTGTTCAATGACATATGTAGCCTATATAATAACCAAAATTCGTTATGTACAGTTATACGGGGCATATGCACTAAAGAATACATTAATTGTGGCTTTTGAAAATTTAGATAAATATGGACATTTAAAAAAAATTAAGGAATGCGTTATAAATGGATTCCACTATATTATTTGATAGGTAGGCTCCTATATGTAAACCGAACCACTAACATCGAAGCAGAAAGGCAATGCTTTAACTACTGCCTGACCTTTTCCAACTCGGACTTAAAGTGAATTGTCTAATAACTTGATCGGAAATATTTGACTCATTAAATCGTACTTTGGGAAACATTGATTAGTGCAAGCGGAAAATGTGGAACGATGTCATCGAACTTCACGTGCCGGGAACTCCAAACTAAAATGTGACCTAATTGAAACAAATCGTAGCGGGACGGAACATCGGACGTAATTACTTGTCTATCTGTACGGCAACAAATCAGTTACACTTTAGAGTCTATTGATACTGTAACCGCAGAAGGATAAACTGTCGAAGGGAAAGTCTATTGGAATAAGTCCTTAGAATTTATACAGTCCCGTGAGCTCAACGTGTCATCCTCCAAAAGTGACGCAATTTAATTTTCACGCGACTTTCATTAGTTACTTTGTATATGTGTTCTGTCTAATGAACTGTCTAATATAACTAATGAAAAGAATGGGAAATGTAAACTAGCGTCAATCTCGAAAGACGAACAGTTGATCCCACACGACTGTATAGCAGACAAGGGAATGAATTGAAGCAACAATATATTAAAATTATCAACATTTGAAGCTGTTTTTTTTATAAATTCGTTAACTTTTACAGTACCAGTTGTAAGGTCGAGGTTTAGACTTGAAGTTTTTAAGAGTTCATTTTAGGTTTGAGTTATGATAAATATTTCAGCCTCATAGATTGTTTTACACCAGGACGATAATGCGGCGTCCCTCGGGAAAATGGCAAGCTAGTTTTGGAAGTCAGAGATTCTCAACGGAGGTTATGTGTATGTTTAAAGTCGTAACCTGTCAGGATTGTAGGGGAACCACATTGGATGCTTCAGCACACAGAGCCCTCCAGCGAATTCTATCTTCAACGCTGCGGAGGAATGAGGAAAAAAACGGAGGCCATATCGCCACGGGGAAAAAAATAGACATTGGGGAAACAGGTCAGTCCAGGGGGCCACAGAAAGATTAATATATGATCGACAATTTATGAAAATTAAAAAAACTTGGTACAAATACACGCTACTGTCATGTAGTCAAGTTATTTCTCTTATATATATAAATTTCATGTTAATCATTTAAATATTTATTTATTTTATGGTTTGGGTTAGGATAGTTGTGTTTTACCTATCTAGCCCCAACCCTAAATAAATAAACTTTTCAATTATTAAACGATGAACATGAAATTTACAAACATAGACACGGGAAATAATTAAGCATGCGATGACGTCTACTTGTACGAAAAACTTTGAAGAAATCTGATACATTATGTGTATGTTCTATCATGGCCAATGAAGACAATTTATCTCAAACGGGGGTCAAGGGCGAAAGAAGGTTACGAACAGTAGGCTATTATTTTCTCAACAATGCCACGTCTCTTTTGTGTTGTTGATAAGTTCAGCAGGTGACTTTCTCTCATATCATAATGACAGCCAATCCAGCTGTTTAGTCCTTTATCTTTCTTTTTTTTTGGCTGGTTATTGTTTGTTTGCGTATATTCTCAAACTCCCACTGGATCTATCTTGTTGCAGAACAGTGGTCCGGCTAGGTTTCCGCAGGACGTCATCCAGAGAATGTAAATGCTTTGTGTCGTCCTTTTAATTTGAGCTAGTGACCCTGCATATCCGTCTTCTGTATGTCTTTAATTCGAGTGGGCTTTCCTAGCCTGTGACAGACTTTCTATATGTCGCTAGGCGGCGGGTTGGTTATTCAATGTTCAAGCTTTATTTTTCTCATCTTATAAATCTAGACTGTCTGGTAGGTAGGTAGGTAGTTAATGAGTTTGCCTCTCTTTTGGAGAGGTGTGCCCCTTTCAACCAGTAGACAAAAAAGTCCAATTAGGTTATATCAGGACACACTAACCATCAAATATTAGAGGCAACGAAGACCCCATCAAGCTTCTAAAGATTATAACTCTGACTCTGTCTCTAATATTTACTATAATTTATCTCTTGACCCTAGCATCTTTCATTACCTTTACTTTCGTGATTTTAGCTGCTCACATTAGCCGGTTTCAAACGTTCTGTCTCCCGTGGCCCCAGTTTGAACTTCATTTATCTGTATGGCCCCCAACTAAAGATATCTAGATACAAGAAATCTCATACTTAGTGGCATTTTTTTTTCTTTCGGGTTTTAGCGTTTTTCAAGCAATTCTCAGTAGTGTAATTATAAAGCAATTACTTCATAGCGATAGTTTTAATTTTGCGAGCTGATTTCATACAGTGTCACTTACCTTGGTGTATCAAAATTTTCCTGTGGCTGTTTATTGCAAGCGACACAAAATATAAGCAAATCGACAAATTATATATCGCATAGACCAAGATGAGTGATTCTGTGTGAGATAAATACACAGTAACGTTCTGTAGTAAAACTGAAATCAATATTTATTAAATCCCAGCAATTGTTGGCAATCATTACTTTTTCTGTGACGCCCGTGCTTCTTCTGTATATCTAGATACCATTTCCCCAATCCGCCACAACGGACTTCAGTCCCAGGCTGTAGAGTTTGCCTCGGCTTAAATTCCATGCTTAACAAACCCGGCCAGTGACCATTCGACGGTAACAGGATTCACATTACGACATTTCACGTCACTGCGAGATACTACTCCGTGATTTTATTGACTGGTGAAACCAAGTACATGTATACTATGAGTGACCAATAGCTAACTGATATTACCAGAGCTGTCTCGTTGTTAGGTTGTTTTATTGACTTATTTTGGTTACACGTATACCCATTTCTGTTCATTATGATATTTGCCTTGTGCTACCCCAGCCACCCATTTCCAGTTTCGGGTTGTTCCCGACATCGGAACTTTTATCTCTTGGTAACCAGGATAGAGTAGGTAAAGCTTCATTTGTTTCCCATGTGTACAAAATTTTTCCAGCTTCCCGTAACTGGAAACAGAGTTTCCAAGTATTGTATACGTTTTTCTGTATTTTCTTTATAAAGACTAAGGATTGAAACTGCTTCTATATATCTTTTTTTCCCATATCTATACCCAATAGTCTGATAGTCTGTGCGTTCATTATACATCTGATGGATATTTTAGTTTATGTAAGTACTAGGCCCCTATTGGTATGAAGTTTTACAGCAGTCTCATTTATTATCGATTATGCTAGAATAATAGTGATTTGACAATTACAGAAATAATGACATTTTTGTAGTCCACATCTTGTAGAAAAATACTACTCCTGTGTTACTGTGGTCCACAAGGGGTGCAAAAATATCAATACTGTGACCTGCCATCATTGTTTTGTGTATGTTGTTTTTTTTCTTGGTAAACTTTCCTATTGGGACGTAAAGAAGAAAGTATCCTTGTTCCTGTGTTTTCTGTTATTTCTTTTTAAACATTTTTTTAATTATTTGTGGTTATTAGGATAATCAGTAACAATAGTAGATTATCATAGTTATCGCTTCTTGGTTTTGTTACTGCGGCACTCTCCACTTTGTCGGACATCCCCTGACAGTTTGTTACTGCGGCACTCTCCACTTTGTCGGACATCCCCTGACAGTTTGTTACTGCTGCACTCTCCACTTTGTCGGACACCCCCTGACAGTTTGTTACTGCGGCACTCTCCACTTTGTCGGACACCCCCTGACAGTTTGTTACTGCGGCACTCTCCACTTTGTCGGACATCCCCTGACAGTTTGTTACTGCGGCACTCTCCACTTTGTCGGACACCCCCTGACAGTTTGTTACTGCGGCACTCTCCACTTTGTCCGACATCCCCTGACAGTTTGTTACTGCGGCACTCTCAACCTTGTCGGACATCCCCTGACAGTTTGGTTAGTTAGACCTGTCATGATGCTGTCCAACTGTTGCCGAGGTGATTTAAATCTTGGTAGCTCAATGCTATTCTTGAAGAGGTGTATGTTTTCTGAAGTTGATTTAGTGATCCATACTATTATAAACTATGAAATCTTTTTTTTTAAAAATACTTACTTAAATTTGCACAAATTAAAATTTCAATTAACTTTCTACAATTGTGCTAAATCATGCACGATGTGGCTTTCATAAGCAACTTGTCTTGTGAAAACAATATCAAAACACAACATGGTACGCACCAATAAATTTCCCGAAAATACTATGCAATCAATGATGATGGTTTCGTATCAAATCGTGCGTTTCATTGGTTAGCAAATTCATGGTTTGCGTAAGAGCCAATATATAATTGGATGGGAAAAAACAACAATAAACAAATAAGATTCTTTGAGAAATAATATTATAATTAATACCGTAGACCAGTCCAATATTTGTACTCGCAATCGAAGAAAAATGCAATCTACAAAACTGCATTCGTAGCGACTGCTGCGATTAAACGGCTCAATATAGATAATAAATAATCATAAATCTGTAACTTGGTTATGAAATGATACACTCATGCAAAATATGAAGTCTATACCCTCAGTAATTACAGAGAAAAATGTAAATATCGGTGGACATTTATTTATGAACGCACTATAGTTAGCATCTGTTATGGATTATTATAAAATTGTTTTTTTCCTGACAGTAAAGAGCGAAGAGTGTTAATAGAAAGGTGTTTTGTTAGGATGCGAGAAGGTGGGTAGTCGCTATGGTCTTATATGGTTTAAATGGCTACTGACTCGAGCATGACCTGTTTAAAACTGAAATATAAGATTTCTCCTGCATATTCTACTTTTGTTACGATTGTTTTAATGCAAGTAATAAGAGGTAACTAAAGAAGGTTCAATGTCATTGGTGCTACCAATCCATTATGACAACTAAACCCCATGTCCTGTCTGCATCAATATCCCAGAATGTTGGTTATGTTCATCTCTAAAAGAAAGACTTCATTACAGTCTAGAAACTCCAAGTTTGAGAACAACTCTAAACTGATTGATACCATAATGTGTCTGGACTCGTTTATCACATGAGACAGGTAAATGTTTTAGATTTTACACGAAAATTAAATACTTTAGAAACGTATTAAATTTTCGAATAGTGCCAGATATCTACCGGCATCCCAGTCACAACATCTGGTACTTAATATCTATACAACTCGTTATCGTGAATAGATTTGCTTTAGCAAGTAGAACAATTGATTCGTACTCAACCTTTCCAAACACGACATCTAATCCACATTTAAGTTTCACTTGATTTAGTATTTCTATTTACAAACACAGAATATTGTCGTAACCGGAACACATTTGTAGAACGTTATATTCAGTTTATAAGTGAATAGTTGCTCCAACCATGTTTGTGAAATCTCCACATGATCCATCTGAAATAGATGCCCTACTTTATGAACTGGGGTATATCCTAAGTTCAGAGTAGTCTACGGTACCACGTTGAAGTAAGATTTATTGAAATCGTGATCGCAGGACTACATAAGCCCCGACATCCATTAGTTTTGTATGGTCACAGCTCTGATAACGCCCGTGTGTTGCCAGGGCCCGAAAGGGGAGCATAGAATAGCAATACTGTTTACCTTCCACGCATGTCGTAAAAGGCGACTAAGGAGGTACAAGGGATGGAGTTGACTGTCCCATTCCATATAGGATCACTGATCCCAAGCCATGCTGAAGTCGGATGTGTCAGACCAAAAGGCGCAGTTATAGCAGCAATGCTGTAAATCATGACACAACGCATTCCGTTCTCTGGACTACATCCTGATAATCTGCAGGAGTTTTAGAACAAACGCAGAAGAAGAAGAAGCTCTGATATAACCAAATTGGATTAACGTTTGCGGTTGAACTAGCGTGCTTCTTATTTTTCTAAAATCCTGTTGAATTCCTCTGTCTTGGCACATTAGCTTGATGAATTGTGACCATCAACAAATATAATCAGTACTTACTGGTTAATTGGAATCATCCTTTTAAAGTCATGCTTTAGACTCTTATTGGCTGTCGACAAATAAAATACACGACGAAGTGACCAATGACAACCATGGTAAATGCTACGCACGTCACTGCAGTGATGTTTCCAATAAGCCAGCGCGTCTTATATTTTCAATGGTACCCTTGAGCTCGACCATTATGTTAATGAATTACATTCAACCTTGCGATCTTTGTTACCTCTAATATTTTATGGTAGTGTGTGCTGATAAATTCCAGCGAATTCTATCCTCAGCGATGCGGATGAGTGTGGAAATATCTAGCCCTGTCCATTCCTTGATGTTGTCTGTCCATGTCTTTATAAGAAGCAGAGGAGGTCAAATAAAGACATGGACAGACAACATCAAGGAATGGACAGGGCTAGATATTTCCACACTCATCCGCATCGCTGAGGATAGAATTCGCTGGAGGACTCTGTGTGCTGAAGCCTCCAATGTGGTACCCCTACGACCCTGAAGGGTTATGGGTTTTATTGATTGATTGTGCTGATATAACCTAATTGGACTTTGTCTGCTGGTTGAAAGAAAGACTTCAGCATGGCTGAATAATCAAAAAGAGAGGCAAACTCAGTAATTACTTACCTACCGAGCTCGACCATGACACGGTTGAATACGAAATCCCTTCCCGAGACTGTAGGTCCTGCGTGCTTACCACAAACAGCGCCACTCAACTTGGTTGATGCGTCTGATGATTGGTCATGAACAGATTAGACGAATAATCCCTTTCAATAGTGAAACGGTGAAAACTAGCATTGTTTGGACATGCATACCGACATGATTCTTTGTCACATACACTGCAGGGCACAGTCGAATGTGGAAGAAGCAGAGGAGGACAAATAAAAGCATGGACAGATAACATCACGGACTGGACAAGACACATTTTTTCCTTATTGATCCGCATTATTGAAGATAGAAATCGCTTGAGAAGTCTGTGCTGTGTCATTAATTGTGGTACCTCCACAACCCTGCCGGGTTGTGTGTTCATAGATAGATAGATGGTGGATCAATGACTACCCTTATTATATCGGCCATATCTTTTTCAATAATTTGCCATAAACGACAGAATTTCCCGCCAATGAATCTGCTTTCTCTTCCTTCGTTGCCTCTGACCCCTGCATGACCAGGACAGTATGCTCTTGTAATAATTTGACCGCCGAAGACGATGTGTTAGGCCATGGCGCAAATAAAACGGCAACACAACGCATTTCCATTCTCTGGACTACATTAAACTGGAAATCTTGTAGGACCATTGTCCTGTCCAGCGGGAGTTTGAGAATGAACGCTGAAGAAGAAGTAATACTTTGGAAAAACGAGTTGCTCAGCAACATCTTGCATTCTTTTCTTTACATGCACCTTCTCTTTCTAAGGCAACATACTTTGTCAGTCTGAGAATATCTCTTTCTAAGGCAACAGACTTTGTCAGTCTGAGAATATCTCTTTCTAAGGCAACAGACTTTGTCAGTCTGAGAATTTCTGTGTGTGTGAGGTGATATTTAGTCATCAACCAAGTGCCGCTTTCATCACTTCCATTTCCATTTTCATGCTCGATGTTGTAGTGGAGTATGCTGGCGATTTCTCAAGCAACTTCCTGCTATTCTTGTTTATATTTTATGTCGCTAGTCAATTAAAAGCACGGAAAAAGTCAGATCCAATAAGGACTCGTGATGGTGATGTTTTCCCTCTACAAACGAAGATGGTAATGACATTGAAACAAGTTTATTAGGTTTGGTGTATGTGAGTTCTCAATGGCTGAAGCGTCAAATCCGGTCTCTAAAAAATATGTGGCAGTATGAACAGGAATGAAAGTCTTGAAATAGTTTGACTTCTTTAGATTTTGTCTCTTTTGAATCGCATGCACTCTATTCAAATCTTTAAATATTCGCATTGTTGATCTAACCATGCTAGACTGGGCGATTCCGGGCTGTGTAGATTTCCAAGAGGTTAGTTCAATACTGCAGTGCTTGATACATTTCTTCACACAGTCATTGAAACGTTTTACTGGCCTCCACTTAAACTCTTACCTATGTACATCTCACCATAGAACAGAATATTTTGAAGATGTTCATCTGGCATACGGATGACGTGACCAGCCAAACGAAGTTGAGACCTGATGAACAGTGCATAGATTTCCATTTGATACTGGTGTTGCACACCAATACGCTTTGTCAGGCGCCACATATAAAAATGATTCAGCTACATTGTACACCAATATAGACATACCAGTATTCAACTTCCTTGTATGTCAGTCATAGACAGCACATTCTTCAACTGCATATAGCAGCAATAAAGGTTGAACGAGTGTACGGTAGACTATCGGATTGGTTTCCAGGTATACCACACAGTAACCAGACATTTGCACGAATTCCACCCAAAATTACACAGACGTGGGCAGTGCCCAAGGTTGATTTATGCAGTACTTGTTAGAGCACTGCCGAGGTATACACACATGTTTGAATTTCCTTGAGCAGTAATAGAACTTTAGGCTGATGCTATAGCGTCAATAAAATCCTTTGATCTTTGTCGACATATTAATTAGTGCGTCTCGAGAAAAGAAGTTTTACCACTTCAGACATTACACCGAAGTCACCATAACAATACATTTTTCGTGGCATTCGAATTTGGACATGATTTTCCAAAGAATCCTTGCAGTTGACCGCATCGATGGCATTGGTCAGCTCAACGAATATGGTGTTTATATGTCGATATCCTTCATGTATCCCTTTTCCTGTAGTTTGCCTTTGCCTTGCAGTAAAAATCATTTAATTTTTCCTCTTTCTTGTCTGAATAAAGCAATGAATAAGAACATTACTTCTGAACAGACTGCAACATTTCTCCAACATCCATTGTCGCTTGTTTTGGTAGCGCACTCTGCTAGACTGTAACCTGTTCATGTTGTGATGTTACTCTCCCACTTGTATCCCTGCCTACCTCTTGCTCGTTTCCCTTCGATTTTACCCTCAAGTAAAGTCTTCAACAATGTGTCATGTTTTTTAATGTGTCCAAAATATGCTATTTGCCTGATCTTTATTTCGTTTACGAATTCTTTCTTCATATTAAGTCAATATAACAATAAATAAGAAGGATTCCTCTCAATAAGACAATGAATCTGAACAATTCATATCAATAAGACAATGAATAAGAACGATTCTTATTAATAAGACAATCACTAGGAACAATGTGGATCAAAAAGGAAAATCCATGCACCTCTTGGATTAGCAAGCAAACAACTATGAATAATTTGTCTCCATAAGACAATGAATAGGAAGGATTCGTCTCAACAAGACACTGAATATAAATCATTTATCTGAATAATCTAAGTAATGGAAACAATGTATTTTAACAAGATAAGTAATAGAAACAATGTATTTGAACAAGATAAGTAATAGAAACAGTGTATCTGAATAGGATAAGTATTAGAAACAGTGTATCTGAATAGGATAAGTATTAGAAACAATGTATCTGAATAAGATAAGTAATAGAAACAATGTATGTGAATACAACAAATAAGAACACAATGAGCTACAACATGTGTGTGTCTAACATGTGTGTGTGTGTGTGTGTGTGTGTGTGTGTGTGTGTGGTTTCAGCGCCGTAGATACATTTCCCTTAAGGGAGGGGGGGTGTGGGTTACATAAAAAAAGGTAATTAGTGTATTCTCGCCTATCAATTCTTCCTCTTGAAAAATGTGTTGACCTTTTTTATGAAAAATGTGTGCGTCAGGCCTACATTTTGGCTAACTTTCTAGCACTAGATGTCATGTTATATTTTGCTTGGGAGAAGGGGGTCACAATAAACTCCTCATTCTCTTATCTTGGTGGTTCCGACGCGTCTAATGTATAGCTAATATTTAATTTCTTCTCTTCTTCTCCTTCAGCGTTCTTTCTCAAACTCCCGCTGGATCTCTCTCTTGTAGAAGGGCAACGGTTCTAAAATATTTCCAGCAGGATGTTGTTCAGGGAATGGAAATATGTTCTGGCGCCGTTTTATTTGAGACACTGGCCCGACACATTCATCTTCGGTGTGAATTTGTCCACTAAAATAAATAGATATTGATCGAGTGCAATAGAAAGACTAAAACTGACATCATCGTACTACGGTTTTCCCATATGTACTCTACCATATAAACAGAGCAGAAAACTGCCTAACAAAAGCATGACCGTCTCAAATAAAGACCTACCAACAGAAAATAAAATAGGACTCCATTCGTTAAGATTATGATTATTGTTTGGATTTCGGTTGGTCACTACTTACATATTTGGAATCGTATGACAAAAATAGCCAAGACGACTCTAAGTATATAAACAGTGACCAACCGACAGTCCAACAATAATAAAAAAACGTAGCGAATGGGGTCCTAATTAATTCTGTTTGGAAGTCTCCTATACCGCCAACGATCTCGACCAAAAGTTTCGCCCAGAACACTTCATTCCACAGCTAATCATTCGAGAAAAACAATCGCCTTTAGATCAAACATTAACATCTAGATTTTGAACCAGCAACGTCCTTCCCCACCAATATCAAATCAGAACATGCTATTCAGTGTAAAAATGTAAAACCCTCCCCCCCCCCCTCCCCCAACCTTACTGAAAAATACGTATCTGCTAATTAATAATTGTACTCCCTCGCATGACAATGGATAATTTAGGAATGAATGTCGTTAGGTAAATCGGACTCCGACCAGGTTCAATCCTCAAAACTAGTAGTTTATAGTCATGTGCATCGATATGTTTTTTTTCTTATCGTTAATACTCCATAAATATTACCGAGGAGAATTATATCAATGAATGGAATATCTGTCTCATCACGAGAAGGGTTAAGCTATTTCACCGCAGATATAAACAATCTGTTATAAATCACACACTGTACTGTTCAATGATCCTCGTAAATGTGTTTGAATGTGTGTACGAGCTTGTCTGCTAATGTATATGTTTGTGAGTGTGTACGGTGCTGTTTATATTAATGTACCTTCCATTGCGTGAGGGAATCTGCAAATAATTGTGCGTGAGTGAATTTGCAAGTATTTGTGCGTGAGTGAATTTTCAAGTATCTGTGCGTAAGTGAATTTACAAGTATCTGTGCGTGAGTGAGTTTACACAAGTATATGTGCGTGAGTGAGTTTACAAGTATCTGTGCGTGAGTGAGTTTACAAGTATCTGTGCGTGAGTGAGTTTACACAAGTACCTGTACGTGAGTGTGATACTGTGCTGATATACTGGCATGAGTCTGGTATTTTTCAAAGAAAAATCATGCACAAAACGTGATTTTAACTAGGCCCGCTCAGATGGCACCCACTCGCCTCGCAACTTCAGTCAACACGTTTTCCGTCTACAACCACACCCCGTCCATAAAATGATGTGATTTTAGTCTATACGTCCACGTGTATATTCTCAAGCTATTTTCAAGTCTATACGCGTGAATATATGCTCTGTTTAAACCTCTGTTCCGTATCCATGTCGGCTAATGTGACTGTGCCTGTAGCTTTGAATACATCAGTATATATATATATATATGCGCCTTTGAGTGAGCGCGCAGCCTATGCTCAGGTTTCATGTTGTATTTGCTCCGGTTTCAATCTATTTTCTGTGTACATGTGCGCGTGTGTGTGCGTGTGTATATGTATGCTTATATATGTACATGTATACTTGTCTCTGTGACTGCATCGATACAAGTCCGAAAATACGTGGAGGGAGATTGAATTCCTCATATCCCCTCCCCTGTCCCTATTAGTACTAAATAGAACAGCAATATTAACACTAGAGTGCACAGAAATCAGTGAGAAAAAGACAACGGTCTTCTATTTATGACGGTAGGGTTAACAGAAACCATTAATTTAGTTCTTTTTAAAACGGTCTAATTTTTTCGAACCTTATTTCGAAATTCATTCGATACCTTAAGGTAGATTGAAAGTACGTGACAGTGACTCGACCACACAGAGAAACATTGAATCATTGATATATTATGGGACAGTGCTCACAAAGATGAACATTGAATATTGGATTTATGGACAACAATTCTTGTTTAGGCAGCATCTTTATCATTACTACCGCATAGTTTTTGCTGCACTGCAATTATTACCATACTTATTAGGTGTATCTTCACATCGGATCATTGCGCAGATAAAATGGCGATATAACGAATATCTTTTTTCTGGACTACATCCTGTTACACCAAAGTTACAGCGGATCTTTAAGAACAAGTGATTGAAAAAATACATACATGTGTTTTTGCACCTCCGCCACTATTTTACATGTGCGCGGGACCACCATAATTACTGTACGTGATTATTACACTATGATAATTACTACAATGTATACATGGTTTAGCAAGATTATAATTAATGTTTGTTATTATTACATAATCATAACTACTATACGTGATTGTTACACCACCATAACTACTATACGTGATTGTTACACCACCATAACTACTATACGTGATTGTTAAATCATTATAATCACTATACTATTTCCCCCCAGGTGAATGATGGTTGAAAGTATCCACAATTGTTGTTAAGCGTGTGGGGGAGGGGGGCGTCTGTTGTTCCAAGGCCAGATGTATCGTCTTGGTTTCATTAAATCCACGTTTTGTTCAAGTTTTCATATTTTTTATCCACCGTTTTCTTGGTCTACTGTTGGCTTTACGTTGGAATGTTCTTTTGTTACATACTCTTGTTGATATTTGGTTTGGGTTCATTCTCATAAGGTGACCGAACCATTTTACTTGCTGTCTTTCAATATACTTAACACACAATATTATACCAACTCTTGTCCTAATTTCTGAATTTCACTTTTGATCAAGTTTAGTAACCATTGCAGCTTTTCTCAGAGACTGCATTTCACATGTAACGATTTTCTTCTAATTGCTATACGTGTTAAATCATCATAATTACTATACAGGATTGTTACACTATCGAATTATGTACGTGATAGATACACTATCATAATTACTATACGTGTTTATTACACCATCATCTTTATCATAGTTACTATACGTATTTATTACACCAGCGTCTTTACTATATGTGTTTATTACACCACCATAGTTACTATACGTGATTGTTACAATATCATAATTGCTACAATGTATAGGCCCTACCTGTCTGATATACCATCATAGTTACTATACCTGTGCGTTACACCATCATAATTACTATTTGTGTTTATACTTTCATTATTTCTAGACTTTGCATATTGTTTCATGCGTGCAAAAATCGTATTGGAAAACTTTGTGCAACTTAATTCACTGCCATTACCTTCCATCTTCTTGATTTCTGCTGGAATTCAACTGACGTATTTGTATCGTTTTCAGAAACAGCTGGAAAATTAGTCAACGATGACCCAGAGATGAGACAGAAGAACCTGCCAGCATTACTGAGAGTGTTAGGACTTATTTGGGGTGACAGACACGGTTAGTTATATAATTTATCTTTATTATGTGCTTTTAGATATACTTCATTGTACCTGGGTTACCCCATATGTACCCTGCCCCTCTCAAAAAGCTGCAGGTCGCCTGCCAAGAATAACACTCGACAACTTCAAGTAATAGTCCCCAGAGATCTCTGACAAATTACCTTTGTAAATAAGACGACATGAGCCGGATTCGAACATCTTAACCACTGCGCCACAGATATCTCCGTAAAATTATTAAGTATCTTCTTCCTTTGTGCTCGTTCTCAAACTCCTACAGATTAGCAAGATTGTGTTAAGAGAATGGCATGCTTTGTGTCATGGTTTACAGCGTGATATATCTGCGCCTTTCAGCCAACTTCTATCAGACACATCCAACTTCGGCATGACTCTTTGGTCACTTTGACCGTATACACTACCTGTTTGTATTGATGTTTGTGATTGTCTAAAGTCTAGTCCCATCTTCTCGTCTATTGATATACATTCGACATATTTATTAACAAATAATGTACAGCTCTAAAGCCAAATTTAGCAGAAAATGAAGACAGTATCGGTAACAATCGTTTTCTTGCACAGCTAGTTGAATTTGGATATTGAGTTTCTGTCTCATCAAAGTCATACCATCCTTCCTTTTATATTAAATAAAGTTAATTGAATCATAATTTTTTGTTTCCATGAGTTCTTCTTGATACTCCATTCTGATTTTAATTGTTAAAATGTCTGTGATAATATAGGCATATATTTATATACTCGATGCGAGTTCCATAGAACCACACGAAGGGTTGGCTCCTAAATAACATTGTAACAGAAAGCTGACATTTTATGGTCACATAAAAAAACATAACAGCATGGACGAAATAATAATGGAAGGCATTGAGAAGAATAATGTATTCATGATTTTTGTTTTGGCATGGAATTTGTAAAGAGGTTTAAAAATGTGGAGTTTTGGCTTGCCATCGAGATGTATAATGAGAAAATAGTTGATTTTGTAATGTATGAATTGTGGTCGTGTTATATGGTTCATGTATTTGTGGTGAAAGGAGATTGCAGACCAAACAAGATAACTAATTGACTACTGGGGTGTGCCTAATCTTAGATATTGTGAGCTTTCGGGGTCGAGGCTACATAATATTTTAGTCGTTTCTTTCCCTATACCACGTCGGGATTCAGTGATGTATTCGTAGTATTCAATGGCGCATTCATAGGGTTCAGTTCCGTAGTCCTGCTTCACTTCAGTGTCTAGTACTCTTATGTCTAGTACTGGTTTGGTGTGGTCTTTGTCTTTATTCTTTTTGTTCCGTCATTTACTCATCTTTTTGTTCGTTTCGTTTCCACATATATTTACGTTTTTATGTACTTTCTGACCTTCCGGCATATCATTTCCATATTTCCGTTGGACGTTGTGATAATTTTTTCTATTCGTCGTCTTTTAATGATTTGTTTGTGTCTTGATAAAGACCTTTTGGTTGAAACGTTGAATATGATTTGTGTATTGTAATTTTTATGATTTCTTGTGTGCTCATCATTGCCCATCATTACCCACTAGTTTTTGATATAGTCTATGGTGTCCCATTGAGACGATATATAAACCTGTGCTTCACTTCAGTGGTAAATTCTTTGCGTGCAAGAATGCTTAACTTCAGTGGCAAATTCTTTGCGTGCAAGAATGCTTCACTTCAGTGGTGAATTCCTTGCGTGCAGGACATGCTTCACTTCAGTGGTGAATTCCTTGCGTGTAGGACATGCTTCACTTCAGTGGTGAATTCCTTGCGTGCAGGACATGCTTCACTTCAGTGGTGAATTCGTTGCGTGCAAGGACAGTGTTCTTGTGTGTAAAAAGTTAATGTAGAATAACTTGGTATTGC
This sequence comes from Meghimatium bilineatum, assembly GCA_034231615.1. Taxonomy (NCBI): domain Eukaryota; kingdom Metazoa; phylum Mollusca; class Gastropoda; order Stylommatophora; family Philomycidae; genus Meghimatium; species Meghimatium bilineatum. The sequence continues at coordinate 36,825,577 of CM067304.1, forward strand.
CAGAACTCGGGAGGGAGCAGTGAAAAGCAGAACTGTTACCTGCCATGCATGTCGTAGGAGACGATTAAAGATATTTTGGGGTGGATTTGGCTGTCCAATAGAGGATCAAAGTGACATAGAAGCCATGCTGAAGTCGGATAATAATACTCCGAATAATAAAACCCGATAGATAAACATCCCGAAAAAAATTCTAGTTCAGCATACTTACGTTTAAAAACATTTTAAACGGAATGCTTTTATTTTTACTCAAATAACACATGAGATGTATTTATTTTACTACTATGCACATGGTCGATTTTGTTATGACGAATTATAGGAATGCTTACTATTGTAACAGTAACAAGCTCTGCACTTGGTGTGACAGAAACCAACTTGTTACCGAAAACATATAGTTGACTGTCTGTCCTGGACAGACTTGTGTGACAGAAAGAAGATCTGCAGCGTAACAATAATTTGCGACGGAAGAAAATGCCTTTTAGGACTTACTGGAATACTGGTGCTGTGACCAGGTCTAAATCTGTGTAATACTGCTCGACATCAATCAGTTAACCAAAGCACTCCTTCACAAGAATATGAGGTTTATTTACACAAGTTGAAATACATCCATTAATAGCATCATATTCATAAGAGAGGCAAATAAACACTAGTCGCAAGTCCCAATCTAGTCTTATTAGAGTCCGTCCTAAACTCTGTAAACTCATCCTAAATTTGCTGCAACTGGGCAATAATATAATAATCGCCGATTACAAATTACGCTAGCACATCCAGGAATTGTTTCACTCGGGTTATAAGCTAAGTCTTAGAGATTATACAGCGACTGACTATCTGGCTCTGACTCGTCATCTCTCCTGGGAGACCGAAGACTCTGACTGTCTCAGCTGCGAGACTAAACTAGGACTTGTCTCTCCTGGGAGACAAGTACTGACTGTCCGAGACAAGCCTGATACAGACTGCCCGTGCGGAGCCTGACTCCGGGGATTACTCGGGGACTACTGACTCCAAGCTAAGTCTTTCTAACTTATCTCTCTCCTCCTAGAAGACTTCCGCCAATCAGAACTAATTGGTTTACTGTCTCCGCCTATCCTCTTCCGTTTCCCCCAGAGGAAAACCTCTAACCAATGAGGACTTGATCCCTCTGGTCATACAACAACACGCGTTGTCCATTCTCTGCGTAGGCAATACGCACCTACTTATGTCGTATACAAACTCCGCCTACCTACTTATTCCTTGCGCCTTTATGCTAAACATATTACGTTCCCACGGAAAAACAGAGTGTCAACAAATCTTTTCATCACTTCATTCCTTCTGACCATTCGGGTATTGCGTAATCGACGTGTCAATAACACATGCGGGCCTGGATGTATTCATCGGTGGCGACCAATACTCTTTTGACTGCTTCGTCAATGTAGACTTTGTGTCGTCTTCCTTTTTATTTGAGCGAGTGAGATGCAGACTTGTGATACTAATATTTGCATTACCTAAAGCGTACTAGCTTGTGTCAGACTGGTCTCTGTGCAAACATAATTCTTTGCTTGTAGCCATATCGTCTGGAGTTATTACAAACAATCCGTCTGCCACGCTAGTATTAGTACAACAAACCGTCTGCCATCCAGTCTTAGTACAAACAAACCGTCTGCCACCCCCGATTACACTATTGACAAAACTTTGTTTTTTAGTACTAAGCTATGATCGAGTTATTGTCATTGTGGTCACTTGAAGACTAAGGTGTCTTCATTATTGAGAGCTCTAAAGTTATACTTTTACTGGTTGATTATTTTGTTATTAATTTTATAGGAAAATGTAGGTCTTCCATGCTTGAGTAGGCGTATTGCTGCTATTTGATGAGTCCGTTCCATTTTAGGACATCATAAAAACACGTGGCCAGAGGGACGTATGTGGCAGGGAACATGTAAACGATAGGAAAAGTATAGTTAAGTAAAATTAATTGTGTTGCAAATTGTACACAATTGGAACGTGTAGTGTGGTGGCGCAACGGTTCTGTAGGAAATGGCGAGACACTCGAACCGAGTATCCTCAAGTCAGACATTTTCTGATTGGTTAACGAACTGTTTTAACAAAATTAGCATATATTTTTAAAAGGGTACATCCTCCAGGCCTATGTTTCAGTTCCTTGGGACGCCTTCCCGACTACGAACCCGAATTCCTATAGTATGCTTCATGCGAGACAGTTGGCAGTAATGTCATCATTTGCAAGGTCTGCGCTTGGCTTTGTATATGTTCAGTATAACAATATATTAGTAATAATAATATATTATATACAATAATGAGTTTAGTATTACAGTATTTAGATTCCATGATGTCTGCATGTGCAGTTATTTGGCGTTGCCCCTGGCTGCTATAATACTTACAAAAAACACAGGTTCATGAATGTTTCACTTGAACAAGACGGACTATCGTTAAGGAGTTGTGAGGTTTAAACACGAAAACAGACAAATGACAATACACAAGACATTTTTAACTTTTCGAACCGTTAGGTCTTTCTCAAAAATATATAAAACAACCAGTGAAAAACAATGAAAACAGTAAAAACAATGTTACCACCACAGAGGCACTAGATATATTATTGAAATGTAAATAATACGGAGTTCAAAGTGACAATGATGTATGTGGAAACATATAGTCCTGGAAGCTGGTGTTGTTGAAAATTTGATGGGATATGGTAACAGATTTCACCGCACCAAATTATGAAAATCAAAGGAAAAGTCAAATGAGTACCACTTGCTGCTTGGTACTAGTCTCTTAGTTGTCCCATCAGATGATTGTTATTCTTGTTCATAACATGTGGTGTACATTGATCCAAGTTTGTTTCATCTAAATACTATATAGCCTATGCCTATCATAACAATTTCTTCTAATTTCTCTGACCTCACGAAAATATTTGCTTCTCATTGCTGCTGCATGAGGCTTCTCACAAATAAGATTTATACCAGAAACATATTTTATAAAAGTGAATCCCAAACTTCTGATAGTCCTCCAGAGCGTAGATTTGAAAATATCAATGACATTATTCTTTCTTAACCATTATGTCAATTTCATTAAAGTCACTGCCTCACTATTGTGAAAGATATTGCAAATTTCTCTTCGGATGAATTCTCTATCAAAATTATCCACCACGTTTGGTCAAATTTTCGTGTGTAAACTACTTAAATTAAATATTTAATATTTCGCTATCCAATGGTGCAATGCAATTATCATTTACTTATTCCCATGACATGAATTGTCCTGTTTTGTTGGGGGATTTTTGGGGGGTCTGAAATAGACTTATATAGTTTTCCTCGTGTAGCTTTATTGTAGAAATACAAATCGTATTTGTAATCTGTTCTAATATCATAATATTTACTGGCGAACTTATTTTCCCTAAAACACTACATAACACGTGCTCTGCAAATACAGCTAATGGACAATGTAATCGGTACACCGGATACAACCTTAAACACCGTTGTCTTGTGATCAAGAGAATAAATATTGCAATTTAACGCTTAAATCACACCAATCGTACGACAAACCAATCATGTGTAAATGCGATCTTATAATTTACTGTAAACATCTTTAAAAAATGTGTGTGAGACTTGTGTTGACAAGTAGACGTTTGATATATATCGCAAATAACTGAAAATGAAAACCAATGACTGCATTTTTATTTTTTTAAATATCAATTCACATAGTTTATACCATTTAAAACTCACGTACACAATTTCAATTATATGCGTGCCAAGAGACATCATTTTGATGTTAGGCAAATCTACTGAAACGTAATATAGTATTCTTTATTCCCAAATGACGAAGCAATTTCAAGCCACCAATTTAAATATATCCCAAGGGTTTATGCACATAAAACTGGAAACATAAACCATATTTATCGATATTTCCATACTTTTAATATATAACAATGGCTCAGTTATATTTATTCAACTTTTAACTCTCAGGAGGGCGCAATCACTTATTACAATTTTTCCAGTTTCGTTTGTTCTTTAATTAAATAATCTTGCATTAGTATTCATGACTGTTTACAGTATAAGACCTACTGGCTAATGGGACATCAAGCCTTCTTAGTGACTCATTTGACCATTCACGTGGTTTTCATTGGTCACTATTATACTTTGCGTGGCGGTCAATGAAAATCAAGGGAATAGTCAAATGAGTCATTTTAGAAGGCTGGTTTTCCCCATTAGCCAATAGGTTTATATTGTAGACGGTCATGGCGTATCCATCTTCTTTGCAATTTTTTTGGTAAATGTACGGTTAGGGGGAGAAGGAAAGAACTCTTCAAATTAAAATCTTGACAGTGTGATAGAAATTACAATAATGGTGACATTATCTTTAAACCTGTCAATATTATTGTCAATGATGTCAAGACTGTGTCAATTTCGTGTCATCGTGGGTGTAGATGGACACTGTGACGTCGTAATGTCTGTTTGAAAATGGTAACCTCAGTACTGCTATTCTGATATTCCACAAAATGGATCGGCGTTCTGTTATCCGTTAATTTTTTTAAATCAACGAAGGTATGAGATCTATAGAAATTCATCGCGGAATGAAGGCATAGTATGGTGACAGATGCATGCCAGTCTAGTAAATGCATGAGTGGAGTAAGAAGTTTCAAATTGGCGTAGGTTCTATGACATACTGTTCACGATTTGGTCAGATACACCGAATAGTGACCCCACAGTAAATTGTGGTTGACAGGGAAAACAGCAGATTGATTGTGAGTGAATTGCTGGATAGCTAGACATCAGTCGATGTTTAGCATACCTAATGCATCCATGATTACCGTCAGTACAGGATTTACGTATAAGCTAAACAAGCTATAGCTTAGGGCCCCCACTTTCCTGAGCAATTATCATATATACTTAAATATATTGTAGCATTATTTGTCCCAATGCCACACGTCCGGAAAGCTTAGGGGTCTTATCAAGTCTAAATCCAGCTCTGATTACCGTACCCGGTGCTGCAAACTCTTTTACTCCAGAATTGAAGCAATGAGAGTGAACATGTCAATGTCCCATTACAAAGGCATACTGTCCGTGCAGCGTCGACAACCATTGAGGACCTCCACTTTTAGTGCCTACCACACCCGCCAGACCTAGCCCCAAGTATTTCCACCTGTTTGGAGGACTCCAAGAGTCACTGTGAGGAAAGATTATAAGGTCCGATGAATACAGCAGATGTACATGAGTGGCTTGGCACGCGACCAATATACTTTCCCACCTGAATTCATTGACTTAACAGGCGACGGGAGACTTGAACAAACGCATTGGTTAATATGTACTATAGAAGGTGGTACTGCTAGTAGAACATAATGGAAAATAATACTCACGTGTAAAACAGGTAATGAAGTCCTACTGAATGATGACTAAAACACTACACACTATCACTAACGGATGTAAATATGGTACATATAACAAAACAAAACACAGAATATAATCAACAGATGACAATACACAGGACAAAGTCGACGTTTCGGACCAATAGGCCTTTTTCAAAATACGGACATAACATACAAACATAAAAAGACCACAAGTAAAAATTAATGCGTATCCGAGTGAAATGTGGTACTAAGATAGATACCGAAAGCATACGAACAGGAAGTACACAAAGACGATAATACAGGTGGAACGATAGGAACAAAACGATGACGTAACAAAGACCAATACGACCGAGAACTAAGCGAAAGAGTGGTCGGAATTGAGTCCAAATGGCTTGATGGTACCCAACTCGAAAATGAGACGATTTTCGAGGGCGTACATAGATCTATCATCGGTGGTGCAGGATCTGATGGCAGTGACCTGAATGTCAAGGACACCACGGTGGCCATCGACGTTGAAGTGATTGGCCACAGGAGTGAGTGTTCTGTGTTTGATAGCATGCAAGTGGTTGCAGAAGCGGTCGCTCAGTCTAAGGCCAGTCTCACCGATATATTGCTTACCACAGCGTTTACATATGATCACGTAAATAACATTACGGGATTCACATGTAAAGGCCTCATCGATGGAGAAACTGGCCTTGGGGAATGAGATGGAGCGCATCTGAACCACATAAGGACATGTGAAACAACGACCGCGTGAGCACCGCACGGTACCAAAATGGTCAGGTGCAGAGGACCTGAGGTGGCTGTGGACCAAGATGTCCTTTAGATTTTTGTCGCGCCTAAAGGCCACCAGAGGTAATTTGTGGAAAGCGTCACGGGTGTCAGAATCAGACTGGAGAAGGGAATAATGTTTAAGTAGAATACGATGGACAGTCGAGTTATGGGGATGGAAGGTAAGAACCAGTTTAACCCTATCAGAGGAGGAGGAAGAACCCTGGGAATTATTCAAGGTATCAAGGCGAGATAGCTGGCGTACACGGAGCCAAGCCAATGAAAGAATCCTGTCAGGGAAGGAGCGTCTACGAAAGAACTCAATCATCTCAGAGGATTTGTCGAGAAAATCGTCGTCATCGCTACATAAGCGACGAAGGCGAAGAAGCTGTGAGTAAGGTAGAGAGTTACGACAGGCGGGAGGATGAGAAGAAGTGTAGAGCAGAAAGCCATGTGCATCAGTGGGTTTGTAGTAGACTGAAGTGCTGAGGTATAGGGGATGAATGGTGACAATGATGTCCAGGAAATGGACAGAGGTGGTGGAAATGGTAAATGTGAATTTAATAGCGGGGTTGAAATTGTTGATGACGTTGATGAAGCGAGACAGTTCTGCTTCTGTCATGTCAGTAATGCCTATCCCATCATCAATGTATCTGTGGAAAAGAGATGGGAATGGGCCATCGTAGGTAGACCAAACTAGATGTTCTAGATGTCCCATGAAAAGACAGGCATAGCTAGGCCCCATCTTAGTTCCCATGGCCACACCACTGATCTGATCGAAGAAATGTCCATCGAATTCAAAAGAGTTGAGTGTGAGCACCAGTTCAGCAAGGCGTATAAGGGTTGGAGTAGATACAGAAGGATGCGGACTCTTGTCCAGAAAGAACTGCAACGCTCTAAGACCATCGGCATGTGGTATAGACGTGTACAGAGAGCAAACATCAAGCAAGAACAGACGATAGGTGCGATCAGAAGACAAATGCACAGAAGAAAAAATAGTGAGAGCATGCTTGGTGTCTTTCAAGAATGAGGGCAATGCCTCGACTAAGGGCTGCAAAATACTGTCGAGGAAATCAGAGATGCGCTCTGTAGGACAAGAGCAAGCTGAGACAATAGGTCTGCCGGGATTCAATTCCTTGTGTATTTTGGGAAGCATATAGAAGACTTTTGAATTCGATGGACATTTCTTCGATCAGATCAGTGGTGTGGCCATGGGCACTAAGATGGGGCCTAGCTATGCCTGTCTTTTCATAGGACATCTAGAACATCTAGTTTGGTCTACCTACGATGGCCCATTCCCATCTCTTTTCCACAGATACATTGATGATGGGATAGGCATTACTGACATGACAGAAGCAGAACTGTCTCGCTTCATCAACAATTTCAACCCCGCTATTAAATTCACATTTACCATTTCCACCACCTCTGTCCATTTCCTGGACATCATTGTCACTATTCATCCCCTATACCTCAGCACATCAGTCTACTACAAACCCACTGATGCACATGGCTTTCTGCTCTACACTTCTTCTCATCCTCCCGCCTGTCGTAACTCTCTACCTTACTCACAGCTTCTTCGCCTTCGTCGCTTATGTAGCGATGACGACGATTTTCTCGACAAATCCTTTGAGATGATTGAGTTCTTTCGTAGACGCTCCTTCCCTGACAGCATTCTTTCATTGGCTTGGCTCCGTGTACGCCAGCTATCTCGCCTTGATACCTTGAATAATTCCCAGGGTTCTTCCTCCTCCTCTGATAGGGTTAAACTGGTTCTTACCTTCCATCCCCATAACTCGACTGTCCGTCGTATTCTACTTAAACATTATTCCCTTCTCCAGTCTGATTCTGACACCCGTGACGCTTTCCACAAATTACCTCTGGTGGCCTTTAGGCGCGACAAAAATCTGAAGGACATCTTGGTCCACAGCAACCTCAGGTCCTCTGCACCTGACCATTTTGGTACCGTGCGGTGCTCACGCGGTCGTTGTTTCACATGTCTTTATGTGGTTCAGATGCGCTCCATCTCATTCCCCAAGGCCAGTTTCTCCATCGATGAGGCCTTTACATGTGAATCCCGTAATGTTATTTACGTGATCATATGTAAATGCTGTGGTAAGCAATATATCGGTGAGACTGGCCTTAGACTGAGCGACCGCTTCTGCAACCACTTGCATGCTATCAAACACAGAACACTCACTCCTGTGGCCAATCACTTCAACGGCGATGGCCACCGTGGTGTCCTTGACATTCAGGTCACTGCCATCAGATCCTGCACCACCGATGATAGATCTAGGTACGCCCTCGAAAATCGTCTCATTTTCGAGTTGGGTACCATCAAGCCATTTTGACTCAATTCCGACCACTCTTTCGCTTAGTTCTCGGTCGTATTGGTCTTTGTTACGTCATCGTTTTGTTCCTATCGTTCCACCTGTATTATCGTCTTTGTGTACTTCCTGTTCGTATGCTTTCGGTATCTATCTTAGTACCACATTTCACTCGGATACGCATTAATTTTTACTTGAGGTTTTTTTATGTTTGTATGTTATGTCCGTATCTTGAAAAAGGCCTATTGGTCCGAAACTTCGACTTTGTCCTGTGTATTGTCATCTGTTGATTATATTCTGTGTTTTGTTTTGTTATATGTACCATATATCCGTTAGTGATAGTGTGTAGTGTTTTAGTCATCATTCAGTAGGACTTCATTACCTGTTTTACACGTGAGTATTATTTACTATGTAATATGTCGATTATTACATAGTCGTGTTTTACTTTTTCGAAGTAGGCCTATATAAAACAGCACTCTAATAGACCCACACCCTATCGATGTCTTCATACGTATTTAAGTTTTCTTTCCAATTGGTCATTTAATGTATAGGCCTAGGCCTTGTGGTGAGGTGCGAGCTTTCAACCGCGGACATGAGTCCAATTTAGTTACGCCTATATCAGATTTTTTTTAGCATATAATTTAATACAGACTGTAATTCAGCGATCCACAACCTCCGATGTATTCATTTTCAGTCTCTCTGCATACTTCTTCTTATATTCCATGCCGTATGATGTTGGTGATCATGCATGTCCACAGCCATTCCGTTTCATGTGCTTTCAATCAATATCCGATACCATTGTTCTCCTGTGCCACAATGTTCAGCATCTTCTCTTCCGTTGGTTTTTCATACCCTCAATGGGTGCCGAACGCGATAGATCAACTTCCCGAAAAAAAATTCAAGGAAAAAAAATTCAAGTTCAGCATACATAAACATTTTTAACGGATTTTTTATTTTTACTCAAATAACACATGAGATGTAAAAGGTAGGTCCCATGGCATCTGCCATCGGGGATGAAGATACCTCTTCATGTACTAAGCCGCAGCAACTATTAGGTGGGGTGGCCAGTTCCCTTCCTTGCTGTTTTTACCTTCCCTAACTCATGCGTCAGGTACTCATTTATTTACAGCTGAGTCGACTGGAGGAGTAGAGAAATCACAACCCGGATTTTTTAAAATGTCCGGATGTGGTTTCGAACCTGGCACGCTGTAACCAGATGATAGCAAGCAAGCTCACTATCCACTAGGCTACCGCGCTCCTCACATGAGATGTAATTATTTTAAATCACAATACTATGCGCAACATTGCGATTGTAGTCGATTACAGATCAATTGTCACAATCATTCACAAACTTTGTTCCTTTCGTGCCGCAAGCAAGGCAGGGGTTTTGATTCTCCATGTGTTGAGGTCCGCTGCCTGCAGTTTTAGTTCTTGCAGCCTGTTATTTCCTCTTCTTTAAGTATGGTGTTCTTTAGGCTTTCCTCGTTTCTTTCCCCTCAGGTGTCCACGTGAGGGCTTGTTAGTTTATCGTTTTCGACTAGTCTTAAAACGTGACCCAGGTATTTCCATCTGCATTTTCTTATAATGTTTGAAATATATTCTTTATGTGTTGTGCTTCTTAAATCACTATTTGTGACGAAATCGCTCCATTTAATGTTCATAAATTTCCAGAGACTTTTGTTTTCGAAGCTGTTTATTTTTGGTCTGTTGCTAGAGTTGATTTCCAGCTTTCACTTCCATACGTTTATACTGAGACAATAAAGATCTCTTCTGAGATCTTTTGATTTCCAGATATTAGTTTAGTGAAAGTGCTAGCTGCAACTACTATGAGTGTACTTACTTTTTCTTTGAGTCTCCGTCAACAAACATTCGGCTGCCCAAGTAATTAAAGGTGAAGTCTTTTTCCAGTATTTGGTTGTTTAATGAGATGTTATTTGTTGAACTGGTAAGCTCCATGATTTTTTTATTTAGATGTGTTGATCAGGCGGCCAATTTGATCTGCGAGTATGCATACTTTGTTGGTTATATCTTGTGTTTGTTGAGGAGTAGTTTAAGATTGCGATGTCAACTGCAAAAATAATGCCAGTTAAAGTGTTGTTTTTGAGCCATTGGATGCCCGCTTTTTTCATCTTGAATGGGTTTACGCATGATCCAATCGATGGCTATTCCAAATAGCATTGGCAATAATACACAGTGATGTTTCACTTCTGTGTCGCTAGCGTTTAACAGCACTGGAAGGTACCACTGGTTACCACAGATGGTAACTAGGACTATTGTGAGGGCACAGTGCATCTTTTCTGTAAGTTATGAAATAAGGTGCTCAACTATTAACTGCATAGAGACCATGGATCTTCTAAGTCTGACCTTGATTATCATAATAAGGAACCCAACTATTATCTGCCTATCGATCCTCTCTCTATGTGACGTGTCATTTGAAGAACGCTGTCCTCACTGCCACTCTGTAGTAAGCCTCACGGTTCTGTGCGAGCGACCCAGCCTCTTCCAGTGTTATGTGTCTATCGTAGTCTTGGTCAGACTCGTGTTCTCTTTCAGGGAACTTTCTCCTCCATGATTAATCTTTTCAAACCATTGTGTCTCTTTACATGTCCGAAATATGGAAGTTTGCGTTTTTTGATAGTTTAAGGATCTTCTATGTTCAGATCTTTGCGGACGTCTGCGTTAGTTCTTTCTGTCCATAATATTCTTAGGACCTTTCTATACCATTCCATTTTTAATGCAGATTTCCTTTACATTATCGATGTCATTGCCCACATCTCAAAGCCGTATGTTGCCAATGGAAAGATGTAGCTTCTTAGTAGTTGTAACTGTTTTTCAGTTTGCTCATTGTCATAGATTTGTCATCTATTTTTTTAGTGTCATTGCTAATCTCTTTCTTATCTCTGCCGAACAATCTCCTGTGGTGTTGATCCTGTGGTGTTGATCCTGTGGTGTTGATGGTTGACCCTAGATATTCAAAGTTGATCACATTCTCTAGTTGGTCTTTGCCAATGACTATTTTAAGTGTAATTTCACTAATCGTAGCCTGCTTCCCTTTATTTTTAGAGCGTTGTGTTTTCTTTGATAACACAGTCGGGCTTTTAGCCGTCCTCACATTTACCAGTACCAGCACTGATTTCTTTCTCTTCCCTAGTTATTTTGGGTCTGCCCAGTCTGGGGGGCTTGCCACCAGAACCACGAAGCTTATTTGTGGTCATCAGGAGTTTCTTGGCATGTGTACGTCTCTGTAGTTTGCCATCTTTCTCTGAGCCAGTTCTGGTCGCTAATAATTTACCGCCCTTAGCCCAATATGGGACCTTTCTAACTCCCCCCCCCCCCCAAGCCGTTGCCGATAATACGATCTTCCGCCTTCTCCGCCAGCAATTGTGTGCACTGTAGGGGAGGATTCCCCTTGCCGGGTAGCTTCACGTAGTTCAGCCAGCTAGTCAAGGTCGTTTCTCGGGAGTTGGCGCTTCTCTACACAAGCAGACTCGTAGAGCCATGCAAGAGTGGGGGAACCAAATAGGATCCTGGCCTTTCTAAGGGAAGTGGCCGCCACACTCCTCTCCAAACCCCCCCCCCCCCCAACCCTGGGTCTCCTAAATCTGGCCTTGACTGTACTGTCAAAATGAAATGAGGAGCCCAACTGTTAACTGTCCAGAGATCCTGGGTTTCCTAAGTCTGGCCTGGACTATAATAATGAGCCAAAATGTTAGGTACCTAGAAACAATTGTACTAAGTCTGGCCTTAACTATCGTAATACTATCACATCTAAACCATCTGAAAATTGTCTATTTCATACAATTATTTCTTGACACACATTCACAGGAACGAGACCCGTTGAGAGTTTGACAGAGGAAACATCCCCTTCTGCGACCAGCGTGCTGACAGCAAACACAGTTAATGATTTATCAATGTTAATGGGCAAGTTATTGTCACCGTCCTTCAGGAACCAAGAGGAGCAGAGTGTCTTGTCAAGGCAAAAGAATAAAGATGAAACTCTCAGAGTTCTAGCTTCTAAGAGAGCCAGAGATCATCTATATGGAGCCATGCCACCACTGAATGAGCTGTGTCGTCTGATGAGAGTTCAGTGTTACTAAAGCTTCTAACTATAATTCAACATAATACAAACATTAATTTTTCAAAATTACAACAAAATAAAACATTTGAAAATAAAACTGTTTATAATCTGCTTATGATAGATTTGGTCTGATTTTGTTGATATATTTCTTGTTCTACGCTGTAGCTAGCTCACTTCCCATTTTCTCTTGTCATTCATTGACTAAAAGCATCAATATCTACATTGAGAAAATGTATAATTTATTATAGTATAAAACTAGAGGCAACATCTTCTGGGTTCGTTCTCAAACTCCTGCATATTAGCAGGATGTAGTCTAGAGACAGAATGTGTTGTTCCATGGTTTACAGCTTAACTGTGATACCTGTGCCTTTCAATCTATACATCAGACCTTAGCATTGGCTTCTGGGTCACTTTGACCCTTTATGGGATAGCACATCCAACTCCACTCCTAAACCTCCTTAGTTGCCTCTGGGAATGCATACTGATGGTTCCTGTGACTCACTGGTTGACCATTTTTCTGACTCTGCCAAGCAGACGCCCATTTCTATTCATACCACATTTAATACTAAATTGTTCAAATCTCAGCCTAGATGTTTCATCAAATGCAAGTGTCCACATCCAGCAGGTGATCTTGATGCAGTTTTAACACACACCTCCGTATCCATTGTCAATTCTCCATTTATTGGTGCTTTGGATTAGGTCTGTCTACTCATTACAACACTTGACTTTTCTCACCACAACGCACAAATCCATCAGTAAACACAACTACATCATCTCCAGTGTACATATTATCCATCTCCAGAGTTATTAACTATCTGTTGATTGGTTTCCAGGTTTGATTTTCCATTGTCTCAATCTTTACATTCTCTTCCAAGAGTGATTCTTACCTCATGAAAGCCTGTAATGGTTTTATCGATTGAGTGCTATTATACTGTTGGTAAGGTAGAAACAGTGGTTACCTCTCCTATCGCCTCTTCAGCCATGAAATGCCATACTTAATTCGTGTTCCCTTAGTGTATTAATGATATTGTGCAGTGGCTGTCTTTAGTCTGTAGTGACACACATGTATACTTTCGTGTGTGTGCAAGAACTGGACAGAAATATAGTGATAAGATTCCTTGCTTAAATCTCATTTTCACATTGGGGGAGGGATGAATGTCTGTTATCCCTGGATCATTTTCACATGTAGTCAACTATGCCAGTTCATCAGTAGTCTGTAAGTGTATATACATTCAGTGATCCAGTCACTTCTGGATATTTTCTGAGAAAAAGCACTTTCTCCCCATTGGAATTGTATGTATTTATATAATTCTCTGAACATATTGAGGGCTTGTGTGGTATAGTGAGGAGGGTTTTTAAACAAGTAAGTCACAGGAACTGGAAGCATTTATAACCTTCAACATCTGCTGGGGGAGACTGAGCAGATATGGGTTTGTCCAGAGTTCAATGTCAGCTCAAAGCAAATAACCAATCTGAACATACAGGCCTACATTGTTTCTTATAACCACATTTCCATTAATTGTATAGTGCTGTCATGACTGCTATAAGTAACTGTCTCTTCTCATCGCTGTGCCATCCACTATAGCAGTGATTGGAGTAAAGGACTCTAATTGGGATGAAATAACAATAACAGGAGTATACTTATTTGTGGTGTGAAATAAAAATTACTCATGTAGTTCACTCAGCCAAAAGGAAGTTGGGTACCAGGGATCATGTTTTGGGAAGGTCGAGTAATGCCATTGCTATTAAACAAGTGTGGCAGGTGATGCTAGTCAGGCGGTTTCTGGTCAATCACTGACTAGACAGCTGAACACTTATGGGAAACTGTGTGCTGGTTCATAACTTAAATTCGCCCAGTGTTGCCGGAGCCTGAGAGGGGAGCAAAGAATAGCAACATTGTTTACCTTTCATGCATGCATGCCGCAAGAGGTGACTAAGGAGGTTATGGGATGGAGTTGGCTGTCACATCCCATATAGGGTCAAAGTGATACCAAGCCATGCTGAAGTCAGATGTGACAGGTAGAAAGGCGCAGACATCGCAGCAATGATATAAACCATGACACAATGCATTCCATTCTCCGGACTACATCATGCTAATATGCAGGAGTTTGAGAACAAATGCAGAAGAATAAGAAGAATAACTCAAATTATCTTACCTCACCTTTATGCCACAAAATTCAGAGCATATATTTGTAGTAACAGATTTGAAAACAAAGGTTTAACTCATGCCTGTTAAGAGCATCATTTAAATATATAAGCTTCATTTTAAAATAATTTTAAAAATAATTCTAGAGTAATTTTTTTAAAAACATTTATAAAAATGTAAATTAAATGATACAGTGTTCTGAAAGCTGAAGATTGGAGAGACAGACTTGTGCAACTATGGACTGAGCCCAGAGACTGCAGAACATATTCTTCATGCCTGTCAACTCTACCAAGAAAAGAGGGAGAAAATATGGCCTACTGAGATGGCACTACTTCCAGACTTGAGGGGTTCCATGGATGACCTGAAGCGAATCACACAATTCATTGAAGCTATTGGCGCTGTAACCTGATATCTGACTGAAGAACAATGAAGATGAAGAAATGATACAGGAATGTATCATACACATATTTGTTCAGAATACAATGCTCTATATATCCTTATAATAGATAAGTAATAACAAAGTTACTGAATAATATTTACAACACTAGTTATTTACCAGGTGATTTATTAAAATCCATATTCATAACATTACCTAAAAACTAGGAGCTATTGAATGTGATGACCATCGCAACATAAGTTTAATGTGTTTTATGACTAACATTTTACTTAGAATCATCACGATGAGAGTAAGAAGGAAACTAAGGTCAGAAGTCGGCGAAGAACTAAACAGTTTTGTAATGGGAAAAGGGACAAATAATGCCATATATATCATTAGAATGTTGATAGAAAGATCAATTGAAGTGAAGACAGATCTATTTTTGTGCTTCATAGACTATACGAAAGCATTTGACAAAGTGAAACATAAAGAAATCATTAGTATGTTAAAGGATATCAACATTGATAGTAAAGACCTTAGAATAATAGAGAACATATATTGGCAACAAACAGCAGCAATCAAAATCAACAACCAAATAGAGGAATTTCATCCAATAAGACAAAGGAGTCCGACAAGGGTGTGTGTTATCACCTGATCTGTTTAACTTATACAGTGAAATGATTTTTAGATATATGGAAAATATGTCAGGAATAGCTGTTGGTGGGTATAATGTAAATAACCTGAAATATGCTGTTCTGGTAGCAAAGAGTGAAAAAGAACTACAACACTTGATCACAACTATAGAAGTAAACTTAAGTAGGAAGCCAGAGGAGAATTTTAAAAATTCTTGAGACTAACTGGAATTGAACCAGTACGTTCAACAGCACCAAATCGCCTAGCAACTATTGCACACGCGTTCTTCTGTACTGACTAACCGCATCTCCAAAAAAAAAGATGCGATTTTGCCAAGACATTCAAACCATACACTCAAATTCACCAGAACGGACCAATCGAGGCAAGGACTATTACAACAACAAACATAAATATGGATATTATATGTTTGTTGTTACTGAGGATATTTCAATACCTGTATGGGATGCGTCACTGAGATAAAAAGTCGAACAGCACAGGCAAAAGCAGCATTCCAGACGACGAGGAACATCTTGTGAAATAATCCATTATCAATAGAAGTAAGAAAAAACATACTAAAATGTTACATAGAGCCCACACTGTTATATGGTAGTGAAGCATGGACAATTTACAATATTGCAAAAAACATCTGAAAGCCACAGAGATGTTTTATAGAAGAATGTTGAAAATATGGACAGCTAAAAAGAGTAATGCTATAATTCTACAACTGGTCAACTCAAATAAAGAACATATTAAACTCTTTAAAAACTGGATTCTTAAAGTTTCTCTGAATTTCTCTAATAGTTGATTTTCATGTGAATTTATAGTGATTGAAAGATATTTGAGAAATTTTGTCAGTGTTCATAATTACTTATTATGAACAATATATAAAACGATAAAAGTAAAGGTTGTTTTAGAAAGAAATTTTTATGCTGGGTAATATGCTCTGAAAAAAAATGTGCAGTAGCTGTCACAAATTTACCCAGACTACTGCACTACAGTATTTTCCGACAATGAAGAAATTAATCAAGTGCTAGCATCTACTTCAAAAGTAGTGGGTATTTTTAAAAGTGATATGTTTGCAACTCCTTTGTGCACAGAATTTCTATACAAATAATATTTATCTACAGAAGTAAGATAATTTTAGATCACATCATCCATTGGTTTAAAATCTAGTAGAAAATAGTGAATTTATTTTCTTTTTATTATTCTATTCAGGATGTAAAATCAAGCCAGCATTTTTGGCAGTAGTAATCATCTAGGCAATATTTACATTCAGTTGGTCAACATTCCTTATTTTCCAAATTTTACTTATCTAGATGCACTGCTGCCTGCAGTGAGAATTGAATCTGATTACTTGACCCTCAGAGACATGCTCTGTAAACCTTGACCACAGAGCCAGAAGACATAAAAAAATATGAAGAGAAAAAAGTATCAATTATTATCAAATGTAGGCCTATGTAAAATGGTCCAGGACTGGAAAAATTGGATTAACATCAGAAGGGATGTTATACTCCAGTCAAGGTGCTGATTAGTGAAGAATATACTCAGTCAAACACTGATTGGTGAAGATTGTGCTTGGTCAAGGTGTTGTTTAGAGAAGAATGTACTTAGTCAAGGTGCTGTTTAGTGAAGAATCTACTCATCCAGGGTGCTGATTAGTGAAGAATGTACTCAAATAAGGTGTTTAGTGAAGAATATACTCAGCCAAGGTGTTGTTTAGAGAAAATCTACTCAGTTGAGGTGCTGTTTAGTGAAGAATGTACTTAATCAAGGTGCTGATTAGTAAAGAATATACCAGTCAAGGATCTGATAAGCGAAGAATATACTTAGTCAAGATGTTTAGAGAAGAATCAACTGAGTCAAGGTGCTGGTTAGCAAAGAATCTACTCAGTTAATGTGCTGATTAGTGAAGAAATACTCATCGAGATGCTGATTAGTGAAAAATATACTCAATCAAGGTGCTGATTAGGAAAACATACTCAGTGAGGTGCTGATTAGGAAAACATACTCAGTGAGGTGCTGATTAGGGAAACATACTCAGTGAGGTGTTGATTAGGGAAACATACTCAGTGAGGTGTTGATTAGGGAAACATACTCAGTGAGGTGTTGATTAGGGAAACATACTCAGTGAGGTGTTGATTAGGAAAACATACTCAGTGTGGTGCTGATTAGGAAAACATACTCAGTGAGGTGCTGATTAGGAAAACATACTCAGTGAGGTGTTGATTAGGGAAACATACTCAGTGAGGTGTTGATTAGGGAAACATACTCAGTGAGGTGCTGATTAGGAAAACATACTCAGTGAGGTGCTGATTAGGAAAACATACTCAGTGAGGTGCTGATTAGGAAAACATACTCAGTGCGGTGTTGATTAGGAAAACATACTCAGTGAGGTGTTGATTAGGAAAACATACTCAGTGAGGTGTTGATTAGGGAAGCATATTCAGTGAGGTGTTGATTAGGGAAACACTTGCTGATTAGTGAAGAATTATATTATCTTAATTTCGTATTGTATTACCTTATAAAAACAACCACAATTTTTTTAAACAAAATTGGAATTTAAAATCTGCACGTACTAACATAAATTAAAAGTACAACTAAAGCAAATAAAGTATAGTACAGAAGCCACTGTTGAAGTGTATTTTTTTATCAAGAAATTGTATATACCATATATGAAAAATAAATATATAGGCCTATAAAACTGTGACGAAAATAAATGAAACTCTGCAATTTGACGAAAGTAAAGCACCAGCAATGCTTTGTCAAATGATTCTTTATAAAGTTTTGAACATTAGAAAAAAATGCAAATATTTGACATGTTTACTGTGTTACAGTGTTTCTGTCAAATAAAAACCAATTTTATATTTCACCAAAACATTTCCTTGTCTGCAGAGGTTATTCCTTGCCCACACTTCAATGACAAATATCTGAAATGAAAACATATACTACATACATTTTAAAATATTAACAATCAACTATTAGAATATGTATCCTAAACATATTTTACATGTTGCTTTAAAAGAGGCTACTATGGAGAGCCATTTCAGGTGGTGCTAGTAAAAATATACTAAAATACATTTAAAATGCACCACTATTATACATCCTGTTGCAGAGAAGTTAGGAAAAATAGTGTGAGAATGAATTTTCCCAATGTTTGTCATGAGGTAGGGAGTGAATGGCCATCAGAATGAAAAATGCATAAGTCAACCCGCGAGTTTGTGTATAGACTACATGAAAACAATGAAAATTACATGTGAACACGATCCCCAGCAGCTATGACCCTGAAAATGGGTAGGCGTTGTCACAGTCACCATAAAAAGGCAGCTGAGACAAAACACGCAGTATATGTGCTTGAAATGCCATAACTATCTGAAAACGGTGTACGCATGTGGTTGCGTCTGTGGGTATCACCAATGACCCACTAGACATACCACCCATGCAACAGAAAACCTTAGTGGATGACCTGCCGTTATATTGAGGTTATCTTCTTAGATAAGCTTCATGGTACGCCATCTATACAATTATGCTTTTATTTTTTTGTTGAAATGTGTTTCATGTTTACCTGAATATATATGTATGCACCCTCTGTGGTTGGGAGGGAGCCAGAGATGTACTGTGCAGCACTGGGGAGGAGGAAACGGACAGCACTGTTTTTTCCTATGGCTGAAACCCATCATAGAGGCACAGTGACTCAGGACATGACAATCCTTTTGACTTGAATATTTGGTTGCATGCCTAGAGCAATAGAGAAGTTTGGCATAATCAGTAGTCAATTGGTGGCGGGGAATGAGCACAGTGAACCCTATCTTGGCTACAGTGGCTAGGAGCAGTGCATAGGTTGAAACCTACCTTTCTGGAGGTGTGATAGTTATTCTCTAGCTCTGTCCTGGGGTGGGCCGAAAATCCACAGACTTCCCAGCAATATAATGCCATTTAATGGCATTAGGTCAAAGGGCATGAGCCCATGGACCGCTGGATCAGCAACCAACCAACCATCTGAAAAGGGCCGCCTACGAGCAATTGGTATGTTGGAGACCGGAATGAACTAGCCTGTCATTGTCAGCACAGCACAATTGTATTCCTCAATGAATATTATGGAATCACTGGCAGTGCCTGGGATAGACTATGGAGTGGCCAATCACAAGTTACAACCCCTGTGCAAAATCGTCATATTGTACTGAGTCACCTGAATCGTTCTCTCCCAGCAAGTCAAACTGCAAAAGAAATAGTGGGCAGATGTGGGCAAGTCTCTGCAAGACAACCTTACATTGGGTCAAACTTGATTCACAGACATCGTCAGCAATGCCTACAATGGGCAGAGCAACATGTCAGATAGACTAGATTGCAGTGGAATGCTGTCCTATTCACAGACGAGAGAATATTCAACCTCTCCTTTGCTGATGCATGTATGCTGATTTGGTGACGTTGTGGAGAGCACTTTGCAGATTTCTGTGTTTATCAGCACAACCAATTTGGAGGTGGCAGCATTCACAATTGGGGAGGATTCAGTTTTCCCCATTGCTTGCCTCTGCATGTCTTTGTAGAAATGTTCTTCTTCTTAATCATTCATTCTCAAACTCCTGCAGATTAGCAGGATGTAGTCCGGAGAACGGAATACGCTGTGTCATGGTTTACAGCACTGCTGCGATATCTGCGCCTTTCGGCCTGACACATCCGACTTCAGCATGGTAGAAATGTTAATGCTGCAAGATATAGAGATGAGGTTCTGGGTGCATTGGTTGTTCCCGCGTTCACAAATTATCCAAACTTGCAGCTTCTCCAGCAAGATAACACATGTGCGCACACCACATTCATTACGCAGCAATATCTATAGCAGCAGAACATTGTGATTTCCTTCAGAGATTTGATTTGTGCTTTGAATGAGGCGCTGCTGCCAAACTTATTTGCAAGCACACGATGGACATACCAGATACTGAGGTTAGTGTGAATGATTTTTTATTATTGGTTGCAAATTTGGTTTTCTCCCTTTCCTGCATAGCATGCAATGTATTGCATAACAATCAATTGTAAGAATTAATTACTAGTATCAATCAATCAATAAACCCGTAGCCCTTCAGGGTTGTAGGGGTACCACATTGGATGCCTCAGCACACAGAGTCCTCCAGCGAATTCTATCCTCAGCGATGCGGATGAGTGTGTAAATACCTTTTCCTGTCCATTCCTTGATGTTGTCTGTCCATGCCTTTATTTTCCCTCCTCTGCTTCTTCCGCCCTCGACAGTTCCCTGCAGTATTGTTTTTGACAAGGAATCGTGCCTGCATACATGGGCGAACCATGCTAGTTTTCGTTGTTTCACTATTGAAAGCAATGGCTCCTGAACACCTGCACACATCTCTACTTTATTTCTTATGTACACATTGGTCTTAATGTTCCCTATAGGAAATTCGTAGCATTCGTCTGTAGCATTTGTACTCGAAAGCCTGTAATCTTCTCTCCATGTCCGCAGTGAGTGTATAACTCTCACAACTATACAACACAACAGAAAGCACCAGCGACTTATACAGTTTGATTTTCACTTCAACACTGATGTTGCTTTTCCAAATCACAGTTAGCCTTGACAAGGACGCTAAAGCTATCTCCAGTCTTACTTTTAGTTCTGCTTTGCATTTACCATCACTGCATATACTGGATCCGAGGTATTTAAAGATATTCACCACCTCAAGCTTATGTACATTCATCACGATATTAGTCTGGTTTTCTGTGTTTCTGCTGTTTACCAAGATTTTGCTCTTATCTTTATTGATTTCCATTCCATACTTGCTGGTAACTTTTTCCAACTTAGCTGTTAATTCTTGCAATGATTGTTCTGACCCAGCTATAGGATCAATATCATCAGTGAAACACAAGTTGGAAATAGGGCGACCTCCGATCGATATAGACGTGATGTAATCATGTAATGTCTCTAGTTTGATGTGCTTAAAGTATGTGATATGAATATGAGGTGCTGTTTTGTATTTGTTCTTTGTTGTAT
This sequence comes from Meghimatium bilineatum, assembly GCA_034231615.1. Classification (NCBI taxonomy): domain Eukaryota; kingdom Metazoa; phylum Mollusca; class Gastropoda; order Stylommatophora; family Philomycidae; genus Meghimatium; species Meghimatium bilineatum. The sequence goes on from CM067304.1 coordinate 36,847,226, forward strand.
TGTTATTTTCTATATTTTCTTCTTCTTCTTCAACGTTCATTCTCAAACTCCTACTGGATATCTTTTGTAGCAAGACCATTGTCATACTAGATTTCTAGCAGGATGTAGTCCAGAGAATGGAAATGCGTTGTGTTGCCGTTTTATTTGCACCAATGGCCCGACACATCCGTCTTCGGCTGGATTTTATTTTTCTATATTGACAGTTTTCTAGTAACCTATGTACCTTATTTGCATTTACCTCTATTTGTCTGGTTACTGCAGCACTTCCTTTTTGTCGGACATCCTCCGATATTTTGGTTATTTATAATCCAGAATTGGTATTGTGCTTGTCAGTCTTCTGTTTTCGTTTCTGATTCTGTCTCTTATTGTTACTCCAAGAATTCGGCTTAGACAAGTCATTTCTGTTGTAACAAGTTTTTATTTTATTGTGCTGTTAGTGTCCACGTTTGACATTGGTAGCATAGTGATGGTATGAGGATCATTTTATATATTGCAGTTTTGGTGTTCATACTTGCATATTTGTTTTTGAAAATATGAGACATCTGCCCCAAGATCTGGAATGCTATGTTGCATTTCTTTTGTGTTTTTCCCATTCGATGATATAATACTTCCAAGATAAGTGAATTCTTTCACCTGTTTAAATTGTTGATCATTGATTAGAATAGTGATGTTTCTTTCTGTTTTTGCGATTGACATTTACCTCTTAATCCAGAGATATTTATTGTTCCAAATTTGGTGGTTTGTTTACATTTTTAATTGAATGTCGTCTTCTAAAAATTCTCCATGTTTCCAACGAGCATTTTAGTCTACAATATCAGTTTGTTAGACCTGTCACAATGTTGTTTCAGTGTCTCCAAATAGTTAAACCGTGTCCTAATCTATCCCATTCAAAAACAAAATTCACATACCGGTATTCTATTTAGAAAGCACGAAAACACTGAACTTAATTTGGAAAGCAGAAAAACGCAACTATTGTTCTACACCATTTTGGCCAGATTTATATGAATACTGATGAATATTTATATGAATACTTAAATTAACATTTGCATGCATACTTAGATAACATTTACATGAATACTTAGAAGATTATTTAGATGAATATTTATATGAATAGACCTTCTTGGATTACCATTTACATGAATACTTAGAGAACATTTACATGAATACTTAGAGAACATTTACATGAATAATCAGATGAATTGTATATGAATAGTCACATTAAAACATATGAATACTTACATATTTACTTTTGTGAGTGAATACTGACTTAACATTTTGCAGATACCTTAGCTACTGTTTTATCGCTATACGTGTCTGTGAAAAATGAGGATAAGCAATTTGATTTACTTCAATCCTACAATGTCCAAGTAATAATATTAGTGTTAATTAATTTGATCTCTTATAGAATGAAACAAACACAATTTAGGCCCAGATATCACGCTGTTAAACTATTAAAACCTCAATTTGCATTGTGGCCTAAATCGTTACTTTCTGAAATAAGGCTCATAAGTTCCTATTCATACACACTGAACATCTGGTTAAGCAGTCACAAATTTGAAGATTTTACCAGCTTTGTTTTGCAGGGTAACCACAGCACAGGGTAACCGTATTAACATGGTTACCTACCATGCATGTCGTAAGAGGTGACTAAGGAAGTTATGGGGTGGAGTTGGCTGTTTCATCCCATGATGATTCAAAGTGACCCAGACACAATACTAATGTCAGATGTGTCAGGCCACCACAGGCACAGATATCACAGCAAAATATGACACAATCCATTTCGTTATCTGGACTACACCCTGCTAATCTGCAGGAGTTTAAGAATGAACCTTAAAATACCTTGGGTTCAATTATTTGGGAAATGAGCTCAAGTTAATACCAGAGATAACTGTCATGGTTAAGTTGAATATGATTTGGAAAAGTAAGATCAATGCTACAGTAAAGATCAATCTATACAAATCGCTAGTGCTAAGTATATTTTTATACGGATGTGGAAGTTGGACATTTACTTACTTATCCAATCCCCAGGATTGCAAACTTTTATTCTTTCTTGCCTGTACCAGGTGGTAAGTGCATGTCTTCTTCAGCTGTGTTTTGTATGTATAAAAGGTGTTAGTGATGGAGAGGTTTGGTGGTAACAGTTGTTTTTGCAGGTCCTGTGGTGCAGGGCATTCAATTAGTTGGTGTTTCCTCCTCTTGTCTGTTGCAGTATGGTGTATGGTTTGTAGTAATTCTTTGTAGGTGTTTGTTAAATTGTACATGTGTTGTTCTCAGCCTAAATATTCTGATTTTATCTTTGCAGTTTAGCCTATTTATGCTGTCGTCTGGATTTGGTTGGGACATGTCTGCATTTAACACTTTTCCTTTTGAGCCAGTGGCCCATAGATTGTTGTTTACAGTTGTGGATAATGTGTTTAGCTGTTCTAAGGTTGGTGGCAATTCCTGGTTGGGGCATACTTGCCCCTTTTTCACCAGTTTGTCAGCACTTTTATTCCTGTTGATATCTGTGTGGCCTGGTATCCACTGCAGTGTAGTACTGATGTCATAGGATGTAAATATGTTTGTAGCTTGAAGTATGTTGTAATTTTCTTTGCTTTTGGATTCCAGTTTTCAAGTGTTTGTAGAATAGACTGAATATTACTAGGAATGTTTTGGACATGTTGCATCATTTTTGTATTGTTGATGATGTGTGAGTGTTTTGATATTGCTTTCACATCTATATCATAGTTGCTGCAGAACTCTCACAACGAACAGATAACTCTATTGATGTTTTGTTGACGTGAACTATGAGAGAGCCAGGTCCTGCATTGATGGTGACTTGAGAGACGCTGAAGCTTCCAACCACCAGTATACTCTGTTGTTCAACATTCATTATGCAAGTTTACTAATGTTGAAAGTCAAAGAAATTGGTCAAAGGCTTTTTATGTCATCTTTAGGCTTATCCTTCTTTAATATTGGTTTGACAATAGCGGTCTTCCAGGTTGTTGGCAGGTTTCCAATTTACCAAGTTTGTTTATGCAGTTTAGAAGCTCTGTTTTTCCTTTGGTTCCTAGGTGGTGGGTCATCTATCCTATTTGGATATTTTATAAGGATCTTGTGTTTTTCTTGACTGTATTTTCTTTAGTGCAGCCTGAAGTTCTTGAATGGTAAAGTTTTCATTAAAAAGTGCAGTGTTTGCTAGTTTTGATCTTTTTAGTTTTTAGTATCTTGCCAATTATTTTTTGCTGAGCTTGAAAAATATTTGTTGAAACTGATTTTTCTGTGTCTTCCATTAGCACTTAGTTTACAGTCCGTAGTGGTTTTAGGTTTGCTTTTCCCTAATAGGTTATTTAATAGCTTCCAGGCTCATCAGCAATCAGTGCAAAGGTTGTGTGTATGTTTAGTGCGTTTCTCATGGCTAATGTTTTACTAAAAGCAGCCGAGGCGAGTACGCATACCTTTAATGAGTCAACATCTGAGCTCCTATGATAATTTGTGTTAGGTACTTTCATGTTATGGTTATTTTTCTGAAACTTGCTTTCAAACTCAAAGGGAAACTCCAAGAAAGTTGGGCCAGGAACAGAAAACACTATTTTTTCAACTGGTAGATGCTTCTTTGACTTGGCTCTTTCCAGACTTCCGTCTATGGGTAGTGGATCTGAGATGTGCTTCATCACTCTTCATTCCTCACCACCTACAATCTGCTGGGACACAAGAATGTGCGCCATGTCTGTCAAATTTGGAAAAACATGTAGGATCGTCACATCCTGAATTTGATGATTTCACCTCAGGTTTTCCCCCTCCTCAGGTTTGTTTCTGCGTGTCAGTTCAATATACAGCATTAAACCAATGAGATCTTGCCAGTCTGGGTCGCAGGACTTAGTTTCTATGAAAGGGTGCAAAAGTCATCGAAGCTCAACATATATAAACATAAATATTTGACTATGTTCAACTCAACTGATTAAAATTTCTAACCCTGGAGTGAGATTCTGAGGGACATATTGGCTTATAAAGCCCAAGGGAACAGTCAGTGATAAACCATCATGACACAGTTGATTACTCGACTCCTGTTGACTGATGAGTCTCACAGACTAGCGCACCCAGATCAAAGGCATGTTATAAACAGATGTCCTAAGCCTATATGGTGGAATTTAAACCATAGTACTACATATTCACACTCTCTGGCTCAAATCACACACAAAAATTGTGTTGATTAAGTAAATATGAAAAAACAAAAAAAAACTTAAATTGTGACGGCTGGGGGTTTGTGCCTGTGGCGAAAAAAATGTTTAGTTTCTGAGAATCACTGCAACAAAAATGACAATAATATCATACATCAGGAGACTATCAACCTGCAACAACTGCTATGGCTGACATAATATGGAGAAGCAATATATCTTACCATATTATTCTTCTTTCATCAACCAATACCGGTAACTTACTTTTAGAATGTCGCTCCAGAACATCAGAGCGACACGAGTTCCAGTACTCATCTTCACAGATATAGTATTTCAAGATAGACTTCTTGAAGTCACACCAGTGCACGTAATCTGTCATCTGGCCTCGGATTCTTTGTACCTGATCAAGACAATCAGATATTTCTTATCTAAAATCAACAACACCAATAATTTGATTGACACATTAATAAAATAGTAAATGAGATCAATTTAGATCCAGAAGTGATACTTATTATTGTATATCTTGATTTGCAGCAGGACATAGTCCAGAGATCGAAATATATTGTGTTTTATTTGTAACAATACACCAGACTTTGGTCGTGTTTGATATGATCTTAAGAATTACAAGTTATGAGCTATTGTTTCCTATGTGCGATGGAACTTTCTTCCATATCCTCAAGATTCCAACTTTCTTCCATACCCTGAAAACTCCAAATTTCTTCTATACTCTGAAGATTCCAACTTTAGGCAAATGAAATACTGTGAGAAGAAACTTGTTTGGCATGTTCCAGCATTATATAGGTGGAAAATGCCCTCTAAATCACATAAACTAATCCAATATAAAACATATAAATGTTTATTATAAAACAATAACAGGTACACAATAAAATCCTGCAACCATTTGGTAGTTCAGTATTGGCCACTTTTGACCACAACAACCCATGTGACTGCATAATAATAATTGAATCATATCATGAACAGGACATTGCTATCTAACTATTGTTGAATTTTTAGGTGCCACTAATACATCCAATCATATTGCCAGTACAATGTGCATGGTCATCGTTCGAACCAAATTTAAGTCCATTCTTTAACCCAAAAAAAAAGGCTAAAAGGGTGTATAAAATTGATTTAATTGTACTCCGGTTACCCCATATGTATTCCATCTCAATGAATTATCATGCCACCTGCCAAGTTCACTACTTATAGTATGTAGCTCTGTAGCTTTAACCTGTAGAAACCCAGAGAAAAATTATGCAACTTCCTCTGGAACCTGTCCATCTTTTATGATTTCTGATTTTTCTGGAAGTTTTTGGCATAACTATTTTTATTATTGATGTCAAATTCTGAGATAATAGAGATACGTGGATGTTGGATATGGTGGTAGTGTTTGTTTGTTTGTGTCAGTGTTATGTGAACAACCAACATGGACAAGTGATAACAATGACAAAAACATGCGCATATAAATGCCTTAAAGGTTTAGAGTTAATCCATATCTGTAGTGGCAAATAACAATGTAGATCTATACATCTGTTAACTATCATTATCAACTGATTGTAAACTGTATTTACTAATGAATCATATATATATATATATTTGTCTGAAAAGTGTTGTTAAATAGGCAAATTTGTTATAAAGGAATATGCTATAAAGAGATTTCACTGTATTACATTCTGCTAACCAGCAGGAACTGCATGCAGAAGGTCTTCTTCTTCTACGTTCGTTCTCAAACTTCTGCAGATTAGCAGGATGTAATCCGGAGAACGGAATGCGTTGTGTCATGGTTTACAGAATTACTGCGATATCTGTGCCTTTCTGCCTGACACATCCGATTTCAGCATGGCTTTGGGTTAGGGTTAGGGTTAGAAAAATACTCTTCAGTCGCCTTTTACGACATACGTGGAAAATAAACAGTGTTGCTATTCTTTGCTCCCCTTTCGGGCCCCAGAAACACACGGGCGCAGAAGGTCTCAAATGTGATCCATCATATCAACCCCTATACAACAGCAAAACACTATTACAGTGGAATCCTGCTGTAACAACTTTGTCAGGAATATCAAAATATCTAGGCTATGTAATAATAGCAATTCTCTCTATACAGTACAAATAATATAGAATAAATATAATTGGGGATATTGAAAAGTGTTACAGAGGAAAATATGTCATAAAGGAATGTGCTATAGAGAGATTCCACTGTCTATCAAATGTATATCTAGTGAGATTATCATCTTGTGGAATCCCACAGCTCCAACTATATAATTAAAATTTTACTCCCTCTGAGTAGGAGGCTTGTTCTCACAAATTAGGCCTTACAAAAGGAGGCCTTACAAATTACTGAGAGTTGGAATCTTCTTGGTGTTATAGATAAAAGAATAAAAGAATATCCCTTACCTCCCCACAGTATAATACTCTTATATAGTGTTCAGAACTGTTGATATCTTTGTAGAGCTCAATCCGAATATCACTGGCAAATGGTGGCCATTTATAATTCCAAATACCTAGTGATTCCAACATGGCAGCTACTGTTGAATCATGGGCAGAGTACAGACATAATGATGGAGTTTGCCTGGAAATAAACAGAACATTATGTTGTATTCATTATACAGTTTTATTTTAGCTTCTGCCAGATCAGGATGAAGGATCTCCCTGGCATAGTAGTTAAACCGTCCACTTTGTGCTCAACAGGTCACTGGTTTGAATCCTGCTTGCAATGTCTTGTTTAAAATATAAATTTTTTCAGAGATGCCTGGGGATTATTGTCTGAAGTTAGAGTTACATGCTACGAGTGGTACTCTCAGTAGATGGTGTACCACTCCGTTAATAGGACAGAGTACATATGGAGTAACCCAAGTACAATGATGTCAATCCTCTAGACCTTTTATGTCTAGACGAAGAATGAGTAGACAGAAAGTAGTCATGGGCATAGGCCTATTTAGAATTATTCTATAAATTATTTTGTGTTCAGGCAAAAGTTTATATAGAGATCATTGATGCCCTATTCTACTTGAGACAGTATCAGTAAGACCACTGCCCTGGCCAATTCTCAAATACACAAGTCAGATAGCAAGAAAATTGGAAGAGTTGAAAAATTATATTACCTATTTTAATCAAACAAATCACAAAACATTTTTATTTTAAGAAAATCACTAAATATTTGATGTTTTTTAAAAAAAATGCCAATTTGATATTTCATTTTAAAAATCCACAAATAATTTGATATTTTGTTAACAAATCACAAATAATGTGATATTTCATCAAATAAATCACATACAATTTGATATTCCATCACACAAATAAGAATCTATAAACCAATCCTCACAAGGATTAAACTTTAGCAATGTCGAGCAATCAGCTAAAGACAAATTCATTTTGATAAAACTTGAGGGGCAGAGAGCGAGAAACAGAGATTCAATAAGGAGGGAAAAATCATGAGATGAACAGGATACAGTTTAGCAGAGTGCACAAACAAAGGAAAGAGACAGATGATGTTGGAGGTCTGTTGCAGCAAACCATCAATGTGGAAATGGCACCTAATGGTGATGAAAAGGTGATGTGAATACTTGCTCAATAAAATAAAACCTACTAGTTCAATGGGCCATGCTGTTATTATTAATGTAAGCAAGACCAGTTGCTAATGTTAGACCAGTTTGATGGTGTGATGTGTATTTCTTCTTCTTCTTTCAGTTAGCATGCAGGACCTGGGAGCTAAACATGGTGTTGTAAGAAATGATCAATATAGGAATCAAAATAAGAGTTAGCCATCAAAGAACAGGAACAGTAAGTTACCACATACTGAAGGATGTGCTGTATGAAATTGGAGCACTTATGGACATGTCTCGAGTGGCATAATGATCAATCATATGATAACTAACTCCCTCAGAATAAGAAAATAATAATACAATATTATACACTATCACTAGAAATCAAATAAAGATATGATGCATGCTAATAGTTTCTGTGGACTGCTGGTTGAATATGTTCCGCATTCTACCCACAAGGCATCCATACATTTTTTTATTAGTTCCACATTTAATACTATATTCCTTGAATCTCAGCTGCGATGTATCATCATTTGACATCTGTATTCAAAAGACACTTGTGAAGAAGTTTCAATACATCTTTCAGAAGAAATAGATTCTGGAACGTTTTTAGACCTATCTTTTCAACATAGGGGACCTACTACATAGGTCTATGCCTAGATGTGTCTACTTTATACATGGATACAAACATATTAGCAGGTGACCAACATGAGTCAAATGTACTTGATAAACTGTAGAATACTCACAGATCATAGCTTGACCCACTGATGAACCAACATTACTACAACTGTCATAATTTATAGGCTACTTACAAACAATATTCGCTCTGAATGTATTTCCATATCATTTTAAGAATAATCACCATCTAACTCTAGTTCATCATCCTCTGAATCATCAAACACAAACTCAACAATTTGTTTAGCTGTTTGTGATGACACAAAGCATCCTAATTTTCAACATGCCATTTTAGTTAAAAATACTACCTCTACTGACAGCATTGTCAACACAAGTATGCTATTTTAAGAAGCAGCTATCCCACAATGCAATGCGTAGGCCTACATCATGACGTCAGTCAAATTTACAAATCGAATTACTAATAACAATTAACATGTACTGTTTTGTGAAGTCGAAATACCAAAAACTTTGGTATTTTTGGGAAAGCTATATTTTATGTAAATTCCGAGGATTTCAGGATCCTGGGTTCTAAGGGTTACAATAAAGATACAATGTTATTCTGCCACACCTCCCTCCTCCAAAATAAATATCAGTAAGGATACATTATTCTGCCTCACCCCCTTTCTTGAACAACAACTAAGGAATATTATTTTGCTCCATTAATAGTAAAACAAGTCTACATTGTTATCACCATTTGAAGAACAGTTCATGAACTAGTGGGACTTTCACCACAACAAGTAGTCTAATGATGGAGGTGTTTGCCATAATGAAAGTGATAAGCTTGGTAGAATCACAAACCTATCCTCTTGCATGCACACTGAATGATTCAATTAGTATGATTCAAAAAGTAAAAATAGGCATTTTTTTGGAAACAAATAAATTTGTCTCATATGCACAAAATCACTTTTATTTTTGTTCATGGAGATGATGGTATGGAAGGAAATGAACAACTAAAAGTTGGCTGGATCTGCCACTATAACAGATGGTCAACCTATGGACAGAGCAGACATATTCAAAATTCTATGTGAGCCTGCATATTGGAGGATTTTGAAGACAATGATGATGAGGCTGCATCAAGAATGCACAATAGTGGTGATTGGTGTGACCTGGAGAGAATAACTAAGAAATATATTTTTAAAAAAACACTCAAGTGACAAAGAAAACTTAAACCATCAGATGTTACACCTTATGAGATTCACTGAAGCTGAGATATGAACACCTATGGATATTGCTGGTGTGAGATGATAATCAACAAACCTAGACCTAAATGATCTACATCAATGTCTAAAGGTTTCACTAGTGGTCTATCAGACCAATCATCATGCAACAGTTGATTTCCTGGTGGGAGAAATCCATTTTGTTTATATTCGTTATGGTTTTTTGTTTTTAACTTTTTTTGTTGTCTTTAAAGGTCCCAATTGAACCGACACGTTGACTATTGTATTTGTTCCTTTTATTTATTGTTATTTTCTATATTTTCTTATTTTATATTGATATAGTAACCTATTTACTTTATTTGCATTTACCTTTAACAGTAAACTCCCAGTTGATGGTATGCCAAAACAGTGAGGCTTTCATCTTGTGGAAGTCCCACAACACTTTTCATCTGTGCAGCTATGTTTCCCTTTGTGGTGTAACTTTTAGAGAAACCAACATTGCACATCACACTAGGGGAACCAAATGAGCTTTAGTCCTGGTCATGGTCCCTGCTGACTTGTACGTGATGCCATGGCTATGATCAGATGACACGTGGTGTGATGAAAAGCAACTTTGTAGGACATGATGAAAATCAATTCTGTAGGACATGACAATTCCTTGGTGAGCCCAGAATATGGTAAACAAGTTAGTCCTCCATAATTGGTGAGCTCATCTGGATGTTGGGAATGTATAGCCCCATCTAATTAATGTGGCTTAGAACTAGAGTGCAATGGACACTTCTGACAGGAAAGGATGCTCGGCAGGAGAGCTGAACTCATGACTCCAACTCTGTGCGTAGTAAGGTAAAATAAAGCTACATAACCCAAAGAATATATTTACCCCCTATGAGGAGGAAGTTTTTTCTGAAAGCATTTCACACATCCAAAGGTTGGAGTCTTCTGGGAATGAAATAAAGTTCTGACGAAACTTCCTTATTGCAAAAATGCAATATTAATAACTCTATGAATAATAAATCTATTATTCATATCTCCTGGGTATGATGATGATGGGCATGAAAAACAATAAATGCAATGAAAAAAATAAAAAAATAATAATAAATTGGTAATTGTCTAATTTGGTTTGTGAGTTCGTAGATGTCGGATGAGTCAGATTCATGCACAGAAAGTTCTATTGCAGTGCACGCAGGAGTGCTGAAGGTTCGGGGTAGGAGAATTTTTGGATTTGTCCTTCCACTTCTTGCGCTTGTAGATTGCCCGCAGTGTTCTTTCCTTTTCAAATTTCGTGATGCCAGCAGTGATCTGGGTGTGCCAGGCTGAGCGATCAAGTGCTGTAGTCTCCCAGTAGCTAGGATCGATGCTGTAGTGCTTGAGAGAGTTTTTTAGGTGATTCTTGATTTGTTTTTTTCTGCCCTTCGCTTGAATGTTTATCTTCGCACAGCTCCCCATAGAATAATCTCTTTGGAAGGCGCTTGTCTGGCATACGCTTGTGTGGCCATTTCAGCAGAATTGGGACCTAGCCAGCAGTGCATAATGAGTATGGAAACGTACAAGACTTGAATGCTTAAAATCACAATACTAGTTTAATTCTTCACAGAATAATAACATGAATAAAGTGAATAAAATAAATATTCTAAGGTTACTCAGCTCCCAAAGAATCGAGACAATATGTTAGAATTATTATACTTATCAAGAATAAGTTAAGAATCTGTATCTGTTTTCTTCAGCTCTTACTCTTAAACTCCACTAGATCTATCTTGTAGGATAATGGAGAAGAAGGAGCATCTGGATTTTTACTTACTCTTTCCGCTTGATCTTATCATCCAATAGGCGTACGATTTTTGAAAGCAATGGGCCTGCACTGAGACGAGTAACCTCCAATCTTTCAGCACTAGTTAAACCAGTCGTCATGTAATATAACATCATAGTAGCTCTATTGATGATAGTACTCTCAAAAGTTTTGAGTTCTTCTGGGATTACCAGCCCATGAGTCTAGAGGAATCGAATAGTATTGTACAAAATACATCAGTTTAGTAGTAAAAAGAATCCTAAACATAAGAACTAAAAAAAATGATATTTAAAACTCTACAATAGTAGAAATTCTTACTTCTGCATGTGAAAGCTGGAAATCAACCACAGCTATAGATCTGGGCAACTATTTTCTGTATCCATCCACCCATAAGTACATAATGCGTCAGGGTCATAGGGGTACCAAATTGGATGCTCAACACACAGAGTACTCCATTAATTTCCATTTTCAGAGATGCAGATGAGTAAGGAAAAATCCCAACCTGTCCAGTCCTTGATGTTGTCTGTCCACAATTTTTTAGTCCTCTGCTTTTTCCACCTTCAACTGTTCCCCGTAACATCGGTTTGTTTTTTGTGTGGGTTTTTTTACAAGGAATCATGTGCGCATACATGTCCAAACCATGCCAGTTTTCATCATTTGACTTGAAAATAATAGTTTTTGTGGACATGTATACATTTCTATCGTACTTCTTACGTACACATGTGTCTTACGTTAATGGTTGTCCACAAATAGTCTTCGTAGACCATCACTTTGCAGTAGATGGTCAAAGTTGATATCAAATTATGAGTGGTGAAAGTTATACCAATGCTCTTTTGAGATAAGAGATAAAAAGTAGAAAATGGAGGTGGATAGGAGACTCCCTTAGAAGGAAGTCTAACAACATAACTAGATAGACGCTGGACTGGAACCCACCGGGTAAGAGGGGAGTTGGAAGATAGAGGAACAACAGAAGAAGAACAGAAGAGGCAGTGATAAAACCAATTGAGACCCTATGGGAACAGTTGAAGAAAACAGCAAAGAAAATATTGCAGAGCAACAGCTGCAGCTCTATGTTTCACAGGAATTTGAAAGGAAAGACAATTGTCTATATTTTGGAAGGAAAATATATTATTGCTTTTGATTAAGCTTACTTTGTAGTGGTTTAAAACTGATGAGATTGAAAGATACAATGAAACAGTTTACCTTCCTTGAAATAATATCATCTCGTCCAGCAATAAAATTGAAGCTATTTTCCCATTTGTCTGGAAGAATGCGCTGACCCTGTTAAAGGATAAAATAAAGTTAAATTGCACTCACATTTTATGAATCCAAAATTGTGTTGACACACTCAGTAGACTGTAAAACTTCCAAAAAGGCATAAGCATGTCATCTATTAGGGGTTTGCTGTGGCATGGTTGCTGGTCTCATGTGCCACTGATGAGACTTTCAGACATTCCACATTTGGAAACTCTGCATATATATATATACATTGTCCACAAAACTGACCAGAAGTTTTGCATTCCAAGATACTGGGACCATCTTGTGTAGAATGTAGATGTAACTCTTTGCTATTACCAACAGTTTTTTTTAAGTGAGAGGTTAATGCTATCCCAAGAGTGTGCATCATTGAGTATGCTTTGAATCTATGTCCAGTAGGTTTTCCTCACTGAACTTTTCTATACAATTATGTTTTACCCCTCTAAGTACGAGATGTCTGAGACTACTGGGCATGAAATACCGGTAAAGCTCTGAATAAACTTTCCCACTGCACAAAAAAATACAAGAGCTCTATTGCTTATATCTCTTGGGGAGCAAAACAAACAAACCTCCAAGACTTTACTTTTCCGATGCAAGTCCGTCTTGGTCTCATTATCAAGAACACTTACATTTGTATATCCAAGACAGCAGATTTATGTAGGACCCTGGATACACCAAATATATTTATATAAATAATCAATGTTGTTTTTAAATGCATTAATTTTAAAACTCCCACTGAATCTCTCTTGTAGTAGAATTGTGTTTCTACATGATTTCCAGCAGGATGTAATCCATAGAATGGAGATGAGCTGTACTATCATTTAATCTGCACCACGCACATTTGAACTTTTGTGGTATGTAATCAATATTAATTTCATATAGGGTAGGTGGGTGCAAAGATCAGCGCGGGGCAAAGATCCTCAGCTGGTTTATTTCTAATATATGGATTTTCCTGATACCATACATGACTATGTCAGATGCCAATATTCCAACTCATTGACAGAATTAAGTTTAATGGGTCAAGGACAAGTCAATGTTCACAATACGGAAAATAAATTTGTTTGTGACTATGATATATTTTTTTTTCAACTTCTCACACTCTGCCTGTATTTATCATTAATATTGTGCTTTTTTTAATGTTTAAATTGAAATATATTTTGTGTTTTTAAGTTTTTTACGTGCTTTATCTTGTCAGGCTGCTTTGTTTTTGCACTGGAATTCATGATAGTTTCTAACAATGTGATTTGGGGTAAGGGGGAAAAGGTCTGCATTAAAAATGTACTTAGCAGAGTGCACCACCAAGACAAGAGACAGGATGTTGGAGGTCTGTTGCAGCCAACCTTATTTGCGGAGATCGCACTTGATGATGATTATTCTCAGATCTTTAACATCAATGTTTAAATTCTCCAATATTATAATTATTTCTTCATGTTTCACCTTCCAGGTTTCACCGTAGTAGTAAATAAAACACAAAGAAAATGTTGATGTCATGACAAAGTTGCTGATGTCGATCCAAAGTTAGAAGAGACCAATATATATGATTTTAATGATCATCCAACCTTACAAAGACATAATTAGCTTTAAAAAGGAACTTACCAGCTACTTTTTAATTGCAACATTTCTTTTTTCAGATTAAAGTTTCAAAACTATACATATCTATTCTTAGCACATATTTATGCAATGCCATATTTCTAGATCTGCCGAAGTGGAAATCTCCCTCAATTTTATAATGGATTATATCACCTTTTTACCTGCGGATCTTTGCCCCATAACATGGGACAAAGATCCACATTTACATAAGTTCATAACTCTCATTCTATTGTCTAACATAAGACATATGTTTTCAATACCTTCATTAAAGTCAGATGGATAGATAAGCAATATAATGATGACAGCTTGTTGTCCCATCAAATGTGTGGATCTTTAAACCCCCCCCTACCCTATTTGATTGCAATAAGACCCACATTTTATATGAATCAAAGACATTGAACACAATAAGACAAGATGAAGCACAACTTTAAGTATTCAAAAAACAATATTTGAACATGTCAATATGAATATTTAGATATATGATGAGTTATAAGTGCAGATTATCATCAGAGCCACACCAAGTAAATCAATAGGTGCTCCAATCCCAATCTCAATAAATTTATCAGTGTAGCAGCTAACAGTTCCAGATCTCTTTGTATATCTATTATGTTTCTATTTCTTGGCAATTTCAACCTTTATTACAATCTTCCGCAGCCATGATAGCTATAATGTATAAGATCCCTCACTGCATTTTCTATGTCAGTGATTCTTCTTCTTCTTTAGCATTCATTCTCAAACTCCCACTGGATCTCTCCTGTAGCATTACTAATAGATCTCCAGCAGGATGCAGTCCAGAGAATTGAAATGCTGTTTTATTGTGTTGCCGTTTTATGTGCAACAATGGCCCAACACATCCGTCTTCGGCGGATGTCAGTGATTCAATGACATATCTTTCAATAATGTGGCCATGCTCACCAGCTCACAGATTATTCTCAACATTTGCATGTACGGATATGAAAATGAAGGTACAGATTGCACTAACAACCCCACACGTTGCTTGTGAACAACTCCTGCTGCAACTTTACGGAGCATGTTGAGTTACTTAGTATGCATGTGTGAGAATAGATGGTCAATTAACGACAAAGAAATTAATGATTTATATAAATACCATCCATCTTCTTCTTCTTCATTCATTCATCCTCACACACTCATTCTGCAGATTAGCAATGTATTGTGTCATAGTTTACAGCTTCGATGTGATATATGTGCCTTTCAACCTTACACATCTGACTGCAACATGGCATCTGGGTCACTTTGATTCTATATGGGATAGAACAGCCAACTCCACCCCATAAACTCCTTAGTTTTCTCTTATGGCATGCATATTCATCCATCAATACTACATCACATACTAGATTTATCACTATGTCCTGAATAGGATATGCTATTAACCACCAATCTGGGCCATATTGAAAGTAAACAGATTCAGTTAGTAGGGCATGTAGATAGAAGGAAAGATACTAGAATGATAAACATAGGTCTAAACAAATAAAGTACAAAGATATACCACAATGTAGGACAAGAAGAACTTCGATTGACAACATATAGGAAGGCCTACAAGAAGTAGAGATCAGAGTTTTGAGAGAAAATGATAGAACAGAGACATGTGGAGATGCATTGTATTGTTGCAATTAAGTCTTCATGACATGCAGCTTGAAGAAGAATCAAAGCTAAATACCTCAGAAGACTTGATTGGATCAGGCCATACTTCATCTCTGATTGCCTTTCCAATGCAGTCATGTTTTTCACAAGTCATTTGTGTGTACCACTGGAAGAATGACAGTGACTTTGAGTTATCTCGCTGACCTTCTCTAAGAAACAAAAAAATATATTACATAAATTGGATGAATTATAAATTTTGTCTTATGCATCACAAAACTGTCTGGCTCTGTGGCGGCTAGGTACATAGCAATTCTGTGACACCCAAGGTACTGGGTTATAATCTCGCCACAGGAAATTGTGCATCCAGACCGTTTAGAAAGCAATGGCAAACTACTAATTGTAAATACTTTTAAAATTTTTCTTGTTATTGTCCATGCCGTGTGGCATTGGTTATCATATCTTTCCACAACCTTCAATTCAATAATTTCCGATACCGATGTTCTCCCATGCCACAATGCTAGGTTGTCAAGCATCTTCTTACTTAGTCTTCCCCTACCCCTCTTGCTCTTCAACTTGCCTGTTGTTACAATGTGTTCCATCTTTTCTCATCTCATAATGTGTTCAAATAATGTAGACTGTCTCTTTCTGATGCATCTTTCTTCTTGAATTACCTTTTTTAAGATATCTTTATTATGCTTTTTATCTGTCCATTGTGTTCTCTAAATTATTTTATAAAACCACATCTCTACTGCCTCACTGTTCTACTGAGTATCCAAGACTCACTTTCATACAACAGAATTGGTTCTATATAACTTTTAAGAACTTTCTTATTTTATCTCAATTGACAAAGATATATTACATAGGATGGTCTTCATCTTGTGAAATGTCTTTTCCTGAGAAATTTTACATTTTATTTTTTTAATACATCTTCCATCTGATGTCATTAATGCACCCAAATATTTGAAGATGTTGACTTGTTTCAGACTGATCCCATCTACTTTAATGTTGCATTCTGGAGGACATTTATTCTTTGATATTATCATTACTTCAGTTTTTCTGCTATTCAGACAAAGCCACTTGTTACAACTTTTTTTTGTGCAATGATATTCATCATTTCTTGTAACTGTGCTTTATCTTTGACTATAAAAACTGTATCATCAGCATATCATATGTGGTTTATATGCCCTCCTACTGATATTCCTTGCATATTGTGTTTGGATCTTATTATCATTTCACTGTATACATTAAACAGATCAGGTGACAACACACAACCGTATCTAATCCCCTGTGTTTAAATGGTTTAGTTATCACTTCTTATGACTGATTTTTGTTGCCAATATATATTCCTTATTATTCTCAGATGTTGTTGATCCATTGCTTGGCTTTGGGATGTACATGGTAAGATCTCAGTCTTTTCCACAGTGGCCAGCCAAAATTCATTGTTATGCCCTAAACTCGATCCATTGGCGCAAATAAAACGGCGACACGCATTTCCATTCTCCGGACTACATCCTGCTGGAAATCCACAAGCTACAAGGGAGATCCAGCTGCAGTTTGAGAATAAACGCTGAAGAAGAAGAATACCCTAAACGAGACCCTTGTGTGCCATACACTTTGCTGTTTTGCTGTTGATCCATTTAGATTCCTCCATGTTGTGCTACATCAGACTTTTTGCATAGGGATGAACCTTCCCTGCTGTTGCCCTTGGTTGTCTCTTTGCGATGACATTCTATGCTGTTAAATTAGCAGCTAGGAGTAGATGTGATGCCATTTTTTTGTCTGCATCGAAAATAGGTAGTTCACAAGTCACAAAAAATGTGAATGATTTACATTCCACCTATAATCAACTAAGGACAAAATTCACAAATCCTACAGAATGGAACTAAATTTGGCATTTCATTGTCTTCAGTAATAAGCTAACTACACCATCGAAACTGCGTAATCCAGAAAACACAAATGTAAACATGGAAGCACAATTAGAAGACAATTGCTGCCTTTGAGATGTGGATATATAGAAGAATACGGAGAACATCATGGAAAGAGAAGAAAATAAAGAGGTTCTAACAACACTTAGTATGAAGAAAGTATTATTAAAGAAAATAAAGATAAAGCAAATAAAATATTTTGGACATATTAAAAGACAAAACATCTTGTTGAAGACCTTACTTGAGGGTAAAGTTGAGGGAGGCGAAATACAAGTGGGAGAGTATCATCATGAGATGGACAGGTTACAGTCTAGCAGAGTGCACTACCAATACAAGAGATAGGGGATGTTGGAGGTATGCTGCAGCCAACCTTAATTATGGAGATGGCACTTGATGATGATTATTCTCAGATCTTTACCATTAATGTTTAAATTCTCCAATATTCTAATTATTTCTTCATGTTTCACCTTATCAAATGCCTTAGTATAGTCAATAAAACACAAATACAGATCTCTGTTAACTTCTGTCATTCTTTCTATTAATATTCTCAAGATGTATATATTGTTGTTTGTGCCTCTTCCTTCTACGAATCCACATTGTTAATCTCAAATTTCAGGTTTGATTTTTACTTCTCATTCTTTTCATTGCAATTCTCATCAAAATATTTGTCATATGATTCATTAAACTAATTGTGATATGTTCTCCACAATCTATGGCACCAGGTTGCTTTGGTAGAACTATGAAGATAGATTTCAAGAGATCTTCAGGTACCGTATATATCCACTGTTGTAGATGTCATTCAGAAATGTTATCACTACTCAATTCACCAACAGCTTTAATTTTTTCAAGCTGATGTTTTCTGATCTTGGTGATTTGTTTTTCTTCATATGTTGTATTGGTTCCTCTACTTCTGCTTTTCATAATGATGATCCCTCACAATAGTCTGCGTGTTTCTTTCTGATCTGCTGCTGTCATCATACAATTCTTGTATATACTCTGACCATCTGTCTATTATTTTCTCTTTATCCATTATTATTTTACCATCTTTTGTTTTCAAATTTTCTGTTGACTGCTTTCTAATTCCTGTTAGTTCACATATTTTAGTGTGTACATCCTATATACTGTGCGTTTTCTCTTTATTTCCTTGCAATTATCATTCAGCCAGGCTTCCTTACGCTGCCTTACAATTTTGTTTAATTTCTTAATGTATTCTTTTATATACATTTTTGTTTCTTGTGTCTATCAGCTGTAAAATTCCCTCTGTCATCCATTTATTCTTTGCTGGCCTCTTTATTTCTGGTATAATGTCTTTTCATGTTTGTTCAATTGATTTTTTTAGTATTTGCCATTGCTCATCTATAATTTGTATCTTTTCTACAGCGTTGTATCTGTACTGTATAGCAAATGTGTTTCTTTCATTCATTTCTCTATTTGACTCAAACATTGCCAGGTCTAGTTTGCTATTTCTTGGAGCTCTCTTTTATTTCTTAAATTTTATTCATAACTTTGCTATTACTGGGACATGATCACTATTGCAATCTGCTCCTGGTCACAGACAGAAGGCTGTTTTGAAATCTCTTGCATATTAGTAAGTAGTCAAATTGATTGCAATAATTATTTCCTGGACTTCTCCACATACAAAGACATCCAGGGTGTTGCTGAATGCAGGTGTTTACAATGTTTTGTTCCCTTGCCCACTCAATAAGTTTCTCTCCTCTATCATTTCTCTCCAAGTCCATATCCACTGGTGACATCATCTCTTTTGTCTAAAACCTTGGCGTTAAAACCTCCTAGTATTATAGTTACTTCTCATGTTACATTGCGCCAGAGCCATATTAAGTTGTTTGTAAAAATCATCACTTTCTTCTTCTGTACTGTCTGCAGTTGGTGCATAGACTTGTAGTAGTATGATATTAATATCTAATATTTTACCATTTAGTGTGACTAGCAAAAGCCAAAATACAATTTTGCATAGAAAACTGAAATATTTCAGAGACAGAAAGACACAATGGCATGGAAAGACACATTTTTGAGGGCAGAATTATGGGAAATAGAAGAAGAGATAGACCTAAAAAGAGATGGACAGATGACATCAAAGACTGCATGAAGATACCATTGGAGGAGGAAGGCAGATTGGCACAGGATAGTCAGGTTCAGGTCATCAATTGCAAAGACAATGTTCTGGAAGGAATATGTCACGTAATGATGAGCAAATCCCTATATGGTATTATCATGTATCCTTTCAGTGTTTTTGCTCTTTCTTTATCCAAGATTATACATACACCTTTCTCATGTTTCTATCCTCCTGAGTAAATTATTCTATATTCATTTGAGTATATTTCACCCGCACCAATCTGTCTTGTTTTACATAATCCTAAGATGTTGACATTTCATTCTTGATGTTTTCCAGCTTGCCAACTTGCCTGAGTGTTCTCACACTTCATGTTCCAACAACAATAGATTACATTTTTTTGGTCTACAGTAGCCAGTTGACGGTCTTGACGCACATGTAACACATGCTGCTCTATACTGAATGAGATAGCTCTTGAACGCCCCTTGACGTTTTTACATTAAAAGAATTTATTTTTTTTGCCATTTTGTTTTTCATTAATGATCACAGTTAAGTTAAATTTTCTTTCTGTAGGACAGTGCCCTTACAGAGCGGGTTGCCCATATGCTGTTTGGGCCAAAAAAGGAGAGCAAAGAATAGCCATTGTGCCCATAATGGTGGCATTCTCTGCCTAGCATAGTTGATAGGTGACCAATTCTGAAAAAACTTCTCAGCTGCTCACAACATCTATCCATCATCTACCTGCCACAACTTAACGTAACCCTGATCAAGAGGCTAGGCAGGTACTCCACCTCTGCCCTTGAGGTGTCCCATAGGCTAGTGGAGGGAAGGAGGTGCCTTACATCTCCTGTTGTCTCTAACAAATATTACTCCAGCCAAAAAATGCTGGTTTGATGGCTATATCCTGAATAGGATATGCTATCAAATATTTTTTTAATAATCACAAAATATCAACAACAAAATGTATTAATAAAAAGGAAATAGAACAATAGGAACTTCATTGTTATTGAAAATCCCTGAAAAAGAACATCTTATAAAACAATATATCCTTGTCAATTCAGATACCACCATCTGGCACAGAGAAGAAAGAATGAAAGCTCGCAACCCCAGGGATCAGATAAGTAAGTGTCAATTCAGATGAAAAACAAGTTTTAACAGTTGCAGGCTCTATAGAACAAATTCTGCCCATGTGTTGCTTGGGCCACAAAAGGAGAGCGAAGAATAGCAAGTGTTTACCTTCCATGCATGTCACAATAGGCAACTAAGGAGGTTTTGGGGTGGTATCAGCTGTTCCACCCCATGTAAGGTCAAAGTGACTCAGAAGTCATGCTGAAGTTGGATGTGTCAGCCGAAAAGTGCAGATATCGCATATAAACCATGACACAATATATTTCTTTCTCTTGCTTCTTCTTCTTCTTCTTCTGCGTTCGTTCTCAAACTCCTGCAGATTAGCAGGATGTAGTCCGGAGAACGGAATGAGTTGTGTCATGGTTTACAGCATTGCTGCGATATCTGTGCTTTTGGCCTGACACATCCGACTTCAGCATGGCTTTGGGTCACTGACCCTATATGGAATGGGACAGCCAACTCCATCCCATAACCTCCTTAGTCGCCTTTTATGACATGCCTGGAAGGTAAACAGTGTTGCTATACTTTGCTCCCCTTTCAGGCCCCGGCACAACACAGGTGTTTTCTCTTGTTAATCTGCAGGAGTTTGAGAACAAACACAAAAGACGATAAACCAATTCTAATGTATGGAAGTTAATCTTGGACAATCAGCAGAATTGATTGTGAGAAACTATTTAGAGGCAGTTGAGATGTGGTTTTATAGAAGTTAGCAGAGAACACTATAGACAGATAAAAAGCCTAATGTGATGTCTTGGTTGAAGATGTGTATGTACAGCTCTGTTTATAGTGATACATGCAAAACGTCTACTGAACTCCAGACTGACCAATGAGAACCTGAATTTAAAAAAACGGCAGTAAAAACATCCTCAATACCAGCTAATATCACATGCCTCACCAAAGAACAGCAATTTCAACATTACAATAAGACTAAGGTAAGTCAATTAAATATTGCAGACTAATTTTTAAGCTGATAAAATATCTGTGTAGCCTATGCCAAGACTTGATGATTGTATGGTCGATGAATGATCTTAAAAACAATGAAAAGGGCCTTAGCAGGAAAAGTGTTTCCAACCCCTACTGAAAGTCAAAGTGACCCAGAAGTAATGCTGATGTCGTATGTGTCAGGTCGAATGGCACAGACATTGTAATCAAGATGTAAACCATGAAACAATGCATTCTGTTCTCTGGACCACATCCTGCTAATTTTCAGGAGTTTGAGAATGAACAAAGAAAAGAATGATAGATGGCAGGTTTTCCATATGTAGGATATGTATGTTATGACCATACTCACTGCACTATAGCCAAAAGTCCATTGTTCTCACATCTTCTCATGAAATTCCTAGCAGCAGTGCATGAAATAATTTCGCATTGGCAAGGGTCTTTGTGAT
Source organism: Meghimatium bilineatum (assembly GCA_034231615.1). Lineage (NCBI taxonomy): Eukaryota > Metazoa > Mollusca > Gastropoda > Stylommatophora > Philomycidae > Meghimatium > Meghimatium bilineatum. Next base: position 36,869,501 of record CM067304.1, read on the forward strand.
TTTTGTTGTTTTCTTATGATATTGTCTTATTTGTAAAAGAAAAACTTCCATGTGACATGTCCTTTACAGAAACTAATCTCACTGCCACTGTGTACGCAATTGTTGTTGTGCAAGATGCCTTGCATCTTCTGTTATAATAAAAAGATCTCAATATCTTGAGTTAATTGATGTGTTGAGTCGTCTCTCTTTCTTTTACCTGGAGCCATGATTAATTTTTTTAACCATGCATTTTTATTTGCCAAAAATGTTAGTTTCTGCTTATTTATGGTTTTGTAGGAGCCAATCCTTCAATATTCAGTACTTTGTAGATGTTTGTGTTTAATCATTTCTCTACCCATGATACATTTCGATAATATTTTACAACTGAAGTAAAATTGTAATCCAACAGGCAAAAGTGGAAACACAGGATAATACAATTTTGCTAATCACTGAAAACAAACACAAATCAACAATTTGACCAAAAGGCATTTAGCAAGAAAGCAGCACAGTGCACAATGAATAAAAGAAGGTACTGGGTATTGTCTATTACAGATCTACTGGCATCTCCATAAGCTGCTGTCATTATTTAATAAATTTTGACTGTCAGACAGCTTTCTACGGCCAAGAATTGAATCAAAGCACTTTACCATAACAATTTCTCCATTGCTGTGTTCAGACAATTTTATGCAGATGTCACTGCATGTTCCAAAAGTTATTTGATTAGATATTATTATAAAATCCTCCTGTTTTGTGGAGTAAGAAAGAGGAACAAACAATAGCGACAATGTGACCTACTATACATGCTGTAAGAGGTGGCTATGGGAGTTTTGTGTTTAGAGGTGACTGCTTCATTCCGTAGGCCAAAGCAACCCATAAACCATGCTGAAGTTGGATGTGTCAAGCAGAAAGGCACAGATGTTACTATATATCTATGTGATGTGTCCTTTACAGAATATTGTCCTCACTGCCACTCTGTAAGCCCCATGCTTCTTTAAGAGCTGATCAGCATTTTCTAGTGTTATGTTTAGAAGGTCTTCGATATCCAGAATGTCCACCGTAATCTTGGTCAGCCTATTATTATCTTTCTATGAAAATTTTCCCTCCATGATTAATGTTTATAAACCATTGCACTTTTCTATGTCCAAAATATGTTACCTTGCATTTTATTTATAGTTTTGAGGACCAGTCTTCTTCTTTATTCAAGTATTTGTGGACAAAAAAAAACAAGAAAGGTGTTGGTCCATGACATGTTTAGGACATTATTATAATATTTCATTTCAAATGCTGATATTTTCTTTTCCATAGTGGATATCATTGGCCACATCTCACAATGATATGTTACCACTGGAAAAATATAGCTTCTTGATAGTTGTAACTTTGTTTTATGTTTTCCCCTTGCCATAAGCTTTTCATCTGTGATATTTTTGTAAAGCCGTTTCTAATCTCTGAAATATGTTGAGCAATCTTCTGTGGTGTTCATGGTTGACCTGATATATTCAAAGTTGCTGACCTTTTCAAGTTGTTCTTTGTCAATGACTAATGTAGGTGTGAAGCCATCTCTGTTTATATGCATTTTCTTTTTTTATTCGCAGAGATATTACAGCCAAGCTGTAAACCATGAAACAACACATTCTATTCATCAGACAACATCCTGCAAACCAGTGCAAGATTAAGAATGAATGCAGAAGAATTATAACATTTGTTCCCAAAATGTTCTGTTATTTTATCATTGTTATGGTGTTGAAAGCAAAACGTACAAATCAATTTCATAAAAATCAATTACAAGCTTACATTCTGCATTTGCACAGATCACTTTCTGCTCCTAGCTCTCCTTCCTGAAAATACAAATAAATTCAAGTAGGAAGCATGAGGATAAATGAAAATAATTCTTACAGTTGACGGGAATTGAGCCAGGTCCGTTCTAGTGGCACCGAATCACCTTGCAACTCATGTAAACAGGTTTTCTGTACTTGACCAACCACATCCCCAAAAAAGATGTGATTTAGTCAAGACATTCATGACACCTACAGAAAATGGTGTGAAGTTGGTTGAGAAATCTTCATCATATTCTACTGTCACATCGAGCATGAGGATGGAGATAGAGGGAGTTACAGCAGCTCTTTATTGGTTGATAACTGATACATCAACACACGCGGTAATACTCACATACTCTCAAAGCATGTTGCGCAAGATAGAAAAGTTCATGCTAAGAAAAGAATGGTGGGACTTATTGAACAACTCAGTTGTTCAAAGCATTACATGGATATTCTGCCCTGGTCATGCTGGGGTCAGAGGAAATGAGAGAGCCGACTTATTGGCAGGCAATGCGGCGATAGACCTCACATTGCTGAGAAGAGATAAAGCAGATTTAATAAAGGCAGTAATAAATTCATTTCAAGATGCAGATGATGTCAATGAGGTTGAGAACGTACACAAACAGAGAATGTTAGAAATGGGAGTATTCAGAGGTGAGGGAAGGAAAAGTAAATTTTTTAGAAAGTCCCGAAGATCACACAATCAACACCTGACCGGAACTATGAGTCTACATACACTGGGATGGCTGCTGGAGCGGAGGGCGGAGCACTTATGGGAATGTCCTGCGTGCTGTGAAGCCAGTTTCTAATCAAGAATCAAGACATTCAAATTGTGTATTCAAGTCACTGAGAACTGACCAATCGAGACAAGGACTATTGCAACAACAACGAACATACCGTACAAGTATTGAAGCATCCTCAGTAACACATTCAAGACATAACCATTAATCCAGCATTTTTGGGTTATTGATTTTCAAGGAAAGCTAATTAGTTTGACCGTGCTTTCTTAATGGTCCAGATTCACAATTACCTGCGACAGGATTTAAATCCAGTACCTTAGTCATAACATAAACACTCCGTACCTTGCTGCAGCATAGCCAGACATTACTGTGCAGATTTATTGAATTTTTTAATATACTTAGGTTTTCATGACAGAACCCCCCAAGGGAGTGTGAGTATGTCACAATTGTGCTGGGCCAGACAGTGGACATTTTTTCCAGATTGATCTAGCTTTTTATTTGGCTTTTTAAAAACAGTAAGTTAACGATGCAAATCATGGTTTTACTAGCCTGTTTTCCAGCATGAATCTTTCTCTATGACTGATGTCATTAAGTTTATTATGAATCATTTAGTTATACTTCCTAAAACATATATTATATACGTAAATGTTGACCAATGAGTTCTCTATATAATTACATTGGTTTAAACATGTCCGTGATAATTTTGTTACACAATAAATGAAGATAAATTTAATTTTAAAATAAATGATTTGATAAACATAACCTGACAGAAAGAGCAAAGTATTATCCAAAAAACACTTAACAAACGATACGAAAACAGTCGACCTATTGGACGCCCTCGTAAAAGGTGGATAGATAGTGTATTAGAGACACTCGGAAATATAACAGCAGAAGAGGCAAATAGAAGGGCAAAAGACCATACACTCACTCTCCCCTCAACACCAAAAGGTACATGAGGACAGAAAGAAGAAGATAAAATCAGAATACAATTTTAAATTTAAAATATATTTTAAAAGAATATTTTACAGTGGTCAAGCCTTTTGCCTATGATCTGGACATTTATAATAATAAAATGCTACATACTATTGTCTCTACATTTTTCAAATATTGTTCAAATACTATTCCTATAACATGATCTATCATTTAAACCTCGAATGAGCAATTTCGACTGATTTACAATCGTTAAACATAATAGTATTGTCAATAATTATATATAAAATGTGATTTATGTGGGAACAAATTAAATAATAGAAAGATAATTGTAAATGTCCACTTAACACTCCATGTAAATTAGTTAGTTAATATTCCCTTACACAAGCGACACACAAGGCTAAACACATTGTTAGGCACATACATAATCCACACATGTTTTATCACATTTGAAGCAAAAACAAATCAGCTGTTGACTTGCCTATATTATTTCTCGCATTTTAGAACCACAAAAACATGTTGTTTTGAGAATAGATTTTTGAAATGACGTAGAATACTGCAGAAATTGAATTACAAACATTTCTATTGAATACAGCTTACTGAGTGCACTTAACTCTTAACAAATCAAATTGTCAATTGTCTGGCCAATCTTAACTGATCTACAAATAGATTGTGGTTTAGTCCACTAAGCATTAATGGGGAGGTTTTCCTGTTTTACAAGTTCCAGATGACTGTTTTGCTTAATATGGTTGTAGGTTGATTTTGCCACAAACTGGAAGTCTTCTGTTCCGGAGGGGACTGTGTTACAACTTTTTGCAATTTTCGGGCATAATGCAGATAAAAAGGTGAGGCTTTCATTGAATTCTCATGTACTGTTGTTTAGTATTCCTCTTTAGTTGGTTGCTTATGAAGAGCAAATAATAACATACATGAAACAAATATGAGCAGATGATAACACACATGAGAACATGACACAAATAAGAGGAAATGGCAATACAACAAAAATAGCAAAAAATAATGCACAACAAAAATAGCAAAAGGTAATGCACAACACAAATAGGAGCAAAAGATAAAATATGACACAAATAAGAGGAAATGATAATCTGGAGTTGTGGAAACACGCATGACACCAAAGTAAGAACAACTGTTAACACACATGACTGTGCTTAAAGCATGTGTCAAACTCCAGTGAGTAAACAAGTAATAAATAATAGCTCACCCCACATTTCTTCCACACAATTGGTGTAGACCAGGATGTTTTTTCATGGTGCCCTCTATTGAGATAGACTTCTTTGCATAGATGATCATTATAGAAATATGGGTTGGGATCAAAGTGCTGAAATAGTAAAAAAGAGAACCATTTAGTATATAGGGTAGCCGGGGGCAGAGTGTCGCTCTTTTCACGTTTTAGCGTATTATGACAACTAGACTTAAGTAGGAGAGACAAAACTGCCATCAGTGTATAGCTTATCCATCCATCTTACATTCGTGAGGTTATTGAAAACAATACAGTTACATGTAGACAGTAGAATGAGAATATATGAAGATATGTAAGAAAACCATTTTGTCCCATTTTATGGGGCAAAGTGTTGCAGGCACAAAAGAGATACAAACCATTATAAAATTGAGGGAGAACAATCAGATTGTTTTCATCCGTTGTCTTTGCTACTTTGATCTATGTATGTTATGAGCAATAGGGGGGATAGCACACATCCCTGTTAACACCCAAGTAGATTTGAAAATTATCTGATGTACCTGTTCTCGTTCTTACTGAGCATTGACTATTGGCGTATATGCTCTTAGGCTTATCAGATGTTGGGGAACTCCATATGCCTGTAGTGTTATCCATAGTTGTGCTCTATCCACTCTGCCAAAATCTTTCTTTTGGAAGTCACTGTAAATATGAAAATAGTCACTCAGATCAGTCTACTACCAGAAAAGCTGGCAGATCTACAAACTTTCTTATCACCGGTTTAGTGTACAATATATCTTCTGTGATGGTGACTGAGAGACAGGAAGTGTGTTTCAGATTACCAAGAGATATATATATATATATATATCAAGTGACATATTCTTTCCAGAACGTTGTCTTCATCGTGGATACTCTGGGCGTCACATTACCAAGATACCAAGTTCAATTTTGACTAGACAATTAAGCATCCAGTTTAGAAATCAATGGGAACCTACTGAACATAAATATTGTTTAGAAAATCACTACAATTATCTTTGTTTAGATAATTATATAAATATAACTATATTTATATGTAACTATAGTATATAAAACATTATTTGCTATTGTTATTGAATTTTTTCATCATTACCAATGCACCCAATTACATCCTCAGCACAATGTGGACTCTATTCTATCTGTAAACCTGTAACCCGCCAGATTCATAGGGGTATCACATTGGATGTATTAACATACAGAGTCCTCCCACGATTTATATCTTCAATAATGCAAACAAGTAAGGAAAAATGTTTGCTTGTTTAATCTTTGATGTCTGTCCATGATTTTATTTTTCCACCTCTGCTTCTTCCACTTTTGACGGTTCCCTGCAGATTTATTTTTTGACAATGAATAATGTTGACAACCATGCAAGTTTTTGTCATTTCACTATTGATAGCAATGGTTCTTGTGGACCTATATACAATCTCTATTTTATTTTTTACATACAAATTTATCTTATGCTCTCTATAGATTCTTGTGGATTATTAGCTTTTGTACTATCAACAAGTTCAACTGAGTTGTTTTTCAAACGATCCCATTAATCGCTCTACCACCAAGCTGACAGCAAGTATATTACGCCTCTATGTAAACATCATTGATGACTCACAAAGTGAAACCTGTATCCACTGGTGAACATTCCACGAAAATGTTCCACTTCCAATTTACGCAGGTATATAAGAGCTTTCATGTCATTCTCTGTTATGAATGGTGACAAGAAATGATTGTTGACCAGCTACACTACTGTTAAGGAAAGTATTGGTTCATTAGAAAATAATGCAAATTAATCTGGGAAACAAATCTAAATTCCTACTTTCTATATGCATTTTTGGATCTCCATGATGCAATGGATCAAGCCAGTTGCCTTGTGTCCATGAGGTAACAGATCTTCGAGTGAGATTGCTGAGCTCCAATGTGCCTATTGTGAATGACAGCTGTCCAGAAAGATTGCATTCAGAACCAAGGACAAGCATTGATGTCATCCACCCAAAGAGATCTTACTTGATCTTTTTAATCGTTAGTTCTCAAACTATCCACTGGATCTCACTTGTAAGATAACAGTCCTGCTAGACTTCCCATAGAATGTAGTCCAGAGAATGTAAATGCATTGTCACCATTTTATTTGTGCCAATGAACAGAAACATCTGGCTTCAGAAATATGCTCCCTGTGATTGTTGGAATAAATATGAACACAGACAAATTATACCAGCTTTATCCACATTGCCAATGAAAAATCACCATGTTTCAGGAAACTCACACCTGACAGATGAACAATGACTGTGATGTGTAAGTTGTATTTTGATATTACACTAGACAACCGAAGACTACTAGAACTACTTTTTTAACTGATTCCAGCCGGGGAGACTTATACAAGTCAGTAAACCGTATGTCTTCTGGCCGGAAAGACTTCTATAAGTCATACTCCAATGACATTCATGTTGTTGTTTTCGGTATTTATATCACCATAAGAATGTTTCCAATCAAAAGTGTAATATGTCTACATTACTTCTTGCAATATTTTTATGTGTATTGATATCAATTTTGTTAAGTTATTGATAAGTTTTGATAATGGGGGTCTGTGACGTCATTTTTCCTTATATGTTATATATATATTTTCCAATTTACTTATTTTCGTAAAATAATAACTATTTTATTTGATTTGGTCTCATTTATTATCAAATCCAATCTGGCAAATGCTTCTAACATCGTGTTTGCAAATTTACGCCATTTTGTAAGAAAAATTAGCCATATTTTCATTTGAGTTTCATGTAAAGTTAAGTCTACTGTTTTTGATAGATGTCGAAATTCTTTCTAAATAATAATTTTTGACGCACTATGCATATATATTATACATTATTATGTTCGTAATTGGATTATCTACAGAAATGATACAGTTTGAGTGGAATTTATTGATTCAAAAATGCGGTACGGTCAAATATCATATCTAAAATAATATTTATTTGTCATTTACATATTTTCTTTTCTGTCTAAAATAATTTTTACATATTAACATAATTTTTTTTTTCAAAATGATCTTGTTATAATCACATTCTCTGTCTATTTCTGTTTCGAAATATATATATTACATTATAATGTAAATATATTTAGAAGTACTATTTCTTGTTTCCGTGATGCATGTGCACACACAAAAATCGAACAAAATTTAATTACGTTTAAACGCTAAAAATATTCCGGCTAGAATCAGTTAATACTACCTTTGTAGATTGAAAACTATGACCAGGAAAAGGTATGGCTACAAAAGAATAGTAGACAGCAAAAATCAAACATGACAAATGTTTAAGAGATTGCTGAGAAGTTTGGTTAGCCACTGATGAACTGTTTAATGAATATAAGGGAGTTATTTATACCTCAAGATCTGTAACATATTAAAAATGAATAAGATGACAAAAAGCCGTGGTGCTGTCATGAGTATCGCTGTGTTGTGTTTTAGCGGTTAAAACCCTTTGAATTGTATTCACCAGGGCATGGCTTCAAAACAGGGCATCTTTTCAGAGTCGCTAGGGATTATAAATTTAGACTACAGATATGTACTATGAATGATACTCTGCAAGCATGCTCTGTTGAGAAGGGGGGAGTATATATAGGGAAACCAGAGTACAGTGAAGTCAATCCTCAATGAAAAGTCAATGAAGATAATTGAAAGAAAGCTCTCTGTGAAACGACAAACAAAGATGGCTATTGTTCACAATGAAACATGCAATCAGTCAGTTACATAATTTTCCTGGGCTTGGTGATTTTAAATAGCACACATCAGACAGTTCGAAGACATAGGTATAACTATGATTGTGATGTCTTTCAACAACATGTAAATGTAAACATGCAGCATGTAAATGCTGCAGTGTCACATAATTGGCTTTGCAATGACATAAGACCACTCTTTAAACTTCTTCTGCGTTTGATTTTTCAGGCATCTACATTTATGATTTTGATCTGTTAAAGTAATTACCCTCGTCCAAACAATTATTAGTGCACAGTGATAGACTTTTGGCCAGATATTGTTTCTTGCATTATTGAACAATTGGCTAATCTGCAATAAATTTTCAGCTGTCATGGATTCTTCAGCATTCATTCTTTAACTCTCACTAGATCTCTCTTGTAGCAGGACAATGGTGCTGCTAGAATTACAGCAGGATGGAGTTCAGAGAATGGAAATGCATTTTGTCACTACTTTAGTATACACAGACAGGTCAGCACAGAATGCAGTGAGGAATGGAGGTGCAGATGTATATATAGAATATCCACAAAAGCCTAGAGATATGATCAGAATACCAACAGGGAAATTCTGCAATAATAATGATGCAGAAAAACAGGTCTAGCAAACCGGCAGTGTGTAAATGTGTGCTAAGAACAGATAGATTAAATAGATAGACCTAGTTTCGTAACTTTAATATGAAAAACAAAAGTTCAAATAAAAAATAGTTTGTAAGTTCCATTTTAAAGCTAATAATATCTTTGTAAGGTTGGATGATCATTATAAACATATACATCTGTTTTAGATGTATTTCCCAGCTTTAGATTGGCATTGGCAGCTTTCTCGTGGCATTGATATTTTCTTCATACATTTTGAATGCGCCATCTTATCCCAATAAACGTTTGACATCTTACCCTAATTCACATTTTTAGCAACTATAATAAATTATGATTTAAAAAAAATAGTAGCCTGACATGATCATGTGCTTAATTACATAACAACACATATGAAACTTTGTGAACTTTTTATTTTTCCATATAATCTCAATAAACCCCTAGGGCATTATAAATGCTCTGTGTTAACTTGATAATAAACCAGAAGGAATGGTCACACCGCTGACCACTCAATTGCCATTAATGCAATTTAAGGGAGATAAGAGAGACCTTTCAATTGTCATTTGTGGATTCAGGGGGCACAAGCAAATATTATACAGGCAGACAAGAACTGACAAAATACCCTCCTAGCTTATAGTCTACGAATTAATGCATTGTCACAACAATAATATAACTATTACATACATTTAATACTTGATCCTTGCATTGTGGAGGCTACCGGCTGAATAATAATAACTGAATAATTTCCAACCGATAAATTATTTATCATCACACAGAAAAAGTTAATGCATGCTACAAATATTTCATTTGCTTATGATCTAATTATGGTATGACATTTGCCCTGTGTTACTCCAGCCACCTACTTCCTGTTTAGGGTTGTTACCCTATACTAGAACATTTATCCCATGATTATTTTCTACACTGCTCTGAATGGCTGAGGACAGAGATATTGGGAAGGCTTTTTGTGCTGATGTCTCCAGTGTGACACCAGTACGACCCTAATGGGTTATGGGTCTTATTATTAGTATTATAGTACCAATGAGTCGACATAAACATTAAATCTCAAATGTGTTTAGTATGATTAATTAATTAGTGTATTTATACAATAAAATCTGAAAAATAATGGGCATATTACAATTATTTCATTATGCATTTAAAACATAAATACAGTCACGAGTACAATTCTGAATCATGATCAATGCATCTGTAAGAGTCTCAACAATAATTATGACTGGCTACAACACTCCCAAATTTGTTCTTTAAAAAAAACACCCTATTGGAGATAGAAACACCCTATTGAGAAGAACTAGTATGTAGAGTCACAAATTTAACAGATCTGCAGATCTGGCTTAAATACTACACCTTATTTTTAAAAAAAAAGGATACCGCATTGGTCCAAAACCGTTCTATTTTGTCTGTAGCTCGACTCCGCTCCTCAACAAGTGGGTGGAAAACTGAGTCATGTAAATAATGCTGGTGGTATTTATTATATTCAAGAGATGTATTATTATTTTCATCATCCATATTCACAGATTTGCATAGACGATTGATCTTCTCTTGGACTTCCTTGACCTTGTCCAAATTATTTTCTCGTTTTTTACCTGCAGCACAGTATTATACATTTTAGTATTGCTGTGTTAGAAGTGGATACTTATATACAAAAATAATAATAGCAATAATAAAAGAAAAATAACTAAAGACTAAGGACAAATGACATTCCATTCTAAAGAAGACTGTCCTAGGAAACAGAAACAATACAAAAATAATAAACAAAATATTGTAAATATAATATGTTGTTTCAATGCTCAGGCATTACGAACAACTAGCTCTTATTTCCTATGCACAGTGTGGTGGTTTCTCCAGAGCTTTATTCATAACCAGAAGACTCTACTCTCAGTAATTTTTTGAGACGACTACTCAGTAAATTCAATGGTTTATGTTGCTTTTCTATGTTTGTTTCTTTGAATTTTCCACCTAAAGAAAAATAATAACTCATCACACAGGATTTGAACCAAGTCTACTCAGATGCATGTCACACCTGACGTAACCTTGTTTATGTGCTATTTATGTTTACAAGTAGACCTAATTGGCCCTTGTGTTTCTGAGATCTTCTGGCACTTACTAATGTTAAATGTTTGTGGTTCTCGAAGAACATATATACCTGTCAGTGTGTGTGTTGTTGTTTGTGTGTCTATAGACTGGCTGATGTATATTCTTCTTCTTCTTCGTTCGTTCTTAAACTCCTGCAGATTAGCAGGATGTAGTCCAGAGAACGGAATGCGTTGTTGTCATGGTTTACAGCATTGCTGCGATATCTGCGTCTTTCAGCCTGCCACATCCAACTTCAGCATGGCTTTGGGTCACTGACCCTATATGGGATGGGGCAGCCAACTCCATCCCATAACCTCCTTAGTCGTCTTTTGCGACATGCATGGAATGTAAACAGTGTTGCTATTCTTTGCTCCCCTTTTGGGCTGCGGCAACACACGGGCAATGTATATTCAAAGTAATTTGAGAATATACAGTTGGAAGTTTTGAGTAAAATCACATCTTTTTTTTTTTTTTTTTTTAGGGACGTGGTGTGGTCGAAGACAGAAAATGTGTTGGCTCAAGTTGCGAGGCGAGTGGGTGCCATCTGAACGGAGCTAATTCAAATCCAGTTTGCTGCTTTATGATTTTAATAATAAATCCTCAATGTTTCTATATTATATTATGAATTTTACACCAGAAAGGGAAATGTAATTGTACAAATTAAATGATGTGGGGGCTTTCCCAAAAGAAGAGCCTTTGTGAGTCAATGCACCTTTTTCAAAAACATTAATAGAACACAACACAAATTTCAATAAAATAATATTGATGGATTTTACCACAGGGCATTCAAATTAATTTATTTCAATGTGTTTGTGTTTTTCATATCTACGTTTAGTAGTAAATATTTTTACTTTGGTCTCATTAATTGTAAGTTCACAACAGCTTGATTTGCAGAGATGCTCCTGTGGGCCAGATTGTCATTCTATAAGCTGCAAAGCAATCGTTGTTCGGCCCCCTACTGATCTGTCAATCAGAAGAATCTGTCTTTTGGCCACACTTTACAACAACAGTGTGACTGCGTACTGTTTAGAGCACAGATTTTATGTGTTGCATAGATGCCTTGCTTTCAGCCCATTCCACTTCGGTCAACATGTTCCAAATTCGATGGTAATGTAGTATTTCGTGATACTCAACTAAAACCTATTTACCTCTTGCATATTTGTTTTATTTTGGATAATACATGTGTATTTTAACATTAAAAGCATTATGTGTATGTTTGTTTGTTTGTTTTTCGTTCGCTCCATTGTAACCATCACGGATATCCGTGCGATTTCCGCCGGGAGCGTGATTACGTTGTGCCACCGTTACGCGCCTTGTAGGCCTAGCACATCCGATTTCGGCATGCCTTGACAATTTGGGTGGGCTACCCTTAGCCTGTGACAGCCTCTATATCTGTCTCCAGTCATGTGTAGTGGAGACTCTTCGCCCAGACAATTTTTGCTCTCGTCTGACTTGAACGAGGTGTTCTACTGTCTATGAACTTGCCTCGTGTAATTGGACGTGCTGTGCCTGTGCCCATTGGGTACTGAACCGTTTCTCATCCGTGAGCCTGGTTCCTTGAGGGGAAGAACTCAACAGAGGAGTTGGACCCTGGCTCTTTCGCCCTCTTAGCCGAGGTGTCCTTCACCGACATCGTGTACCCCTTGTCCAAATTCGAGTCTCACACCACGCGTTTGAGAGCAAGGCGTTCTCGAGCTGAGCATCCTTGTCCCAATAGCACCTGAGCCCATCAGGTACTGAACCCTTTCTCTCTTCAAGTGTATTTCCGGTATAAGAAAACCTGACAGTAGAGTTGGGCCAGGGCTAAATCGTTGTCCCTTTTGTGCCTGAGTATATCGAGTACGGAACCCTTTCTCTTCGCGAGCATATTTCCGGTTTAGGAAGGCTCGACATTAGAGTTGGATTAGGTCTTCTTGCTTTACCAAACGCCAATGAATGGGTATGGGTCTCTGCCCGTAAGGAACACAGGTAACTAGAAGCTCGTCTCGAGCTGACGGAGCTTGTAGTTCCCCTTTCCTAGGAACTTTTCCCATTCTATTTGCAGTTCGCGCTGCCCTCTAGCGCTGTTCTGCCCTTTCAGTGTTTCATTGTACTCGGTATGAAATCTATTTGTCTCTCGCCATGCATCTACCTTTACGTGCATTTTACATTGGCCGTCCCTCCAATATTCGGACTGGACTGACTAGCTTTACTGTATGTCGACAGTGTCGCTATATGTGGTGCTGCTGGTGGTGTCGGAGATATTGTCTGTCTCTTGTGCAGTCAAATCTCTTTCTATCTGCTACTTCCACATTCTCGGACACGATCCCCAAATGATTTGGCCAGAATCAGCACGAGCTGCTGTATTTCTGTTTCCAGGTTCACCGTGTGGAGGTACATTTGGGATCTTGGTTATCTGCTAACCCTGGGTCCACCTAGAGCAATGCGTTCCCTTTGCACCCCATTATGTGTATGTTACCATCTTGGTATGACAGAAAGTACAAACTCTTAATTCTGTAAATGCATAGCACAAATTTCTGAGTTTTACAATGAGCTTTCTTAAGCATTTTATCAAAACTACAGTATTCTTGTAGCACACCTACAAAGTTAGTTAGTCGTTGGATCGTCACTACACTCCGAACAAGTCCATAGGTGCTCAGATCTCAGACACTGTTATAAGCATCTTCCAGGTCTATTGCAGCCATGCATGTCTCCATTTGTTCGTCAAAACTTGTACGAATATGGCGAAGTTGTGCCAAATCTGCTTACCTGGACGATAGTCTCCAAACATTGAAGGTAGTCTGTTATTCCTCTCTAGATGTAGGGACAATTTCCACGCAATAATCTTTTTTAACAATAATGGTTGTGAGTCTGAAACCCTGTATCTTTGCATGACTCTTGCCAGGCTACGGTAGTGGGATTATGTAACTATGCAACCAGTCTTCTACTGTGCCATTCGCTAGACTCTTGTTCAACAACTGTGCCAGCTCCTTAATGTCCTCATCTGACCTGCCTCCGAGATCGTTGTTCCTAATGTCGTCAGGTCCTGGCGCTGTGGTTCTTGATCTTTTCAATGCGGCTGCAATATCTTCAAAAGTAATTGCATTATCGCTTTCCATAGCTTGTTTATTGCATGTCTGTAACTGTTTTTATGATTTCATTTAATTTCTTAAGTTCCTCTGACCAATCTAGCAGTGATGCACTCTTATTCTCATCTGTCTTCTTCCATACTAAGTCTGTGCTTTGGAAATTGTTATACGCTTCCTTGGGTAGTTTATTGATTTCTGCAGGCACCAAAACAGTTTTAGTGACTTTTCGTTTGCAATCTCATGATAACAGTCTTCCTATTTTTTACTTTCAATTTTTTTTTCTCAGCAGATTTGGCGATATCTTTAAACTGTTGAAACCCTGTAGTCTTTGATCTGTTTTAATTGCAAAACAAGATCTGGTTCTGCTGTCACTTTTTTCCTTGCTTTTTGCCACTCTGCAGCTGCGCTGCGTTTGCTCTTCCATACACATTGAACATCATTATTACACAAGAGGAGTTGATACCCCACACATGTGCCCTGTACTCCGTTGCACTGGCAAATATATTGATAAGTGGACCCCCTTGTCATCGATATGTCCATCATATTGACTGGATGTCCCTAATATCATCTACAAAGATAACATTTACATATACTTACTGATTTTCATCTCCACAGCCAGTCTGTCCTCCATAAATCCAGGTAGAGCATCACTATTAAACATGCTTGCATGGTGGACTTTGTTTAAGACACCGCAGGTATCAACATTGGGTATCAGGATATTGAAATCCTTGTTTGTGACTAAGATGCTTACAGGGAAACAGAACTCTGCTGCAAAATTGAAAATAAGAATGTAATGTTTAATCACAGGAAAATTATATCCCATTTCAATAATAATATTTTGTTGCAAGAACAATGACTAAGGTGATGTTTCCTATCAGGAAAATTTCTCCAGAGAAATTGGCTCAGTAACTTAAACAATTTTGACTTATTGGGAGAGTGAATATTAGGTCCATATCACAAACTCAAGTTGAATTAATTCATTAATTTAAAACTGGTGAATGTATTATTGGTGCCAAAAATCAACATTAGTTGAATAGCAATGCCCTATACAGTGCTTCAATTATTGACTGAGGTAACAACATAGCATATGAAGATGATTTTGTGATCACGGGCAATGAAACCTTTACATTATAATTATAACTGTGCCCTCTTATACTGTATTCATTTTCAAACTTCTGCAAATTTGTAAGTTGTAGCCCAGAGAACAGTAAGTTTTGTGACATGGTTTATAGCTGCGATATCTACCGGGTATGTCTTTCAACCTAACATATCTGACTTTGTTTTATGGTTATATACAGAAATACAAAGTTACAACTATTAAGAAGCTACATTTTTTCAGTGGCAAGATATGGCTGTAATACTTAGGCAAAGACATCTGTAGACAATATAAGCATTTGAAATGAAATTCTATAGAATGGTTCTAAGAATATTGTGCACAGATAGATGACCCAACACAGACAACCATAATGACCTACTGTTCAAAAAAAGAAAGACATCTTCTTTGGAATTATTTTTATAAAAAATATTCTGTGATTGGACATTATTAAACCACTTGACTATGTCCACCTAGTCGTTAACTTATCATGGTTACCTGAATTGTACTCACATCATGATTTGTGAGGTCATGAAAAAGGTCAGGGTCAAAACAACATTTTTAGCAATAACTCCTAACAGTTTCATGGGAATCCTGTGAAACTTACTGAGCACAAAACTCTCTGACCATATTATTGAATTGCTATAAAAGATTGACAGTCCTGGAATAAATTCATTTGAAATTCAATGCAAAAGTATGGTTAATCTCACTACAGAACAACAATACATCATCATTGAACGTTTACAGACTGGATAATCACAGTGTAGTTGCCAGACATTTTTATGTGGTTAGAAGCATCATTACTTGCTTTGGAGGCGATATCAAACTGATTCAGTGACAGGCAGGCACAGTGGAAAACACTGAGCCACAACTCTTGCCGAAGACCACTTCATACGGCTGCATCACCACAGAAATCAATTTTCATCTGCGTCCTCCTCAGTCCACTTAATGTCAGCAGTTCGTCAAATTTCAGATCAAACGGCCATGAACCGGCTGCACAAAGGACCGGCATTGCCAGAACCAACTGCAGTGGAATGGATCATTGGGAATGACTGGAGACCGGTTTGGTTTAGTGATTAATCATTTTTTGTGCTCCAGCGACATGACAGACGGAGAAGAGTTTACCGCTGAGACCATGAGTGCAATGCCCAGAAAAGCATTGATGAGACTCCTCCATATGGTGGTGAAGGTGTACAGATGTGGGGGGGGGGGTGGTGATCAACTTCATGGGAAGAAGTGACCTACTGCAAATTAAAGGACGTCTGAATGCCAAATGATACATCACTGATATTGTTTGGCTTCGCGTCCTTCCAATTTTCGCTGCAAGAGGACTGATTTTTCAGCAGGATAATGCTTAACCTCATATGGCACAACTCACCACCCAGTTCCTCGCTGACAACATCCAGACCATTCCGTGGCCAGCCATGTCATCGGACACGAACCCCATAGAACACAAATCGGATTAACTCGACAGACAACTTCACCCGTAAGACGTGCTCCAGCCAATCTCCGACAGTTGTCTCGTGCACTGCAGGAAGAGTGGACAGCGATCTTACAACAACAGATCCAACAGTTAATTGAATCCAAGTCACAGAGATGTCGTACTCTGATAGAGGCCAGAGAAGATCATACACTTTACTAAAACGGAGGCCTCAGTCGCAAAGAATAAAAGTCCAAACTGAATTTAATGAACATCATTTCATTGTTAAAGTCTGAAAGGTTCTTCATGGCAGGGTTGAACATTACTTTCATAAAATAAAACTTTTGTATGCATTTGAAATTTGGTGTCCATTAGCACTGCAAAAATGTTGTGCTTCTTTTTTTGAACAGTAGAAGGAGATAAGTTCCTCAATACTATTAAAAAATGCAAGCTAACATATTTTGGATATAAAATGACACAATGGTTTACAAAGAGAGAAATATTTCTTGAAAAAGAACAAAGGGCAGTCCAAGATTATGATGGACATGATATAGAGAAACTTTTGAATATAAAACTGAAAGAAACTGAACAGCTTGCACATAAGATAAATGTGTATGCAAGAAAAAAAATAGAAATGTTTGCAATTCCACAATTTTCACTATGTTCAATACAAAATTAAAATTTGCATGGTTTGAACATCTATGCCGAAACTGCAGAGAACCATAAAAGGTGGAAGAAGCAGCGTGGAAAGAAAATCATGGACAGACATGAAAGGTTGGATATGTAAAGATTTTTCCTCATGCATTTGCATTGCTGAAGATTAAAACACAGGAAGAGTCTGTGTGTTGACGCATCCAATGTGGCAAACTTATTACTCTGATGGGTTATGATTTTACGGATGGATGGATATTAACTTTCTGAAATAGGGTTGTAAAACATTGCTGTTATCAATATCCAATTGTTGCTGAGTTGATATGCTCTTGGCGGCCCAATGCCATCCTTAAAAAAAGCACAGGTATTCTGAAATTAATTTAATGATCCATAATATTGATGTGTCTATAAAGATTTGTTTCCTGGAAGCTGAGAAAAAGGGTACTTCATGAGGAGGTGCTTTATTGTTCTGTTTGGATGAGATCAGTGCTTATACATGGGTAGTTGCTGAGGGCTGACGCATTTAAATTGGCTATTAACTGTGGCACAAGGTTAAAATATTCATATTTATATGTACAAACATGTACCCGGTAATATTCATTCATTCTTATTGCACATCTTTATCTGAAGATTTCACTTGTTCATGATGAAATAAGCATTCAACATCCGGGAAGTAAAGACTGCGAGGAGAGGAGATGGCTAATTTTCAGAGCCTCTGAAATGTGAAATCGCTAGCATCTCACACCCCTACAGCATTAATAAATGCTATGGGTTATTTTACTTTACTTAAATAGCTCATGACAGCCCATAGTCTTTCTGACTAAAGCACAGGTCCTCCTTATTTTAATAACCAAGTTGACATTGGATGAGATGAAAGGTAGAGCCTTTTTTTAATAGGTATCTTCATGAAACTAATCAGGGAGACTTGGATCAATGCAAAGCAATGCTGCAGACCCTAATATCACTATATCATTATGAATAAAATGGGAAATGAAGACCAGCTGACAGATGATAAAGAAGTGCAACTTACTATTAAAAATACTTTTGATGGCAATCCAGATCCCGACGCAATAAGGTACTTCTTACTTAAGGACATCAAGGATAAAGTGCTAAGATGACAGAAGTTTATAATTTGAGCTTGAAAACAGGAATGATACCAGAGAAGTGGTTACATAGCTATCACATACCTGTGCCAAAACCAGGCAAAGATGCTGCTGACAAAGGGTTATCACACTGCAGAATGTATATGGCAAGATTCTGGAGAGAATTGTTGCTAGACGCATAACCAATAACCAGGGAACTAGAGATAAAGGTGATGTCCCAAATAACATAGGTACATACAGAGCAGAAGAGATACAGTCACAAATTCAGAAGTTCTTGCATATGAAGTTTATGAAGGTTTTCAGAATCAAGAGGAAACTTTAGTCGCAGAAATAGAACTAGAAGATGCATACAATAGAGTTAATTACTCATATAAATAACCAAATGGTCGGAGGGTTCCGACAAAGTGGAGGGTGCCGCAGTAACCGAATGAACAAATAGTAAAAGAGAATCCTGGACTATTTGTCATTCCTGCGTCATGGAGATGTGGTTTTATGTTTTGGAGACGTGGCTTTAGACAGGCTAAGTCATCTATTCTGTTTATTATTGTGGTGTTTACAGTTGTTTGTCTCTTGAAAAAAGGTTCCATTTGAGCCGATACGTGGAGAATTGTCCTGTTTAGTTTTATTGTATGTTTTTTTATATATACTTTTTTAATATATTTTTATTCATAGGCAAGGTACATGTTTTCAGTAACCTGTTTAATTCATTTTGCTTTACTATTAGTTAATTACTCATCTTGTTGACATGTTATGGGAGCACAATATCCATTCATGGATCATACACTGGATAGCAATTGTGCTATTATGTAGAAAAGTCGCTCTAAGGTACGGATCCTGGACATCTTGGATCGGAATAATAGCACCTGGTCTGCCATAAGGACCGTCTTTGTCTCCTGTACTATTTAATGTGTACACTTTAAATAAAAATTGCTCATTTGCAAACCTCAGGGACTTGCAGAGTTCTAACATATGCTGATGATATCCTACTATACAAAAAGGCAGGGACAGAACAGATATTGCTCATGGTGTACAGAGTGGACTAGATCAATTGTTAATATGATGCATAACACACAATGATGTGATTAATCTCGCAAAAGCAAAGGTTGTCCTGCATAACTTGGGTAATAATTTAGGCAAATAGCAGACTGCCAGCTGTTAGTTACATGGTTCATTCATTGAAAGAGAACAGGACCGTAAATATCTGGGGATAACCTGTGATAGATGTCTCTCATTCAACAACATATCACAAATGTGATTTAGAAGGCAAAGAGAGGGATCAGTCATCAAGGTTATGGCGATCAACAACATGCAGCAATGGATACTTTTTCTGCTTCTACAAATGGTGCTGTTAGCTCTCATAGACTATGGCTTCGGCCTACTGACACTGTCACAGACAGACAGACTTGAAAAAATCCAAAATGAGGCAATGAGAGCAATATTGAAGGTTGGGGGCTACTAGGGATACACACATGACTACAATGAGATTTTGCACGATCTTCGCATTATTAGAGTGCAACATCAAATAGCGCAAGGGAATTCATATCTAAATGTAACAGAATATACTCACCACTCATTACACCAAAGTCTGATTGAGACAAAGGGAAAATGAATGAAGTGGGGTAGGTTCATGGATGGCAGAAGCTGAAGACACACTGCAAAGAGTATATGAAATAGAAGAAGTAGAAAAGAACAGTGAATGGGAGGAGGTAGATATGGAAAAAAAAATCACTAACGTAATAATTTAACTAGATAAATCATGTCAGAAATGGACTGGTATCATGGCATACATTACAGCACATGAGCTCGCCCAGCTACACTCGAAACTACAAGACATAATTATATACACAGATGGCTCAGTCGACAGAAATACAAATAAATGCGGTTGGAGTTTTGTTGCCTATAGAAAAAAACTTGAAGTTAGCTGAAAGATCATCTGCATACTCTACTATCACATCAAGCATGAGGATGGAGATAGAGGGAGTTCAACCCACTCTGTAATACACAGACTCTCAAAGCATACTGAGCAAGATAGAAAAGAACATGTTGAGAAATGAATGGGCTGCTTTACTGAACAACTCAATTGTTCAGAGCATTACATGGATATACTGCTGAAGTCATGCTGAAGTCAGAGGAAATGAAAGAGCTGACTCATTGGCAGATAATGCTGCGATTGATGGTAAAGTACAGAAAAAAAGATAAAGCTGACTTAATTAAAGCAGTCATAAATTCATTACAAAGTGAAGATGTTGACAATGAGACTGAAAATGTACACATACAAAGAATGACAGAAATGGAAGTCTATTAGAGGAGAGTGAAGAAAATGTACTCTTTTTATTACTGAAGATTTTTATTATTAATCAACACCTGACTGCGACTTTAAGTCTACATACACTCAAATGGCTGCTGAAATAGAGAGTGGAACACTTATGGAAATGTCATGCATGCTATAATGCTAGCTTCTAACCAAGAATCAAGAGGATATGCACATAATTTATCTATAACATTTAAAGCTATAATATATTTAGGTTAATATCATTTTAATATGTTATTGGCTTACCAATGGCGAAGGTGAATCTAAATGGAGGTGTTATTGGTATATCAAAGATAAAGAGTTAACAGATTTACCAAATGCTTTTAGTTGTTCTTTTCCAAAGAACCCAGCTAAAACACCTCGAAGCGATTCAACAGTTCTTTTAATGTTGCTAGACAGGATACTGAAAGAGAAACATATTCAGAGTACAAAGCTATTTGTGAAGATAATAAATTTGCTAAAATTACAAATCTACTTGGAAAGTGTCAGTTCTAAGAATGAAAAACCACCAGGAAAATGTTGACCATCACCTCTTCAAATGAACAGTGCTGGATTTTTTAAAAGGAAGTCTTCCGCCATGACTAGAAAAATGGAACACACTTTATGGAACAAAGCAACAACGGACAGACACTAGCAATAATCTCCATAGTTGTGCTGCTTGTAGTCACAGTGAACGTTACACTCAATGTGAAAGGTAGTGGACTGAGGAGAAAAAAGTCATGGATGGGGCATGTTGAGGAAGTCATTTAAAGTGTGTGTATGTGGGAGGACGTGGTCCCTGGTGTGGAATGAATAATTGTCCACACAGATTGCCATACTTACTTCCAGGTAGTTGCCTAATAATGCTCAATAGGAAATGCAAAGAGTAGTGCATATTACTATTGTGTCTGAGGTGCAAGCATTGGTCAGTGAGAATTCAAGGGAAGATGACATGATCATATACACTTATGGTTCTTTTGTGGATAGTGCTTGGGCCTTCCTTGTGTAAAGATGACCATTAGAGAGGAGAGCAGATGGATATAGTGATGATGATGGAACCCAGAGTAGTAAAACTCATAAGCTAATTCCACATCTAACCCTCTTTAATTAACTCATTAGTTAACATCATGCATGGTTTTCTGATCAACCACTGACTAGGCAGCTGAGCACTTATTATAAGAAACCTGTATGCTATGATGTTAGTTTATAACTCAGCTTACCTTTAACTTTCAGTATACCTTACACGTCATTTGTGGGTCCTGGCAATACAATTGCAACTATAAAGTTTTCTATTGTCTGTCCCCAGGTGAATTATGGTTGATCATATTCACACTTGCCGTTAAGCGTAAGGGTGGGAGTTTAAGCTGTCATTCCAAGGCCAGATGTGTCACTGCGGTATCACTTAGTCCATGCTTGTTCAAAGCTATCTTGATGTTTTCTATCCAATGTTTCCTTGGTCTACCTTTGGCTTTACACGCAGATATTATTTTGTTATATGTTCTTATATGAACTCTAGAATTCTTATTGGTATTTGGTTTGGGTTCATTCTCATAAGGTGACCGAACCATTTTACTTGCTGTCTTTCAATATGCTCAATACATGATATTATACCAATTCTTTTCCCAATTTATTCATTTCTTATTTTATCTAGTTTAGTAACTATTGCAAGCTTTTCTCAGACATTTCATTTCACATGTAACGATTATCCTCTTCTGTGATGTCTTCTGTCAAAGACCATGTTTGACATTGGTAACAGAGTGTTTGGTATATTCTTCTTCTTCTTCAGAGTTTGCTCTCACATAACCACAATGAATATTTCATGTGATTTCCGCCGGGGAGCATGAAGTACGTTGTGCTGCAAGTTCCACAGTAAACTGTGATTATTTGCACCCCCGGTTGGCCACTTGTGGTCAGGACGTCCGAGATCAGCACATCCGTTTTTGTCATGCCTTTTATTCGGGTAGGCTTCCCTAGTCCCTGACAGCCTATCTATCTGTCGCCAGGCACGCTGGTGTGTAGTACCTCTTCGCCACAACACTTGTCGAGCACGTCTATCTGGCACGAGGTGTTCCACCGTCTATGAACCCATCTCATGCTATTGGATGTACTTCTGCCCGTGTCCATCGGGTACTGAACCGTTTCTCATCTGCGAGCCTGGTTCCGTATGAGTAAGAACTCGCTGGAAGAGTTGGACCCTGGCTTGTTCGCCCTGCTACCCGAGGCGTTATTCACAGACATCATGAACCCCTCGCCCAAGTTTGAGTCTCACACCACGCGTTTGAGAGCAAGGCGTTCTCGAGCTGAGCGACCTTGTCCCAATAGCGCCTGGGCCCATCAGGTACTGAACCCTTTCTCTCTGCAAGTGTATTTCCGGTATAGGAAAGTTTGACAGTAGAGTTGGGCCAGGGCTAAAATCGTTGTCCCTTTTGTTCCTGAGCCCATCAGGTACTGAACCCTTTCTCTCTGCAAGTGTATATCCGGTGTAGGAAATCTTGCCAGTAGAGTTGAGCCAGGACTGCCATCATTGTCCCTTTTTTGCCTGAGCCCTCAGGTACGGAACCCTTTCTCTTCGCAAGCATATTTCCGATTTAGGAAAGCTCGACATTAGAGTTGGGTCAGGTCTTCTTGCTTTTCCGAATGTTCATGTTTGGGTCTGGGTCTCTGCCTATAAGGAGCACAGGTAACTAGAAGCTTGTCTCGAGCTAACAAAGCTTTTAGTTCCCCTTTCCTAGGAACTTTTCCCATTCTATTTGCAGTTCAAGCTGCCCTCCTGCGCTGTTCTGCCCTTTTATTGTGTCATTGTACTCAGTATGAAATCTATTTGTCTCTCTCCATGCATCTATCTTTACATGCCTTTTACATTGGCTGCCCCATCCAATGTTCGGACTGGACTGACTAGCATCACTGTATATCGACTGTGTCGTTGTATGTGGTGGTGCTGATGGTGTCGGAGATATTGTCTGTCTCTGATGCAGTCAAATCTCTTTCCAACTGCTTCCTCCACATTCTCGGACACAATCCCCAAATGATTTGGCCAGAATCAGCTCGAGCTGCTGTATTTCTGTTTTCAGGCTGCACTGCGAGGAGGTACATTTGGGATCTTGGTTATCTGCTAACCCTGGGTCCGCCTGGAGCAATGCGTTCTGTTTGCATCCCTGGTATAAAAATTGTAGATATTATCTGTTTATCTGTATATATTAACTATACGGTTGATGAGTGTTTATCTTCAATGTGATATTTCAATGAAATATAACTGAACGTAAACTAAAGTACTCCCCATTCCTACCTTCAAGTTTAGAACATAGCAAGGGTGAAAAGGGCACTGTGCTGCTCTCGGCAGACCCAGTGTTAGCATATATATAAAAGTACATCCCTGTGATGCACCCTGAAAACAGAAATACAGCTGCTCATGATGATTCTGGCTAAATCTTTTGGGGATAATGTCTAATGTGGAGACAGCAGATGTAAAGAGAATTGATTGCAAAAGAGACAGTCAATATCTCTGACACCACTGCGCCAACACATGCAGTGACACTGTCGACACATAGTGACGCTAGTCGGTCCAATCCAAGCATTGTAGGGGCAGCCATTGAAAACAACACGGAAAAGTAGATGCATGGCGAGAGACGGAAAAAAACAACATACTGAGTACAATGAAAGGGCAGCACAGCACCAAGTGTAAATAGAAAGGGAAAACGTTCCAAGGAAATAGGAACTGCAAGCTCTTTTAGCTCAAGACAAGCTTCTAGTTACCTGTGCTCTTTACGGGCAGAGACCTAAATCCAATCATGGACCCCCGGCAAAGAAAGCAACACTCTAATGTTGAGCTTCCCTATATCGGAGACATGCTCACGGACAGAAAGGGTTACGTACCTGATGGGCTCAGGCACAAACAGGACAACGAAGGCAGCCCTGGCCCAACTCTACTGTCAAGCTTTCCTATACTGGAAATATGCTCGCAGAGAGAAAGGGTTCAGTACCCGATAAGCTCAGGCACAAATGGGATTAGGTCATTCAGCTCGAGAACATGCCTTGCTCCCAAACGTGTAGTGAGACTAGGACTTGGACAAAATGTTCACAGTGTCGGTGAATGACACCTCGGCTAAGAAGGCGAAAGAGCCTTAGTCCAACTGTACTGTTGAGTTCTTCCGTAACCGGAACCAGGCTCGTGGATGAGAAAAGCTTCAGTACCCAATGGGCACAGGCACAGAACATCTAATTACACGAGGCAAGTTCACTGACTGTGGAACACCTTGTGCGAGATAGACGTGAATGACAATCCTCTAGTGAAGAGTCATGACACGCCTGTGCGTCCGTCGACAGATAGGCAGAATCTCACAGGCTAGGGAAGTCCACTACCAAAATTAAAGGCATGATGAAAACAGATGTGCTGGGCCTCGAATGTCCTGGCCATAAAAGTGAGCCAACCCAGGTGTAAATAGAACAGTTCAATTGTTGAACTAGCAGTACAATGTAAGTCACGCTCCCAAGCAGAAATCATTATGGTTAGGGCTTATAAGAGAGCGAACGCAGAAAAAAGAAGAATGGTTCCGATTGAAGTGTAATGTCTACACTACTTGTAGCATCATTTTGATGTTATGATTTCAATTTTGTTAGTTATTGATAATATTTAAACATATAGTGAGTGATGTTTTTCAATATATTTTTTCTAGCATAAGCCCTTACTTTGTTTCAAGTGAAGGTATCTAACTTTTATTTGGTTTGGTTACATTTGTTATTTAAAGTCCAGCTAAGCAACTCTCACAGATTTTCGCTTCTGTTTTTTTTAAAAATTGTTGCTCCTCCATGTGATTTAGATTAATAATAATAGCTAAATAATAACAATAATAACTAATAATAATAATAACAATAATAATAACAAGTTTTGAGATTGACAAAGTGGTTGTTTTGGATATTTTCAAAAGTACTCATGTCGAAATCTTGTGAACAAAACGTAATCCGACACTATGCCCACATATAACCTTATTACATATTAGAAAATAATGATACAGATATCAGAACACAGGAATATACTTCATATATGCATCAGACTGGATGCATGACTGATCACAGATGACTGCAGGAATGACGATACTTACAAAACTTCATTAGGATCATAGGTCGCCAAATTCAGTGAATCCATGTAGCATTTTTTAAGATTTGTACCCAGTGCATACATCTGCTCTTTGCCATAAGCTGTCAGGCTACCATGATATGTGTCACTCTTAGAGACACAAATATAAATAACAGGTACTGAGCTAAATATGCAAAAAATTATTAGTTTTACTGAAGATCAACAAATATTTTGTCTAACAGAAATAGTTATAATTTGCAAAATATGCGAGAAATGTTTAGTTTGATAAATATGTACAAAATATTTAGTTTATTGAATACTATTATGTACAAAATATTTATGGCTCATGTAAAGGGAGTCAGAATTAAGTGCAGCATGTCATGGATGATGCAATCTGAAAGCTGACTAGGCCTATAGAAGAGGTAACCACAGCTTTAACCTTACAAACAGGGGAATGGCATCCAACCAATGAGACCATTCACAGGCTTTCACAAAGTAATCATCACTCTTGGAAGGGAATATAGAGAGGGAATCCTGGAAATAGATCAGCTGATAACTGATAACTCTGGAGATGATATCATTGTGTTTACTGATGGGGGTATGTGCACTATGGTAAGAAGTCTGACTGGGGCTTTATGCCCCATTATTGTGGTAGAGTTGTTGCCGAGAACAACGGAGCATACAGAACAACTACATTCAGTATGAGGATGAAAAGTGTAGACTGCCACTGCTGCCCTCAAATGGCTCTCAGGGACTTCAATCACCAAAGCTGTTATTGTGTTAAACTCCGAGTACATGCTGCGAAAAAAAAGAAATATCTGACATCGATATTAGGGAACAATATCTATAGCTACATTCAACCTCCAGGGAATCAGATGGATTTACTGCCCAGGACATGTTGGTGTTCGCAGTAATGAGAGAGCAGACAGACTTGCATCCCAGATACCAATAGATGGAGTGTTGACATTGGATAAAGGGATGTGCTGAAACAGCTTAATGAGCGCCTGCTGGATACGCACACAGAAATATATGAAAAACATCAAGGCTATGATTAGAAGAATTCTATATTAACTGATTCAGTATTAATATTTTGGAGTCTGAACATAATTATTTTTTTAGCTTCAAAAATATTCTACATAGGCCTATATACCAGTCATACCTAATCTTGTTTGTTTAAAAATTGTTTTTTCTTCTGAGTTTGTTATAAAACTTCTGCATATTAGTAGAATATATTTTCTCTCATTGTTTGAAAATAAGAGAAAATAAAACTCACTTACCGAGGAGGATCTGCCACAACAATAACTGTCATTATGTGGGTCAGATTATCTTTCTGAGAACAATGAAGTTGGGACAGTTCTATGATATATGCACTAATATCTTTATTGTTGCTCTGCAGATGTACAGTGAGCTGGTTCCATTGTAGTACAAGTGTAGTTTTCCTGGATAATTAGGAGATTCTGTGTTTGATGCCATGAATGAATTTGTCTTGTTTAGTGTGTTGGATGGCTTGTATAACTGATTTTAAATCAGTGAAAGCTGCAATTTTCCAGGTATGGGCTCTCAATTGTTGACTATTTAAACATCTGTGAGCATGGCGGCTGCTTCTGTCTGGGAATATGTGCATTTTATTCCTATGGCAACCTTGTGTGGAAGGTCTGAAGATCTCACTTTTAGTCTATCAGACCAACTATTTTAAAATAAACAGTCAATAGGCATATGTCATGCTAATATTGAGACATTACTCTTATGGAAGTCTGACAGCATCTTATCTGTACAATTAGATTTCTCTCTATGGTACAGCATTCAGAGAACAAAGCATAGCACATCATCCTGGAGAAACGAGATGAGCTTCAGCCCTGACCAAGGTCCTAGTTGCCAACATGTACGTGGTGCTCCAGTTATGACTGGTTGCATATGAGGTGTGGTGAAAAGCAACTCTGTGCAGGATGTAACAATTCCCTGGAATAGTCAAGAATCAGTCAAGAAACATGTTATCATTGCATAAATGGAGTCCCCTTGGATGGTGGGGAATGCATAACTGGCTGCTTCACTCATTCTAGTGGCCATTGCCCAGAGTGTGGTTGCTATGAACACCTCTAACAGGGAAGAATGTTTGGCAAGGGAGATAAAGCTCATGACTACAACTTTGCATGCTGTGAAAAGGTAGAAAAGCCACAAAATCTCAGAATTGTACCCAATTGAGGACCCCCTTCTCAAAGCATTGCACACCCCTGAAAGTTAGAATCTTCTAAAAATGAAATATAGTTATGGAGAAACCACCCTATTACACATAGGAGTAAGAGCTAATAACTTGCAATTCCTGGGGATTAAAGTTACAATTCCTGTGACAAATGACTGTTTAGTTTTTGTGCCGTCTGGGAACATGATGTAGATACCAATGTTATCATCTTTCGTGACCTCTATCACGTGAGTTGAGCTGTTGTTTGATACATTGTGTTTTTAAACATGCAAAGTGTCAAATATCTTAGTTTTATTTCTGCACAAGTGATCTTGGAAGTTCAATGATGTTTGAGATTTCAGAGAATGATTCATAAATGACATGTAGGAAATGGTTAGCTTGTTCACATTGCTAAATATGTTGGGAATGGTTAGTTTGCTGAATGGGCAGAAATGGTTTGTTTGAGGAACGTGCAAGATATGTTACTATATATTTAAAAATATAAGTCAAGAATTTTTGTATATTTTTATATTTTTGATGTAGAGGGTTTGGCTTAACATGAGCACATTAACATTTTTTTTAAATAATTTAATCGGTAACATAAAAACGCTAACACAGAATACAAACAAATAGGCCTACTGTTAAACAGGAAAAAACTTAAAGTGGTAAAAATTATTCAAATTCAGGCTATAATCAGTCTCTGTCTCACTGTACCGGTAAATTATTGGCATTGTGTTCAAAGATAACATCGTTCTCACTTTCATCTATTGTATTACTGATGGAGCACTTTTTGAAATATTGGACGATCATTTCAGAAGGAATATCTTCTTCTTCTTAGCATTCATTCTCAAACTCCATCTAGATTTATCTTGTATTAGGATAATGGTCCTACAAGATTTCCAGTTGGATGTCATCCAAAAAATGGAAATTTGCTGTCGCTGTTTTGTTTGCGCCAGTGTCCTGACACATCCGGCTTCGGTGGAGGAAGGAATACAAGTCCACAGTTCTATGACCCATTTAGCGATCGCAAGGATGTCAGCTTTTTTGACGTTGCCACCCTTCATCACAGCTAAATCAGATGACAGTATCACCTGTGTGTTGCCAGGGCCCGAGAGGGGAGCAAAGAATAGCAACACTGTTTACCTTCTATGTATGTCGTAAGAGGCGACTAAGGATGTTATGGGATGGAGTTGGCTAGCCTATTCCATATAGGGTCAGTGACCCAAAGTCATGCTGCAGTCGGATGTATCAGGCTGAAAGGTGCAGATATCGCAGTAATGCTGTAAACCATGTCACAATGCTTTCCATTCTCCGGACCACATCCT
Organism: Meghimatium bilineatum; assembly: GCA_034231615.1. NCBI lineage: Eukaryota > Metazoa > Mollusca > Gastropoda > Stylommatophora > Philomycidae > Meghimatium > Meghimatium bilineatum. Next base: position 36,898,809 of record CM067304.1, read on the forward strand.
GCTAATCTGCAGGAGTTTGAGAATGAATGTAGAAGAAGAAGATAACAGTATTAATTCCATTTTGCTCAAAGTCTGTCTTTAAATGATTATGTTAAGGGAGACATCTAACGTCTAGTGGAAACAGGATGGAGGTAAGGCTCCCAGCAATTAAATACAGGCATCCCAATTTCACATTATTATTTTTCCACTTTCTCTGTGCGGTGAGATGTGCCCGAAATGAGTCCCAGACTAGCATGGATGGTTTTTATTATAGCGGCCTACTTCCTCTGCCCCCACACTTTATCCAGCCATTACAGACTTTCACAGAATGACTTTCTACTGTTGTAGTCCTATCTTATTATTGGAGTCAAGATATAAATGGTGAATGGTTGGGTGGAAGATTTACAAAAATTATTCTAATGTGAATACCTTCAGGGATATCTCTGCTGCATTCATTTGAACTTCTGGCCATGCAATTTGCTTACCAGTGCCCCATTCTAAACGTTGATATGGGAACACGGATGCATAGTGTTCTCTCATCATATATTGAGTATCATAATACGCCTAAAAACAGACACAAGATAACAGTGAAATTCCTCCATAGCACATACTTTATAACACATTTCCCTATTTAATAACACTTTTAAAAATCCTCAATTATATTTACTGTTTATTGTAAAGTTTGGTTCATTGCAGGAAGATGTGTCCACATTTGTGTGAAATAAACGATACATTATTTAACAAAACAAACTTTCGCTAAAGGCGTATACAACACAGCATTTATCGATCTGCGCGAAATGGACTAAGAGGCCCCCTTTTACCCTGTAAAACCCTGGGAGGGAAGGCTCTCAATACATTGCATCCAGAACAAAGGATCTGTAGCAGATGCTGCATGTTTTTTATCCCCAGTGAGAGTGTGTGGTACACGTTTCCCCATAATGAACCAAAACTTCTGTTATTACATAAATATTCATGCCTAGTTTGCATCTATGGGTCTCACCATGGCCCAATAGACATACCCCTCATGCAACAGAAAACCTTAGTAGATGACATGCTGTTATAATGAGGTTATCTTCTTATGGAAGCTTCATGGCACGTCATCTATACACTTATGCTTTTCATGCTTTTATTTTATTGTTGCAATTTGTTTTATGCTTTATTTTTGTATATGTATACACCCTCTGTGGTTGGGAGGGATCCAGAGATGTACTGTGCAGCACTAGGGAGGAGAAAACGGACAGCACTGTTTTTTTTTCCAATGGCTGAGGCCCATCATAGTGGCACAGTGACTCAGGACGTGACAATCCTTTTGACTTGAACATTTGGTTGCATGCCTGGAGCAGTAGAGAAGTGCAGCATAACTAGTAGTCAATTAGTGGCGGGGAATGAGTACAGTGAACCCTATCTTGGCTGCAGTGGCTCAGAGCAGTGCATAAGTTAAAACCTACCTTCCTGGTGGTGTGATAGTTATTCTCTGGCCCGGGGCGGGACGAAATTCCAGACTCCCCAGCAATATAATGCCAGTAAAATGGCATTGGGTCAAACGGCTTGAGCTCATGGACCGCTGGATCAGCAACCAATATAAATATTCAGTAGTTCCAGACCAAGTTTTTATTTAGGGATTTGACTGTGTAGAGAGTATAGCAAATTTGCTATTACATAAATATTTCATCAGTCCAAACCAAGTTGTTATAACGGGATTTTATTCTATAGCTGCAAAAGCATATTCATATTTCCACTTATGAATTCAGTGACAAGGTTTTTGTTTGTACAATTGGTTGCTTCTACCTGCACATCTACCTATGTTTCTTTCTTGTTGAATTTGGTGCATAGGGCAGAATCAATTCTATCCTTCTTCTTCAGTGTTCATTCTCAAACTCCATCTGGATCTCTCTTGAAACAGAGCAATGGTCCTACTAGATTTCCAGCAGGATGTAGTCCAGAGAATGAAAATGTGTTGTGTTGCCATTTTATTTTCACTAATATCCTGACTCAATTCTGAGATATGGTTTTTTAAGAAGAATTATTAAAATTGAATGGACTGCCCAGAAAATTAATGTAGAAGTCCTCAGAGATGATGGAGAAAAAAACAAACAAATTGCAAACATTAGAAGCAGACTGTCAAGATTTTTAGGGCATGTGATAAGAACAAAACTTGAACATTTTAGTAACCACTGGAAAGATCAAGGAGAGCAGAGAAACACAAAGAGAGAAGCGGCTGGATGGGTTGTCACTGGAGCATAAGAGAATGTCACAGACTAAACTTATTAACAACACAAGAGACACAGAGTTGTGAAGAAACATGGTCAACTACACAACTAGTCATGAAATTGATTGATTGACTCAGTTGTCTACATAGCGGTTGACCAGAACTGCCTTACTAGTGTTGACTTCAGCATATACTCTCTATAGCAAAGAGTATTTCCTCAAGCTTTCAAGAATGTGAACCTGGTATAATTATCTATTGGCTGATTGAGTAAATTACAGGGAGTCATAAAGAAAAACTCAAAGTATGTGCTAGTTTTAAGACTTATACATGTAGTCTACTGTACCTCATTAATTTTTGGTACCAAATACAAATGTACTCTAGCTCCATGACGAAATAAAACCTGGATTTGTTTCAGTTCAAGTACCAGAGGACCTTCCTGTGCAATCTGTGCTGGAACTGCTGCTTGACCTTGTACTGGCTTTGTTTCATAAACAGGTAATGTATTTTTGTCACACTCTGCAGCTTCAGCCCAAAGTGAAGAATTATGGTGACATTTGTGATACAGGTAGATAAAAGTACCAGCACCAACACCTATTCAAAAAGTTGACAAAAACATACTTACATTCCAGTGATTATAAGTGTATGTGCACTATCATTAAAATCATTTTCAACCTCTCGACATTAGAGGGTCATGTAATTTCCACAATTCTATATACAGAGGACACACCTGATCATTAAGATGACTCACAAGTATTCAGCATTTGATTCTGTCATAAAAACACAAGTAGCAAGGATTCCAATATTTTTCTCCATCTTGCAAATGATCTCTTTCACTGACATCTAGACATACATATGCTTTCATTATGTGTTGTCTAACATCCAGAAGCAACACAGAACACTATTATAAGAGTAAACAGATGAAACAACTTGGAAACAGGGTAAAGCAGTTTTACTAGTCACTGGAAACACACAGGATACATACAAGCCCGTAGATAGGGGGAGTTCAATCAATGAAAAAATAGGATATTCAAATGAAAAATTTGAATATTATTTTATTTGAAATTTATTATATGCAACCACCAACATACTCTGTGATTCTATCAGACTCTCAAAGTATATGGCACAAGAAAGAAAAGTGTACGATCAAAACTGAATGGGTCACTCTTTTCAACAACGCGCAGAGAATTATATGGATCTACTGTTCAGGTCATGCTGGACTCAAGAGAAATGAAATAGCCGATGTGTTGTCTCGTAAAGCCTTGGTGAACGGCACCGAGATAACAAGAGACAGGATTGAATTGATTAGAGCATTCATGGATATTCTGATCTATTCGGAGAGGGAGCACTTTCTCCCATTGCCTCTAGTCCCTCTCATTTCTAACATTCTCTGAATATGTACATTGTCTTTTTTTACCTCCTCCTTGTCTTCTCGTATGTAATCAGCAGCTGACTGGGACACTGAGCTTAGGCCTATACACTTTTAGGTGGCTGACGGAACGACAAGCAGAGCATATATAGGAATGCCCCTAGTTCTGTGACGCTTGTTCCTAATCAAAAATAAAGAACTCCCCCACACCCTTTAATGAAGACGCATATCTACAGCCATGACAGGATAACATACATAAATTGATGTTTTGACCAAATGTTCATGTATCAGGAACACAACAAATTGCAAGTCATATAAGCTACACCTTTAGCTATTGTGATGTGAGTGTAGACAGTGTCATCCCTTACTCGTTATGTGTTCTTGATAACAACCTTTGGTCAAAACAACACTTTCTGTGTATTATCTTATGTCTTTCCAGTGATTAGCAACACTTCACTACCTTGTTCTCAAGTTTCACCTGTAAGATTTCACTGTAAGATTACTTTTTCTTTTTGTAGATACCATTTGGGAGTGATGGTATAACCCACTTTTGTCTTGCTCTCTAGTAAAAGACTTCCAGTAAAATGGCGTGCCATAACAGTTGTGGTTTTTCTGTGGCCATTTCATTGTGAAAATTTTGGAGAGGATTTGGGCACCACCGCATTAAAACCAGCCGACTGAATTGTCATTTTGAGATATTAAATATCTATTAAGTTTTAAGTTAATTAACGAAAACATGTTGTAAAATTTCCAAACTCATCAGGATGGTAAAGATGTGTGGAGATCATTATGCATAAAATGTATCAATGTGACACACATATGACCCTGACGGGTTATGAGTATTATTTTATTATTAGTACTAAATGTCATGTTCAAATTTCCATGTGTGTTCAAACCCTTCTTATATATGTGCTACTCAGTATAATAGGTCAATTGGCAGATGTTTCTCCATATTCCGAAACAAACATAGGAACATGAACACCAAAATAGCAATATAGAAATGATTATCATTCCGCTACTGTATGCCTACTAACAAACTTAACGCAGACACTAACAGCAAGGGATAAAATAAAACTCATTACAAGAGAAATGTCATGTATATAGATGACATAGAATCATCTACATAACAAAGAAAGAGAGAATCAGAAAGGAAAACATCAGGAGACTAACTAGTAATAGGATGCAGTTCATAGTCCATAGCCTTTCTGACAAAAGTATATGTTCTCAGTTGTTTAAATGATGTGACACTCAGACTCACATACATAATGTTGTCTCAAAATCATGATTGCGAAAGGGAAGTCTATGGCTGCATGTTTAGTTCCAGATGGGAAGCATTTCAGTGCGTCAGTATCCCAGGATAATCTTATCCTGCCAGGAGCACAGCAAACATTTTTAGGCCATCTGTCACAACATTCTTCTAATCTAAGATTTGTTGACCCACCCACAGTGATGGCACATCTAGCAGTTAGGGATGTTTTGCGTCTGTTACAAAAGGAGAAAGGTGCAATGTCTGCTAGCCTGCATCACTTCATCATCCATGGGGATTGTTTGAACCCCCTATCTACGTGCTTGTAGATATATGATGCAGAGCCAGATGCAGACTGTGAAAATTATGGATTCAATAAATCAAATGTCATACAGAGTGGTGTAGGAAATCCTATTTTTTCAACAACACTATGTCTCTTTAATTGTTAATAAGCTCAGTTGGTGGCATCTTTCTGTACCACAGTGACAACCCATACTGAAACTTCTCTCTTTGTCTCCCTCTGCATCTTTTCCCCTTGATCTTTCCATTGGTTACTAAAGTTTTGCATTTCTCATCACATACCCTAAAAATCTTGATTGTCTGCTGTAATTTTTGCTATAATTTGTATTTTCATTCCAGCATCTCTGAAAATTTCTACATTAGTTTTCCTGTCTGTCCATGGAATTTTTATCATTCTTTTTGAAAACCACATCTCAGGTGCCTCCATCTTATCTTGGGCATGTTTGTTTACCATCCATGCTTTGCATCCGTAAAGAAGGACTGGCTCAATATAATATCCTAGCACTTCAACTCGCATATGGATTGTTATTACATCATTGCATAGAGTGTTTCTCATTTTTTTAAATCTTGATTTGGCCAGGGATATCCTGCTCTCAATTTCATTGGAGCACTGGCGATCTAGTGTTAAAATAGTCCAAAAATACTTGACTTTATCCACTTGATTTAATTTTGCATCATTGATACAATACTGTATTCTGGCTGTATTTCTTGGAAACAACAATTACTTCTGTTTTCTTGTTGTTTAGACTGAGGTCTTTGTTTTCACTTTCTTGTACTATGTCTAATAAGGGTTTCAGTTCTTGTTCGGTCTCTAAATTCAGAACTGTATTGTCAGCATCTCAGATTCTATGTTTTGCATAATTTCCTCTGTATAGAGGGAAAAATATCTGGTGACATTACACATCATTGTCTGACACCCATTTCTATCTTTTGGAATTCTCCTACTTTAATATCAACTTTTATCACTGCTGTTTGTTTCCAATACATATTTCTTACTATATTTAGATCTTTTCCATCAGCATTGAGTTTTTCGAATATTTTTATCATTTCCAAATTTCCTTGTCAAATGCTTTATTATGAAGCACATGTACAGGTCATTCTGTACTTCAATTGCCCTCTCCATCAATGTTTGTATTATATAGGCCCCTATAGGGCATTTCTTGCGCCTTTTCCTTCCACAATCCACATTGCTCTTTTGCAATTTCTGGTTTTACTTTTCCTCTTATTCGTCTCACAATTATACAAAGTAGGATCTTGGTCATCTGGCACATAAGGCTGATTGTTCCATGATCATCACATTCTACTGCACCAGCTTTCTTCGGAAAGACTATGAATATTGATTGCAATAAATCAGATGGAATCTCGTAACTGTTATAGCTGTCATTTAGCATTATGGTGATTATTTAATTGCGGTACTCCTCCAGTACTTCTAATTATTCCTTTGTAATATTATTTGGTTCATGAGACTTACTGTATAGCATATTCCACCTCTGCAGTTAAAACATGGTGGTCTTCATTGGTGCAATGGTACTTATGATGGATTACATAAAAGAAACACCAAGCTAAAGCTATTCAACTCCTGTATTGTTCCAGTATTAACATATAGAAGTGAAAGATGGAAATCAACTCACGCAACAGACCAAAAATTAAACAGCATCAAAAACAAATGTCTCCAGAAACTGATGAACATAAAATGGAGTGATTTCATCACAAATAGTAATTTAAGAAGCAAAAGACACCAAGAATACGTTTCAGACATCATAAGAAAACGCAGATGGAAATACATGGATCACGTTTTAAGACTAGCTGCAAACAGAATAAACCAACTAGCCTTTATATGTGGAACCTAAAATTAAAACAGGAAGACCTAAAGCAACATTAAAAAACACCATACTTACTTAAAGAAGGGGAAATAACACGCTGCAAGACCATACAAGAACTAAAACTGCAAGCAGTGGACTGCAACACATGAAGAATCAAAACCTCAGCCCTGTGTGCCGCCTGCGGCAAAAAAGAAACTAACTACAAACAAACTAACATAAAAGGATTACCTAATGAGCATATTTAATATTTAATTAAGCACACAAAAATAGCTGTTTCCAGAAAGATCTTTATGGAAGATTATGCAAGGCACAAGTACAAAGTGAAAGGAATAGAAGACGATATGTTCTATAACCAGTACAACTTATAGTTGTTACATCATTTTTCTTGAAACTAACTATTTACTAATTTAGTAACTAAACCGAGGTTATTCAACAACAATGATTAACAATCACTTTTTTATTTACTCGAGTCACCATTTTCTCGAGACATATTCATCAATCATTATATGAACGATATAATTTTATACTAGCTAGTGTTTAAAATAAACGTAACCAAATATTCCAGTCTGTTGTATCCTTTTATAAATTCTGTGCATTTTTTAATTCTGTCGATCGTCGGGATTTTACATTTCCATCATTTTTTAATTATGACCCGGCGCCAACCGTTAATAACTGATTAAATACCATTGTTAGTAACACATCCCTAGCAGTACAGAATGCAGAGATATTCATACATCCGTAAACACATAATATTGAATACTATTGAATACAACACATTGAATACTACAATGGATAATTATACACAGAGAAGAGAGAAAACACATCCATGTAACTGCATCATAAAAAAAAATACTGCAGGGAACTGTCGAGGGTAGAAGAAGCAGAGGAGGGTAAAATAAAGGCATGGACAGACAACATCAAGGAATGGGCAGGGCAAGATATTTCCACACTCATCCGCAACGCTGAGGATAGAATTCGCCGGAGGACTCTGTGTTCTGAAGCATCCAATGTGTTACCCCTACGACCCTGAAGGATTACGGGTTTATCGATTGATTGAAACACATAATCCTAAGCACAGATGAATCGACATAAGCTTGAGGTGGTGAATGCCTTCATATACATTGGATCCAGCATATGTAAGCGATGGAAAATGCAAAGCAGAGTTAAAAATAAGGCTGGAGATGGCTTACCGTCCTTGTCAAGGTTAATGGTGATTTGGAAAAGCAACATCATTTCTTGATTAGAAACGGACTTCACAGCACGCGGGACATTCCCATAAGTGCCCGCCCTCCGCTCCAGCAGCCATCCCAGTGTGTGTAGATTCAGAGTCCCGGTCAGGTGTTGATTGTGTGATCTTCGGGACTTTCCAAAAACTTTACTTTTCCTTCCCTCAACTCTAGATACTCCCATTTTTAACATTCTCTGTATGTGTATGTTCTCAGCCTCATTGAAATCTTCTACATCTTGAAATGAATTTATTACTGCCTTCATTAAGTCTGCTTTATCTCTTATCAGCAATGTGCCGTCTATCGCCGCATTGCCTGCCAATACGTCGGCTCGCTTGTTTCCTCTGACCCCAGCATGACCAGGGTCCAGTATATCCATGTGATGCTCTGGACAAATGAGTTGTTCAATAAGTCCCAGCATATTTTTCTTAGCATGAACTTTTCTATCTTGCGAAGCATACTTTTTGAGTCTATGAGTATTATTGAGTGTGTTGATGTATGAATTATCAACCAATTAAGTGCTGCTGTAACTCCCTCTATATCCATCCTCATGCTCGATGTGACAGTAGAATATGCTGAAGATTTCTCAACCAACTTCACGCCGTTTCTGTAGGCAACAAAACACTAACCACTTTTATTTGGGTTTCTGTTAACGGAGCCATCTGTCTATATAATTATGTCTTGTGGTTTCAAGTGTAGTCGGGCGAGTTTGTGCACTGTATCCTGAGCCCTGACGTCCATCCATTTTCGACACGTTTTATCTAGTTGTATTATTACTTTAGTCAGCGATTTATTATCAGTGTCTACCTCCACCCATTCACTGCCCGTTCCTATTACTTCCAATTCACATACTCTTCGCAGTGTCTTCGGCCTCTGCCATCCATGATCTGCCACGCTTGATTCGTTTTCCCTTTGACTCATGTAGACGTTGGTGTATTTGGTGATGGTTGTATTCTGTCACTTTAAGGTACGACCTAACTTGTGCTACCTGATGTCGCACTCTACTGCTGGGGAGATCAAGCAGAAATCTCATAGCAGAGATGTGTGAGATTTCTGCTTGATCTCCCCGGGTTTCCGGTTAAAGATGGCGGAATGAGTAGTCACAGTTACTCAGATGCGCTCGTAATTTCGTTTTTTTCTGAGGATCCCGCACTCGTAACCTTCGATAACAGTTACCATGTTGTTCCGACAGGCCGATGTTGGGCTCGAGCAACATCAGTGTTGGAGTGAAAGTCAAACTGTATAAGTCGCTGGTGCTTTCTGTTGTGCTGTATGGCTGTGACTCACAGTGTGAGAGTTGGACACTCACTGCGGACATGGAGAAGCGATTACGGGCTTATGTACAAATGCTACAGACGAATTCTACGAATTTCCTCTATAAGACCAATGTGTACGTAAGAAATAAAGTAGAGATGTGTGCAGGTGTTCAGGAACCATTGCTTTCAATAGTGAAACGACGAAAACTAGCATTGTTTGGACATGCAGGGATGATTCCTTGTCAAAAACAATACTGAAGGGAACTGTCGAAGGTGAAGAAGCAGAGGAGGGCAAATATAGGAATGGACAGGGCAAGATATTTCCACACTCATCCGCATTGCTGAGGATAGAATTCACCGGAGGACTGTGTGTTGAAGCATCCAATATGGTACCCCTACGACTCTGAAGGGTTACGGGTTTATTGATTGATTGATATGGCCTACATTTTCTGCTCGAATTATCATTGCACTCCGCGCAGACCTATAGGTCCTCAATCTCCCTCTACAAATGTCGAAGAGTAGGCCTATGCATGTTAGAGCAACTGGACAAGAAAAACAGAATTTTATATCATCTATTTTTTCTCTGCTTTTGATGTAATACGTCGCAGGATTGATTTATGATCGGTTTTCGAGCTATGTCACGTTTGGTCGCTTGATATGCAGTAATATTGTGACGTCTCAGAACGTGAGGATAAAATCAGAAATTATAAACACACTGAATATTCCAGAGTGTTGGTTACTAAACACGATAACAAAAAGAAAATTACGCCTGATTGGTCATATTAAGAGACATAACTGTTTAGAAAGACAAATAATGGAGGGAAGAGTACCTGGGTAGAGGAGAAGGGGCAGACCAAGAAGACGATGGACTGACGACATTAAAGATAACATGAATACATCGCTAGAAAATGCAAGCCACATCGCCCAAGACAGAGAAAGGCTCAGAGAGTTCATTGGGAAGACAACGTTCTGGAAGGAATACGTCACATGACACACTCAGAACGTGATTAATTCCTTCAATCCATTTCTTCATTTTCTTCCGCTGTATCTTACTGTTTCCATATTTATGTTTCACGCTCTTGCTGCTGGCCGTTAAGGGTTTATTCTCATTAAGTGGCCAAACCCATTTCCGACAATGTGTTTGAATAGGCCTATATATTTGAGCACAGATGTTCCAAAAGTTCTTATAATAATTAATATAGGCCTACTCTACTAAATACTAATTTAAACCGAACTGGAGTTACGGGGCAACGCAGCATTCTGATGTACTTACGGAGACGTGGATAAGAGCATCTAGTAACTTGTTTGGAATGAGCAGATAGTAACCTTTACTCGTAGTTCAATTCTTATAATTTACCGTGTTTGTGTAACGTCTCTGATATATTTATATCTTATGAAAGAAAGAAATCAAAGTAGATTTTGACAGATGCAATTTCTAACAAAAACTAAATAGTGGGAGCATATAGGTAAGGCCTAAACATTATCTTCATCAGCATCATAATGTGTCGTCTGCGCAAAGATTCGTGGCTGCAACGGACCTCTACCATACTCTCTCTTGCCATAGTGATACACTCTGCTAGACTTTCTCATGTCCATCTCATGTTTCCCTCCCATTTGTATATCTGCCTATATTTTACTGGCCTCCCATCAACTCGACCTTCAAGTTATGTCTCCTTTATAGGCCTTTATAATATCCAAAATATTATATTTGATTTTTATTTTTCTGTAATTTATTTTTCTTATACAGTGTTGCCAGAACCTCTTTGTTTTGTTCTGCTTCCACGAAGATCTCCTTAATCTTCTATTTGCCTATATCCATACCTCAAAGCCATATACCTGTATTCTGTTTTCTAGTTGTTCGCTTATTAGTCATATTTCTGGGCCATAGGGCCTACATTAATGTAGAATAGATGTATCATATAAATTAGTTTCATATTGTTTTTGATTTTTTTTTTAGTTTAATATTTCTGCACATCATTGAAAGTAATTTTAGCCATTTCTATGCTCCTATAGGCCTATGTGTTGATTGACTGACCCCATATTCATAGTAACTTGATAATATACACGTTGTGAATCTTGACTAAAATATAATCTCTTTTAGTAATGCGGTATGGTAGAATTTGGAAAACGTATTGACTAAGCTGCAAGGCGAATAGTTCCTACGTACCAGCTGAACAGACCTGAGACAAATCCCAACTACCGCCATTATATTGTTTTCTATACCTCCATGATGCCTCTTATTTCTATTGATCAATTGCTGTATGCAATTGAGCAGCCTGACCTCTCATAAAGCAATGGCAACCTACTAAATGTAGGCATATTTATATAGTTAAGAAAAATATTACAGCCATTAAATGGTGGGTTGATCTCTGTGACAAGAATAGGATATGCTATCAACTTTTATTATATATAGGCCCTACATCTTTCGGCCTAACATATTCCACCTTAGTATATCTTCTGGATAACACTCCTCTATAGGAAAGGACAAGCAAATCACCTCTGAAATAGTCACTTCTTCCAACATATAGGGGGCCTACTGCATGCATCTTGCCTCATTCAATAGTCATTACTTGAATAAAAACCTGCAGTCCCTTGGAGATGGATCTTTTGTCTTCCATAGTTTCTTTTCAAGTTGACTACCTTGTAGTCAGATTCCATGTTGAAACTATTGATTTTTTCTATATCCAAATGCTGCTGAGATTGTTTACTCTTGGTATCCCAATGTCATTATTTTAACAATACAGGCATTCTGAATTTGAGTTAGTGAATACTTTTCCCTTTGAAAAAAGGGGTACTTTTCCCTAAAACACTAGTAACTTTGTTTTTGTGAGATTTTAAATATTGTTTTGGGGGAAAACAGCTTAAGGGGAATGCTTTACCCTCCGGAATACTAGTTTCTTAGTACTGAATATCCTCCAGCCTATTTTTCGAAGGAAGGGGTTTGAATCCCTCAAAGTTCCTGTATAGGTCTTATTATAGCCCATTGAATGTAGATGATAATGGATAAAGTAGATGAAATTAATAGTTGATTAGATCAAATGAAAAATGATAGGGGAAAAAAACAACTCAATCATCAATCATGCTAAAGGGACAATTTCTTTTATTGTAAACTAAAATGGACAACAAGAATTATGATCAAGAAATGATTCAATAAATTAAGATGTTTAATAAACATAAAATGAACTAAAAGACAATTCTACATGAGATTCTTCTTCTTTTCTTCTTCAGTGCTCATTCTCAAACTCCCGCTGGATCTCCTTTGTAGCATGACCATGGTCCTACTAGATTTTGAGCAGGATGTAGTCCAGAGAATGGAAATGCGTTGTGTCGCCGTTTTATTTTCGCCAATGGCCTGACACATCTGTCTTTGGTGGACATGAGATTCAATAACAAATTCAGAAAAAAGCAAGAAATGGTGCTAAGTCACATGAAAAAGCAAAAAATGGACCCATGACTACATTAGCATTAAAATATTGTAAATTACAATTTATGCAAAATTATGCAACACAAATACAAATTATACAACTTTCCCTCTTTCACATCAGATTGTTTTTTTTGACTTGCATAATGAAGAAGGAAAAATGCAAAATAAAAAAAAATACTTTTTTAAAGGCTGACTTACAAGCTTTTGTCTAATACCTTGAAGAAAAACCTATACCTATTTTTTTTCTTATGCTATTTAATAACCAAACTAACGTGCTCATAATGTCATCTGTGAAAATAAATAAAATACTTAGTTGTCACTTACCTTTTCAATCCAATCTTCAAAAGTAAAACAAAGAAAATTTGTTTTCCCACACACGTTAATTTTCAATGCACAAGATCCAGATCTAATATTGTTGATTTCATTTCATAATGAAACTAACATATTCCTAATATCGTCTTTGAAAACAAATACAACTCACAACAATTTCACATGATTATAAAAACAATCCATTAAAATTTCACTAAAATGGCTTCCATTCCTACTGGAGTTGTGAAGATTGTAATTGACATTGTAAATGTAAATGGTAACTGACATTTTAAAAATGTCTCCCTGTTGTCAGTTTTTTTTTAAACACGACATTGACCAGAAAGTAAGCTATATTAATGCTAAAGTGTTTCCACTTTTTTCCTGGAAGCAAAAGCTAAATTTAAACTTGTTATCGTAGTTACAAAACTGCTTAGCGAGTGTCCCAATTCTGCTACCATAGCATTCAGCAGAGCAAATGGACGTGGGTTTTTATATGCGCTGGGGGTATTGTAAAGGTTAATATAAAATCTAGTAAAATCTCCATATTTCTTGCTTCTGGATAATTACTTGGTGTCTGATAAATAAATGTTAGTTCTGTGTGAATAACTTGTTTGCTCTATGGCAGTTGCTACCGGTACTTCTAGCTGATTTTATCTTTTGGACATGATAATTTTTACTAGGATTGTGTACAATTCTCTTCTTGCTTCCTTAATCAGAGTCCATCAAAGCATACTATGGACATTACAACCTTGGGGTGCCTTCTTCTTGTTTCCTTGTGGTATACAATGATGACAGTTTTCCAATTATTTCAATTTGTATTGTTTGTTTGCTGCCCTTCAGCGAGTACAAGTTGGTGATCTTCTTCTTCTACATACAATCTCAAACTCCTTCCACTTGGCAGAATGTATTTCAAAGAACAGAATATGTTGATGGTTTGCAACTTGGCTGCAATATCTTATACTTTCTGTCAGATACAATCAATATCCGAGCTGTATTAATAGGTACTGGGTATAAGAATGGCATTCAGCTGTCAAGAGTAAACAGCTCAATAGTTATTGGGACAGACACAAACAATGAGTACCAGATTTCCATCCTCCCTCTCAGGTCACTACTCCTTGACCAGACTGTAAGCTTTTGCCTAGTGTCAACGCTAATAGGTGGAATAAAAATGAAGGGATCAGAAAAAGTTGTAGAGGATTCACTTCACTGTGCTCCAGTTTCCCCATATTTACTACATCCATCTCAGAAAACAGCATATCGTCAACCATTGGTAGAACTCAGTGTTCATAACTTATCAGCTTTATGTGATATAGCTTTAAGTGAAAGCTTTCAGCTTCTAGGGATCTCAGTAAAATTGCACTTGAAAACAAGACTTTACTGCCGTGTGACTGCATTGAACACAATACAAATGACTTAGCTACTATGCCACAAAGTTGAAACAGTGTCTTAGTAACTTGCCTGGCACTCAGGTATTGACTTTCCATTACAAGCAGATATTCTTCCTGTAAATAAATTTCTGCACAATAATATTTTTAATGGACGTTTGGGTAAAAGTAGATCTAAATTTAGCACAGTGACAATATGGACAAGCAGTCTAATATTCATCAGATTTCTCCTAGTGACTCCCTAAAAATAAATGAACTATACAAAATTATGTTTTTCTCACATAAAAATTCATGCATTCACTGAAAAATAAACATAAATTATGATTTGAAAAAAAATTCACAAGACAAAACAACCACCAATATATGAGTACACAACAAAAGTCAGTCCTGAAATCAACTGTCAGCTTCGTTCTTGCAGGCACAGTAAAGTTATTTTGGTTCTTTGCTTCACTTGAATCTCCACAAGGACCTGGCTAAGAGTATGTACCGGTAGTTCACCCTTTTCTGGGTTCACTCTTATGAGACAAATTGGTCAAAATTCGCTGATTGTCAATCACATGTAGGTTTCTGGATTAAAATATGAATACAAATTAGTATATCAATGGCAATACTAAGTATATAAATTTAATAAAACAAATTTAAAAAAAACCCAGAAAGTTCTATAGTGCACAAAAGCAGTATATAAGAATTATAGTACCTTGCAATGGGGCAATCAACATGTAAAGAAATGACTACTGTCCAAATCCCTTTGACCCCAAAAAAAGGAACTAATTTTGATATATATATATATATATATATATATATTACAATGAATATATTCCACTGTCTGCTACAACAATTTTCCTGAAGCATTCACTGTCTGCTATAACTATTTTCCGGTACAAGTTCTATCCCCTTACCTTGACTTATATTTCGCAACGTATTTTGTAAAAATCACATAGTTTCGTTAAATTAGTGGGACCTGCATTCTAGGAAAGTTCCAAAAATATATATTGAAAATATAAGGAAAAATGGTGTCACATATCACACATGTTCAAAACTTAGCAATAACTTACAAAATTGATATAATAACACATCAAAATCATGTCAGAAGTAATGTGAACATATCACACTTTTGATTGGAGCCATCATTATGTTGATATAAATACTGAAAATGATTAAATAAAACAAAAAATGTCAGTGTCGCTTTATCGACGATCCGTAAAAAATAATGGAATCATAGGATCAATTAAGAGATACGCCATAGGGAAAGAGTTAAGAATAAATAAAATTCAAATAACATAAATCAATTCTGATTATAACAATTTTATTAAAATACAAGGTTTCAAATATTCAATTAACATGGTTTAGTATGGCAACCCTGAAAAAATTAAAATACACCATCTCAACCAATCAAATTGTTGTCTCTCAAAACTTGATATGCTTAGGAATTTCATGTGCGAAGTGTTTACAAATGTACTGAGATAAGTACATGTTTTGTAAGCCTATGTTTTCTTTTTTATTTGTTTTAATTATATTAATTGATACAGTTTTTATGTGTGCCATTATCACTCATGTGTATTTCTAGTATTAATTAGTTTTTAAGCATGCCCCAATTCAAGAATAGCCCTAAACAAAAAGACAGACATTTATCTGTTCTAGACATAACCAGAACAACGGCAGTATAAAGTAAAGTTGTATTTACAATTTTTAATTGGCTAATATTTTTGGTTCAATGAAAAGTAGTCAGAATTTTGAAATTAATACTGTCTCCACTTATTTGCTGTGGTTTATTAGTACAAATATATTTATTTAGCACTACGGATAAAGTGTCATAAGTACAAGCAAGTCTGTAAGCCTATCGTTCCAGTTACTGGTTATGATTTTACAATAGTTAGTATTTTGCTTAGCCAATAGAATTTTAAATTTAGATAATGAGTAGTGTAAATCTGCAAACTGATGTTAAAATTTCTTATCTATAAAGAATGATTTAAAATAAAAATGATTTGTAAAAGAAAATGAGTCTAATTTGTGTACTAGGCCTATGTTACACTTAGTGTGTGAGTGCATGTTACATTTCAGTAATTATTACTAATACGTATCTATCTATTACTATATATGTTTCTATAAGTATACACCTACAATTTTAAAATAATACAAATTTCTCTAAAAATAAGCTGACACTCATGCTAATGTCAAATGTGGACACTAAATATGAAAACCAAAAGAAAACTTGTTCGAACAGAAATGACATGTCTACATAGAATTCCTGGAGTAACAATAAGAGACAGAATCACAAATGAAAACAACATAAGACTAACAAACACAATGCCAATCCTGGATTCCATCAGAAGACAAAAGATTAAGTAGTTTTCATATGGTTCCAAATTACCATCAGATATATATATATATATACCGGTATGTTGTTTTCCAAGCAATAAATCAACCATTTCAATGATTTTCTTACCTTATATAAGTCTTGATATCAGCTGTTGACTTCATAGTATCTGGTGACTCATATTCTATACCAAACAAAGAAGAATATTGATAGTATAAGCAGTTGAATAAGTTTTCAAATAATGAAGGATTGAGAAAGCCTAAAAAAACTGAAAATGTAGTACCAGTATATCTTATTATTTTGAAACTCTAAGAAACACCCCAACCAAAATGTGAATTATCACGAAGTAGTTCCTTTTATACAGATTGGAAAGAAGGATTTAGGCTTTTGAATAAAATAGCTGCAGACATTTGTTAAGAATCAGTTATACAGAAATCAACACACATATTCATCTGGCAACAAATAAACAAACTTGCAGGTTACCAAGACCACTTTCGGCAGTGGTGAAACGGCATAAATATGTTTGGTTGGGGTATATAATGAGACACGACTCACTTTCTAAAATTATTTTGCAAGGAACAGTCAAGGATGGAAGTAGGGAAGAGAAAATCCTGGATTGATAATATCAAGGAATGGTCTGAGCATTATTTTTCTACACTCATCTGAATGCCTGAGGATAGAAGTGTTTGGGGGGCTTTTTTTCTGATATCCCCAGTGTGGCACCCCTTCGACCCTGATGAGTCATATTATTATTTTCTTCTAAACATTTCAGAGTGAGTGCATATTTGAGGATTTTTTTTTCCGGATCTACAGTTCTAAATTTTGTGCAAGGAGTGTTAAATTTCTTATAATGACATGTATGACTGCACACCCAGAAGATTTGAGAAATGTTAGTTATATGATTTATCCCTTCTAAAAATATGTTTTAATATTTTATGTCCATATCTGAGTTCAACAAAAAATGATTTTTGTGTGGCTTACTGGTATAGCATGTCTATCTAAATGGTGGATTAGATACAGCGGATATATGTGTCTTTTGGCCTAATACATCTGACTTCAGCATGACTTCTAGACATTTTTACCCTATAATGGATGAGGCAGCAAACTGCACCCCATAACTTCCTTAGTCACATCTTATGACATATAAGGAAGGTAAACAGTGTTGCTATTCTGAGTAACCTTTACTGGCAACGGCAACACACAGGAACTCTTATGTCTTAGTGATACTAATTTGTGCTCCCATTTCAGACATATGATTAATATGATTGGTCATTGATGATTGGCTATTGACGACTGGTTATTGGTCATGAACTGACATCACTGCAATCTCCGCTGACCCATGTGATAGTCTCCCCCAGCAGATGTCAAAGGGCATATATACTGATGGTTCCTGTAGCTAGCTAGTTAAACACTCTATCCATAGCCACTTAGTTCTACTAGTATCACATTTGGATCAAATGTATTTTTATAGATTTTTATTTTGCACAGAACAAGAAATTGTACTTCCGAATATATTTAAATTAAAGTGTTGTGGTTGTTGATGATATGTAGTTGTTTATAAAACAAGTATGGTACATTAGAGAATACAATTGTTACTGTAGAATCACATTTTGTAGCATAAAAATTCTAAGTGTTCTTTAATAAAGTGGAATTTTGATTCCATTAATCAAATAGGGTAGTTGTAGGCCTACATCAGTTCCAGCATTGTTTGTTTCTTATTTACCATATTCATTCTTCCAGTTGTGTTATGTTATAGGAGGAGATCACATAATTCCATGAAGTTTCCTTCTTATTGGTGGTCTCTTCTATGTTTGTCACTACCTTGATAAAGACCTTTTGGTTAAAACATCAATTTGTTCTGTTGTAGAATCTGTAAAACCTATTTAACATATTTTATAATTTATTTATATTTATTGATGAAAAATTGTGCGGAAGAATATAATTATTTAAATGGACTTCCATCATAAAAGTCAACATCAACATGTGAAAAGTGAATGTAGAAAAATAAAAAAAAAGGTAGTATAGTGGCAGCAGAAGAAAAATAATGATAATCACAACACAGAAGTTAATGATAAAATTGGCTAAGCAGAAAAGAAAGATAACAGTTTAAAAAAACAAACTGCTTGCAAGTAAATATTTACCCATGGGATTCTGCCTGCAGTATCGGATTGTTCTGAGAGTCTGTGCAATCATGTGCTGAAAAAATGGTCAACATAAAATTTACTTGTAGACATAATGCAATAGTAAATGTTTTTGTAGTATGAGAGCAATTCATAAGTTACAAACTAATGTGAAAAAATATAGAAATGCAATAGATCATTTTTAAAAGTTGGATTTGCATTTAAATTTCTGGGGCCTGAACTGAAAGGGGAGTAAAGAGAAGTGATACTGTTACATTCAATGCACGATGCAAGAGATGAGTAAGGAGAGTTTAAGGTGGAGTTGGTTGTCCTGTTACATTGCTCCATATATGTAAAGATTACACAGCAGCCAAGCTGAAGTAGTATATATGAATGGTTCAGATGTCTAAATGAAATTGAACCATTGTAAGCCACAGAGAAAATATCAGCAAATTTTATTAATATTAGCAAATATCGCAGCTAAGCTGTAAACCATGATATAATGCATTTCGCTGTCCAGACTACATCCTGCTAATCTGCAGGAGTTTAAGAACAAACACAGAAGAAGATAAGGAACAGTGTTGCAAAATTTAACCATTATCACAATAATACAGAACATGTTGTCAGGGGACAGGACACAGAACATGTTGATCAGAGTCAGCCTTCAATGCTGAGATTGTATGTGATCTGTTTTTATTTTTAACATATGAGAAAAAGAAAATATTTTAAAATATTTTCAGTATGTCAGTTTTCAATAAAGGGCTCGAATAGCATAAAGGATTTATTTAATTGTACTCGGGTTTCCCCATATCTACTCCATCCTTGTGAAGTGGTATGCCAAGAGCACAACACATAATTCCATAGCTTCCAGCAATAATCTCCAGAGATCTCAGGAAAAAAATATTTGTAAACAAAATATCACAAGACTGATTGAAATATGTGACCTCTTGAACACAATAGCTTAACTACCGGTACTACCGAATGAAGATACCAAATTAAAAAACAAAATATGAAGCATACTTGTGGAAATCTAAATTAACTGAATACCTTGCAAGCCAAATTTGGAATGGAAAGTTATGAACAAATGATCATTTCACCACCTCCTCTCAAATAGTAAGATACAGAACTGTCAGTTCTCTTATACCCAACCAAAGATGAATGTGTTGGGCCATTGGCACAAATAAAACGGATACAACGCAATTAAATTCTCTGGACTACATCCCGCTGGAAATCTAGTAGGACCTTTCTCATGTCCTGCAACATGAGAGATCCAGCTGGAGTTTGAGAATGAACGCTGAGAAGAAGTTCTCTTATACACCTTAGATATTATACAGTGTTATAGCTAAAAGTAGCTCCATTTACAGATATTTGCCAGGAAACAGGGCTACTTTAATTTTGAATACACTTTAGGCTATATCATCATCATCATTAAGTGCTGTCTACGCAACAAAGGTTGGCTGCAACGTATCTCCAACATCTCCTGTCTCTTGTCTTGGTGGTGCACTCTGCTAGACTGTAACCTGTCCATCGTGTGATGTTACTCTCTGCCTCTAATATTAAATTTTCTAGCTTTCCTGACTGGTGTAGTGTTCTAACATTCCATGTTACTACTCTAATATGTTGTTTCCTAAACTTTAGATGTTGTTGATCCATTGCTTGGCTTTGGGGTGTAAGTGGTAAGGTCCCAGTCTTTTCCACGGTGGCCAGCCAATATTCATTATTATGCCCACATTTGCCTCTTGTGTGCCACACACTTTGCTGTTTTGCCGTTTGAGCCGTTGATCCATTTGGATTCTTCTGCCTCGCGCGCCGTCACAGACTTTTTGTCTAGGGATGGACATTCCCTATTGTTGACTTACGGTTGTCTCTTTGCGAAGAAATTCTACGCTGTGAACATAGCCATTAACTGGAGTAGTCAAGACGCCATTTTTTGTCTTATCGAAGATAGGGAGTTCGCGAGTTGGAATAACTGGAATGAAATACACTCCACCTATAATCGTCTAAGAACCAAAAAAAAACACAGATCCTACAGGTTGGAACTAAATTTGGCATAATGATATTATAAGGCTATATAACTAACTTTAAAAAATGTGAAATTGTGGTATTATAATAAGAAATATTTGCTACATTGTGACAAAATGTTATTTTACAAATTTGGCTCACCATTTTCTCAAAGTTGACCATATTATCATAATAAGTTTTGTTTCCTTCATTTGTAAAATTCATGTCTGTGGAAAAAGTGCATATATTTTTCATAAATCACTTATACATCAGAAATAGAAATATGGTATGTGATTCTAAAATACAACCTAACTTTGTAAATGTATATACACAGGTTTTTGTAGTGCAAAGTGTTGTGTCATGCTTAGTGGCGTGAATACATATAAAAAGGCTTGGGTACTCTTACCATGTACACCGATATCATTATATATAAAATATAATAACAACATGTATAGATCATTCTTTTCTGTGTCAGTTCTATTGCAAGTTATAAACAAATCAATAATTTGTTGCTTTCTATTTGCAGTGTTATAATGATTAGTTTTATTTAGTGCCTCAATGTATTAAATGTATTAAAAAAAAAATTCTTCTATTGACAGTTTTATGAGTATTCATCATTTTCCTCTTATGCCTAGCTTGGCACATAGGGCAGATGTCGTAGATCTCAATGCTTGTCGATCAACAGCCAGTTGTTCGAGATCATTCATTTTCATACCAGCTGTTGTAATTAATTTTTCGATAGTTCTCTTAAGTGTTGTTTTTGGTCTTCCTCTTCTTCTCTTGCCACTCGGTGACCATGTAAAGACGTGACATGGTATTCTGTCTTCATTCATTTTGAATGTGTGACCGATGTATGCCCAACACCTATTTCTAATAATGTCTGTGATGTATTCTTGTTGTGTCTCTTCTCTTAGTGTCCTGTTTGGCCTAAAGTCTTTCCAGTTTGTGTTTGTGATTTACCGTAGACATTTGTTTTCGAAGGCATTTAGTTTGTTTTCTAAAGATGTAGTTGATTTCCAGCTTTCACACCCTTACGTTAAAACCGAATTAACACATACGTTGAACTGTCGAAGATTTGTATTAATGCTGAGTTTTTATTTTTATCTCGAAATGTTTGATAGTGAATTGAATGCATTTGATGACAGAACAATTCTGGTCATAATTTCTGTACTTGAGTCTCCATTTGCTTTTATTCTGCTTCCCAAATAAGTGAAATGTTCTACATTTTTTAGTGTATTGTTATTTATTTGTATTTGTTTACAAAGAAAGAAAACGTGGGCGCAGAGGATATTATACAGAGTGTGTTCAGATTGGAGGATGTATTACCTGGTGCAGAATGAAGTCATGCGCCCTTAGATTGTCAGAAAGCCTTCAAAGTAATAATAACACTCAATAGAGAATGCAGAGAATGGTGTCCAAAAGTGGTTGAGTCGGATGTGCTCGCTCTGATCGGTGATAATTCCAGAGAGGGTGATATGATTATATATACAAATGGATCGGTTGAGAGACACATCAGGAGTGTCTGGGCCTTCAGTGCTCAAAGGTGGGGGAGACCATCAGAGAGGGAAGTGGTGCATTCTCTCAGACGACAAACAGCATGACAATGGAGATTTTGGCAGTAATCAAAGCTTTGAAATGGGTGTACATGTCTGTATACTCAGTGACTCGATGAGTATGATTGTGAAAGTTCAGGTGGGGTACATTCAGGAACAGTGGCTGGATGCAGTGAAGAATTCCTGTGTGCATAAAGTGACTATTATTTTTGTGCCGGGAAATGTGGGAGTCCAGGGTAATGAGAGAGCAGATAGGTTGGCCGCACACACTGATAATACAGCAGTTGGCAGAGCGATGGATTGAGCAGACATTTTGAACATTCTACGGGAAAACATGCAAATAAATGATTGTATAAGTGAGAATGACTCTTGTTCCATGATTAGAATAAGGGAGTTTGGTTTGAATGTCACTAGAAAGGAGCAGTTTCTTGGGCAAGAAAGAATGATGGTCAACGAGTAATGGCAGCTACACTCAAGGGGAGATCTGAGCACCTATGGACTTGTCCGGAGTGCAGTGACAATGATCCAATGACTAACTAACTAACTAACTAACTAACTAACTAACTAACTAACTAACTAACTAACTAACTAACTAACTAACTAACTAACTATCTATCTATCTATCTATCTAACATTGTTAACATTAGTAAAGTCCATAATTTTTGTTTATTTGCTGCCACATTAATATATATTTGTCATTTCTATATAACTAATTATTAATAATTATTAATTATTATTAACATCTGTAGCACTTGTATTCAAAAGCCTGAATCCTTCTTTCTGAGTCGAAATTGTGTATCCAGCTTTCATGCCCATATAAAAGTTTACGTAACACTAGAAAACTAGAAACCTGAATAGGTTGATCTTTATTATAATACTGATTGGTCATTGGCACAAATTAAATGGCAACACAAGGCATCTCTGTGCTCTGGACTATGTGTTTCTGGAAATCTAGTAGGACTATTTTACTGTTACAAGAGAGATCCTGTGGGAAGTTTGAGAATGAATGATAACAAACACAAAATGTTAGATGTACTTAATTTTCCAGTATTAGAAATTGCAATTACTGACTTAATTTAATTTTTAAATAAATACACAATAAACCATGACTAAAATTGAGTAAACTGCTTCACCTTTCATAAGAAGTGGCATAAATGGGATTATTGGACTCTTTAGTTTACTGACTGCTAACCGATATGGTCGATGGTTACGTGCAGGCTCCATAAAGATTTCAAATTCAGAAAACATCTTCTTTAACTTTCCTGGAAGTTTCTGTTATTTAATGAAATGAAAAAAAAAAAGTGAAAGAGAATATGATAAAAAATAAGTAGACCTGCACCATGGTAAATAAATTAGGGTGAAACAATTAACAATTTGCTGAACTAACAGATCAGCTATCACTCCAGACATCCCTATAGGAGTAAAATCTCTTGCAGCAGATGGTGATGTGTATGCATGCTGAGTTCTCAATTGTATTTTTTCCTTAACCGACCCATCAATTGTCCCACTCTAATATTTCCACAAGCAATTCCAAACTCCGTCAATCTCTTAATTGCAGTCTTGTTCACCTTGTCCTTAAGATGTTTACATATGTATTTCAAAATGTTTCCTTTCCCACTGTCTCCTGTACATTTGAAGCCAGTCTGCCAGCTCTTTTATTAACCTGGATCTCAGCATGATCAGGACCAAATATCCAAGTAAGTCTCTACAGGCATGAAACCTTATATTGGCTAGGTCGTCCACTAATTGTTCAGCCACAATCCTGAATATTATAGATTATGGACTGAAAGTCCTACACAATAACAACCCGAACTGTCACTGTTTCAGAGACACATTTTAGGTCAGCCTTAACTGTCTGGATCTCTATTCTCATACTGGAGGTTGTTGTACTACACACTTTGCACCTTTCAACAATGACTCCTACCCATTAGAATAGTAGTCATTAGACTGGTAGTCCCCAGTCTACTTGCTCAAATGTAAATAACCCAAATATCGGAGGATGTCCGACAAAATGGAAGTGCCACAGTAACCATACAAATAGGTGTAAATACTAAATAAGGTAGACAGGTTACTAAAGGAAACAGGTTTTCTTCAGTAACCTGTCTATCTTATTTAGTATTTGCTCGAATGTCTAATTCAGCTCCTTCGAGCAGAACTACTTGTGTATATAACCACATCACTCTCTGCAGTGCTGTAATATATTACTTGTTTAGTTCCTAGAACAACTTTTCTATTGCTCCACTTTCTGCATTCACTGCCAAGCAAAGTGATTACTTTTCAATAACTTTGCTGCTCCTCTCCAGATTTTATACATTTGTTAGTTTTGAATGTCTTCAACATGTACCACAGGGGCAATGATCTCTGCATCTGTCAACCATGGTGTATCTCATACAAACACTTCCCATGACTTCCTGAGTATAGCCCATCTATGACTTTCCTTTCTTTTTTAATTTGTAATACAAATCTGTACAGCTCTGTGGCTGAGAATAGTTCTTCTTCTTCAGCGTTCATTCTCAAACTCCCGCTGGATCTCTGTCCTACTAGATTTCCAGCATGATGATTTCTAGGATGTAGTCAGAGAATGGAAATGCGTTGTGTTGCCGTTTTATTTGCACCAATGGTCCGACACATCCGTCTTCGGCTGGGAGAATAGTTCAATTTCAGTTCTGCTCAGAAAGCAATGGCAACAATGGGAATGATAAAATTGAATAGAAAACCAGCCAAAAATATAATGCTGAATGTATAACTACATCCTGAAAATAGAACCTGCTATAAATTGTATATAAACCTAAAATTTATACATGAAAAAAAAAAATTGTACCTCCCATGTCTGTGATAGTCTGCTGACGGCTAGATGTCCTAAACCCATTGTGATGGCAAAGAAAGCATGGAAATTGCTTTGTTCTTTACAACTGTTGATATAAAGCAATATAAAAAACATACTTCATATAATTTGAATTTAGAAATACAAATAAATATAACTATACAAGAACTATTGTCAAATATGTTGAAAAACAGACTGACATGGTTCAGCCACTTAATAGAAATGAAACTTTATTGGCCAATGGAAAGGGCATACAACATGAAAGTGGAAACAGCAAGATGCAGAGGAAGACCAAGAAGAAATTGAATTGAAGGAGTTACGAACATTCTGAGACGTCATAATATTACTGCATATTATGCGACCAAATGTGCGACAGTCCATAAACCGATCATCATTCAATCTTGCATTGCCTTACAGCAAAAGCAGAGAAAAGACAATAGATAGATAAAATAAATATAACATCAAAATTTAAAGAGTAAGTAAGAATAGATTAGATATGCCTTCACAAAAAAAACAGTACTTTCCTGTTTAGAAGGTATGCACATTTAGCAAAACAATCATAATATGTAACAAAATATTACACAAAAGGGGTAACAACTAAGAGTAACAAAGAGTACAATGGGCAACCAACAGTTAATTCTGTTGGTAAGTAGCTCTTTATTTTTATCCAGAATGATGTCAGATACATGATGGTCAGCCATATCCTCCAACATTAGATAGCTATCAAAATTCTTTCTGGTCATCTCACATTCTATCTCCATTTAGTGCTGTCCCACAATCAGTCTACTGGTTGTCATTATTGAAAAATGATGTAATATTCACATACAATATCACCAGAAAGGTCAACTCTATCTCTGCAGGTTGTGGTGACTGGATTTACAGACCAGTAACCTCAACCATATTTTAATGGTTAAAAGTTCTGATATAACCTAACTGGACTAACGTCCATGGTTGAAAGAAGTGTACCTCACTATAAGAGATACTTTTAATTGAACCAAAAGAAATGACTTTGTAGCAGTATCAAACATAAAGTGTATGCCATCTAAACAGGAAAGCATTGAATCAACATCTCTACACCCCAGGCAGACCTGTAGGTGCTCAGTCTCTATTGGCAAATTTTGAAGGGTAAGCATTCTAACTGCTTCTTTGGCTTGTCAGTTGAATATGCTCCCCATTCTACACTGTAGGCATCTGGTGTACTAATTCCATGTTAATATAAAACTCTCCAAAATTTAACTTTCATGTCTCACAAATCCCTGTGTCCACATCCCGCAGGTGCTCATCCTTAAGAACAAATGAATTGCCTGTAGGCAGAAGCATATTACAAAGTATCTCTGAAGAGTGTGTCACTTTTCTGTAATCAGTAATTTGCCCGCAGTAAAAATTACTAATCCAGTAATGTTTACTGCGGGCAAATTACAAGCGACGAAAGCAGAAGCACAAATCTGAAAACACTCCCTTTTCTCTCACACAATATATATAATTATAATGTTCCTATATCATTGATCTCATTATATGGGTCTATCACCCAAATAATTTCATTACCTTTAATTTCATATTAGATAGTTATTTCTCAGTGGTCCCATCTATAGTATATGGCCCCCAGCAAGATTCTGTGGCTACCAAGTGGACCACATAGCCCCCCCCCCCCCTACTAAGAACCACTGTTCTTTACACACAAAACTTACTGTTGAGCTAGTTTAATAAACTTCCTCAACATCTGAACTCTCTTTCCAACATTTGGCAACAAAACCATTTCTGTGACGACCCAGTACTGGAGCTGAATATAGAAGTTATGGGGAGGGGATTGAAAGTTAGTATTGTGATTAAAGCATTAGTAAATACATTTTTATGAGCATCACCTGCTAGAATTCACTTATTCATGGTAATATTGGTACAGTGAAATCTCTTTATAGTGTATACATTTTACATAACAAAATTACTTATTTAACAGCACTTTCAAAATCCCCAGTTAGTTTATTCCTTATCTCCAGCAAGCTGATAAAACAGCCAGTTAAAGAAGATCCTTTCTGCTGGTAAACCACTAACACTAAAACTGCCAGTTATGCAGACTCCTTCTGCTGGCAAACTGCTAAAACAGCCAATTAAGCAGACCAAATTTGTTAGAGAAATAAGTCAATAAAACCTTCATTTGTACAGTTACTTCTAAATACATTATCACAGGGCAGGAAAACCCTTATGGAGATCAAGAGTTGCGGTATATAATTGTATATAGCAAATTTTTGCTATTATATCCATATTTTGTTATTCGGGACCAATTTGTTCTAAAGGGATTCCACTGTAATAAGTTAATTTGTTAACAAAACAGATATCTTTGTCAACTTCTGGAATGACAATTTTACATTCCAACACAAATTATCCCTGAAATTTTTTATTTTGACCCCAAATTTTGTAACTGTACTTTATCAAAGGTAAATACAATGGTCAATGCAGACACATTCAAAGACACTTGAGCATATTCTGTAGACATGACAGAAAATGTTTACTAGTTAACAGGCATGGATTTCACTACATTACTTTAGAAAAGTCTATAAATGACATTTGTTAGTAAAAATTAGTTATATAGAACAGCACAAGACAAATATATTTGCCTGGCAGTAAATACCATATATTTCCTAATATAAGCTGACAGAAAAATAAAAATATAATACCGGTAATAATACTATGGAATCCCATTAATAACGGTATATTAATTATTATAAGAATGAAGTGACACACAAAATATTACTAAAAGGAAAATAATACAAACTTTAGCAACAGCAAGACACAAGGTCATTATTTCCATTTGCCCCACCCTGCCAGTACTCACATAAAATATAACATCAAGGATAATACAGTGAAACCTCTATCAGGTGGCATTGCCAGCCTCATAAAATCTGTGACCACCAGGTTACCAGAATGTTCTGAGATATCGGATTCATTAATTCAGTGCCCTCTCTGAAACAAAGGTTGACTGCAATGATAGCATCAGCCATTATGGTAAATTCAAAGACTAGTCAGTGAATGGATCACGTCAATTTTTAGCTTGGCAAATATCAAATAGCATTAGCCATTACATTCAAAACACATTCACAAGTTGACTAGTGAAGAGCCAATGGATTTATAGATTTACCTGCTCTAGTTATAAATGGATCTGGTACTGTGGTACCCACAGTAGCATCTTGCTATACAATACAGTAATGCTTATTGTGTATATTAGAATACTGCCAAAGTAGATTGAGCTTCCAGTTCTTGAATTTGTATTGCCATTGGGATTTTATTAGTGCTTTAAAGGATGCCTGGACAGAAAAGAATATATTATTCAGCTAGATTAGTGGGGCCTGTCTCATAAAATAAAACTTGCGTGAATTGGGTTGTGGATTCAAGGCACAAAGAAGCATATCATTTACTGTATTGGAAATATGAATGAACATCTTCTTCTTATGCATTAATTCTCACACTCCTGCTGGTAAGAAAGATGTAATCCAGAGAATAGAATGCATTGTGTCTTGGTTTACAGCATGGTTGCAATATCTGTGCCTTTCAGAAAGACATCCTATTTCAGCATAACTTTTGGGTCACTTTGACCTATGAATGACAGTCCGACCTAAAATCTTAGTTGTCTCTTACAACATGCATTACAAGTCCAGTACAAATGGTCATTCAAATCCTTAAAAGTCAGAATTCTATGGGAAAAACGACATCAGTTAGGCGAAATTCCTAACTAGTAGGCCTACCATGGATTTCCTCCTCATCTGAAACACTAGACCTATTTAACAAAAGAACGTCAACATCACTTTCCACATTATATTTGGTCCGCAAATCACCTACATTGTGCATATTTCCATTGTAACTACGGTGGCAGTGTCATCAGTGTACATATTAACACTATCATCTATTGTGAATAAGTTGTCTTAAAACTTCACAAATTTTAAAAATATAACAAATCAGTGATGTGATATTTCGTGGTGTAAAGACGAATAGGAAGCATGAACTCTCAAATACGCAAAGGTCACAGTTTTACACTAACCCTAGGCAGATTAAAAATGGAATATAAACCCTAGCAAAACAAGTAAAAAAGGTTACTCCCTTGCGACTTCACAGATTTTGTGACTGGAATGCAGATCTTTTAATATGGTGAGAGCACTGATCCGAATATTTGTGCGGTTTACAATTAATCTGTTCCGCCATGTTTTCCACTTAGACTTTAGTGTCTGCTGAAGTATGCTTGACATTCAGATAAGTGAACGAATGTTATATCTCTTAGAGAAGACTTGAAAATAGGTTCCAAATTCCATATATCATAGACATTTTGTAGCAAAATTTTGCCATAATAGATATGCACTTACTGCACATTTAGTAGCAGATGAGGTAAATTTCAATATCCTCTTTCATGTTTATTTTGACTCCCTAAGAGGAAAACATATGGTAATGAAGTTCAAAGTCTTCTGTATTCCATAAAAACAAAGGAGCATATATGCCATTTGTCTCATCATTCTTGCATTGTATCGCTTCCAACTTAGACATTACTGTCATCTGCTGTAGTTTAGTCTGAACCCTGCAGCAAGATAATTAGTACTTACTATTCACTATCCAGTAAGTAAATTGTGCAGTTCCACATCAGAATGCCTGGACACTAAACACAAATAATTCATCTAGGAAAATACACTGTTCCTAATTGGTGGTACCCATGATAAACTGTCTATAGACGTCTTTCATGAGTGCCGGATATGAATTAAGCAATAAAAAAATCTGAGTTTACACACTAGAGTTTACACCATAGTGGACAACCTTCCTGACTGATTGAATGAATGGGAACAACGCTGGTACCTGGTGGTTATGGGTTTAATGTTCACTGGAAAGGTCACACTGTATTATCTTTGATGTATTTTCCCAGCTATCCTATTCATTCATTTAGTGAATGTGAGTCGTGTAAATGAAGAAATGATCTTGCGTTTTATGGTTGCCAAAGTGTGTTAATTTCCTTTTAGCATGATTTTTACTTGTCTCTTCATTCTTATAATAACGGGATTCCACATTATTATTAACGGTATTATTATTTAATTTACTACCTCGGCCTATACATGGGTTTTCAACTTTTGTCACATTTTAGAGATTAAAATCACGCCCTTGACTTATACACAGACACATACAGTAATAATCTTCTGATCTTCTTTTGTCTCATTCTCAAACTCCTGAAGATTAGAAAAATATAGTCAGAAGAATGGAAGATGTGTCATGGTTTATAGCTTGGCCATGATATCAATGTCTTTTGTCCTGACACATCCAGCTTTAGCATGTTTCTCCTGATAATTTATTTATCTGGTGTCACCTGCTAAAGTCAGATGTATTGGGCCATTGGTGCAAATAAAATAGTGACACCAGTACATCTCTGTTCTTTGGACTACATCCTGCTGGAAATCCGTAAGACCATTATCCTGCTATAAGAGAAATCCAGCGAGAGTTTGAGAATGAATGAAACAAACAAATCTGGTGTCCAGCTCTGAAACTAATAATATTGGTGGAACAGGTCTGATGTAATTAATGGACAAGGATAAGACAGAAAGCGGGATTTGTCACCTGATCAAATCTTCTCAAAAAATTATCCAAATTGGGTGAGATTCCATCATGGAAGACTGTTGGACCACACACTTTGTTCAATATCTCTTGCTGTAAGATAATCAAATCATTAGCATTGAGCCATAAATAAAACAATGACATATATTTGAATGACACACATTAACATAATTTAAAAAAGTTTAACCAAGTTTTTTAGACCATCGATGGTCATCTGTCTACATTAAATAAACCAATTTGAACTATGGTGAACTATGGTGTGTCAAAAGGGTTAATATGTGTTATGTGGATAGGCTTTTAAATGAATTATTGGCTTTGGTGTGTGTAATGCACTATTTATGATCATATAATGTGTCACGATTGTTGCATGAGCCAAATTTTACTGTCCTTGTTTTAGACCATTGTATCACAATGGAGGTGCTGCCAACTCTTACCCCCTGTGGGCATTTTGAAAAAGGCAGGAGACATTTAGGCTGGCACAGCTATTGGGAGAGACACACTCAAGTCTCTGGACTAAATCTTAGTAACCAGTAGGAGTTTGATAACAAACACAGATGAAGAAAATTATTCTATAAAGTAAAAAGCAATTAAATAAAGTGTATTTGTGACTCTTGTTGGTGCTAGGATATTTAAGCACTTCAATTGTGTTTTTTTGTGTGTGATAAAGTGATGGGAGAGCTAATCAGGGTACTTAACACTTTGTTGACCGGCAATCCAGAGTGTATTTTTCCTCCATTAACGAGGGTGTATGCAAAATTGTATACATTGACATCACCACTTTAAAAATCTGTATAAAATGTATCTTGTGTGACAGCCTTGAAACTTTCTTTGTGCAGTAATGACTGTTAGCACTTTCTGAATAAATTTGAAGGCCTGAGAGTTATTTTAAGTGCAAAATGCTATTTATTATAATGCTATGCTTAGATTTACATTGCGTTCTATATATCACCTTCGAAATCTCCAATATTTTCATGATAAATACACCTATATAGAGTGACTCCTATTTCTGTATGTCACACGTGTCACCATTTTTAACAATGTACTTTCCTGGATAAGCTATTTTTAGTAACATTATCGCAATAGGTATTGCCATATTACTGATCTATCATAGTGGTTTCGAAATTGATAACTAAGATTTTATAACACAAATTCGATGACCGTCGAAATTGGTCTGTAAAGTGTTAAAGTGAATGCCCCTCTGATGTCATAAAACAGAACACATTTCATTATTGCTCAAAATGAGTTTCCGTAGATGACATGTTGGGGGATTCCTCAAATGAAATCAGGGGCACATAGAAAGATGTCTGTGACTCAGAAAATGCATTATCAATATGTTGAAAAGAAGAAAAACATGTACAATTTCTTCAAGACCATGTCATTTTACAAGGATTACAAATTTATTCACAAAGACATTAGATTCATTAAGACTCATATCATTAAGACTCAAATGTTATTTATGTGGACACAAATCCCTGCAGCAATTGATGAGGATGTTGCCCTGCACATTGCTTGTGTCCATTCTGCCTTCGGGAGCCTTCATGTCAATGTCTGAATCAGTCATGGTCTCAGTTTGACAACTAAGTTGGACGTCTACCACATCCTGGACTGTCTATGTAAGACACATTTGACAGCTTAACTCTTCACCTTCTGTGCCTAAGAAATCTCATAGGAGTATCTTGGCAGGATTAAATACCAGACATGGAAATTCTTCAAAAGTTCCATATGCAAAGAAAGCATGCCCTGTTGATTAGGTCCTAACTCTGCTGAACTGACCACTTCATCAGTATGCCAGAAAATCATCTTCCAAAGAGATTGTTCTATGTGGAGCTGTGTGATGGTAAACATTAAAGAGGAGGCCAGTAAAAGTGCTTCAAGGATCACTTAAAGAACTCCCTCAAACACTGTAGTATTGATCCTAGCCTCTGGAAGACTACAGCTCCTGATTGCTCAGATTGGCACACACAGATCACAAAATTTGAAAAAGAAAGAACATTCAAAATCTACAAGAGAAAGAAATGAAAGATCTGAAAATGCTCTGATCTGAAAAAGGACACTCTGCACATATTCACGCATTGTAATTGATCATTCCAGGCACGAATCAGACTCCTTGGGTATCAACAAACTCACAAATAAAAATTGACAATCACCAATGTTTTGTTTTTCATAATTTTTCATCTCATATGTTTATTGCTTTTCATGCCATGCTTATTTTTGCTTGTGAAGGAGGAACATCATCATCCTTATCATTATATGGACATGAGGACCCTAACCTAAACTTAACCCCAACTCAAAACCTAAACCTAACTATAACCCTAACCCTAACCCTAACAGCATAATCAGAACATTAAACCTTAACATAATGGAATTTACATTCATGAATCAATAAGCTTGACATCAAACATCAGCACCTACTATAATAATTTTGCGTCAATGACTTGAAATACAAGACTGTCCCTGCAGTGACATCATCTATAGAATCCAATTTTTAGCTAGCAACGATGACATTGTTTTGTATTTATGTCTCAGGGGCATTCACTTTACTCCCCCAAATCAGCTATTGATGGAAAGTCATAACATTGACAAAAACAAAAGCATCCACATGTATACAAAATACCTATAACAGTAACAGTAAAAATGATAAACAACTACCTCTGGGACAGACATGAAAAGGTCCCAGTCATAAAGAGTAATCTGGTGAGCCAATTCTTTAGTACTCATCATTTCCAGTTCAGATATTGTGCTAGAAATAGGGCCTTCTTGTTCAGGGACTGGTGTCTGAAATATATTCAATTCACAACCAACATAAGGAAACTAATGTCATGTTTATTTTTTGTTCTCCTCTAAATCAAACTCATCATCATCATCACAAATGTGTCTTCACAATGAAAGTTGGAAGCAACTTGTTTTACAAAATTACATTATCTTTATAATGTACAATGTTGAATCATGGATTGATTCATCTTATTATGCACCTCAATAACAGATTACTTCAAAACTAATAACAGAAATGCTATAAAGTAATAACAGAAAACTTGTGAATTATTAACAGAAAACTTGTAAACTAAAACTGAAAACTTCTACACTAATAACAGACAACTTATAAACTAATAACAGAGACCCTCTAAACTAATAACAGTAAATCTTAACTAGAAAGATATTCGCTGGGCGTCTTCTTTACTTGTTTCATTGAAATCGATATTTCTATTTTAGTTTGTGCTAGGTTTATTAAAAACCATGACTAATGCGCAGATCTGTGGTTTAGCTTCCTGTTTTCTTTTTAAATCGAAGTGATTGGATGTAAGACTGATTTATTACAAATTGTTTTAATTAGTAATGTTTTAGACATCATTTTGGAAATGGAAGATATTATTTGTATGTATACTGATGTGACAGGCCGCAGTCACGATGGAAATATACATGGTGCAGGTGATTTACATGCTGTAGAAGATGTAGAAAGCAACAATGAAGTTCCTATGTTTGATTGTGATAGTGAATCGGATCACGAGGATGAAATTAGTGACACTAATAGTGACGTCATGAATGACGACTGAAATAATTTTTTTTTTTTTATGTAGAAGTCGAGAACTCGAGTGACAGTTTTTTTCTGTAGAAGTCGAGAACTTTATTGAAAACGTTGGCCCTGTGCATAATCTTGATCCGAATGCTACTCCTTTTGATTACTTTAGTCTCATCGTCAATGAGGAGTTTCATCAATTTGCAGTCAATCAGACCAATTTGTGCGCAATAAAGCGCCAAGAACAAGCAAGAAAAGAAGACAAGTACTGGTAGCTTGTTAACTGCCAGTGAAATAAAACTTTTTTTCATATTTATATCATGATGGCACACATGTATTTACTGAGTACAGCATGTATTGGAGTACAGATGACAGGCTCAATGTCCCAGGAATATCATCATGCTTGGGGAAAAATATATTTGAGAAAATATCCCAATATTTTCATCTGAATGACTCTGCTAGGCAACACTCCAAAGGTCACAAAGATTATGACCCCCTATATAAAGTCAGACCACTCCTGGACATGGTAAAAAGGAACATTGCTTCTTTTCTCTCCTGGAAAGAATATCAGCATTGATGAAGCTATGATAGCTTTCAATGGTCGTCTTTCTTTCAAGCAGTACATCAGGAATAAGCCAAACCCATGGGGAATCAAGGTCTGGTGTGTGGCTGACTCTGCAATAGGATATCAGACTTTGATGTCTATGTTGGCAAAGTTCTGGAACCAATGCCACATGGATCTGGACATTACGTTTTCACTATATTATGAATGTCTTTCTTTGGAAAGAATCACCACATTTTTTATGACAATTATTTTTCCTTTGTGCAGCTGGCAAACGATCTGTTGCAAAACAAATCATACTCGTGTTCCATGATACGGCCAAATCACAAATGATGGCCAGATGCTTTCAAACCAAAGTGCAAAAAATCTATGAAGCGAGGTGATGTGCAGTATAAACAGCAAGATAATACAGTGGCCACTGTTTGGAGGAACAAGAGATTTGTATCCATCCTAAGTACAAACACAACACCAGGTCTCACAAATGTGACACATTATACCCTACATGGCAAAATAAATGTCCAGATAACATCCCCAGTGGCTGTCTACAATCAGTCTATGGGAGGAGTATGGGTCAGTCTATGGGTCAATTTCTTCTGCAAACTACCATCATCAACAGCTGCATCCTTCACTCTTGTTCACATCGACCCCGCACAAAGGAAAAGAATGTTGCGCAGGTAGCTTTAAGACTGAGTTTGAGCTCAGCTCAATAATAATATATGGCAACATAATAACATAATGGCAACAGCTGAATAAATGGCAACATATTGAAAAAAGGAAGACTCCCACCAATCAACTTGTAAATCCAGGAGTGGGTAACAATAACCTGCTTGAACACAGGCTTACTCTCATGATAGGGAATAAAAGAAGCGCATGATGTGTGAAGAACTGGCAGTATGGGAGCAGAAACAGGGCACATGAAACAGTCTATCATTGTGATTTGTTTCAGATTAGACTGTGTAAGGAAGAATGTTTCTCCAAATATCATGCCACATTGACAAATTGACTACTGATCAGTCCAGATACTTTTCCTTTGCTGAAAATGTAAGTTAAACATTTTTTCCCCACATTATTCTGACTTTAACATTTTATTTTTTGAAATGTGTAAGTGTTAGATTATTATTGATATAGTTTCCTGTGAGACTGTTCATTTTTTTGTTTATCTGTCACGTCTGTGTGTGATAGGACAGACAGATTGAAAGAAAATGCATTTTTAAAACATATCAACAATTTGGAGGAATTGTGCCCCTTGTCTTAGTGATTGGGGATTGACAGTTGGGAAAACTCATAGTGGTGAACAGGTTAAACTTGCAATATAAAGGTAATAAAACCCTCACCAAGGCATCTAGGTGTTCACGTGGTGCTACGAATAGCCTCCCATTTAAACTCAGAGACTTCATGATACACCTGTCCTTCTCTTTGAAGACCACTCGTTCTAAATGAGAACAGAGAAAAATACAAGATTAATTTTTATTATACAGGAACTACGCAATTTGTACATGACACACTCAATAGTGAATAACTGGAGGAACATCCAGCTTAAAGCAGGTTCTGAACACTTGTTGGAGAATTGCTGAAGCAGAATCCTTACTGTTAAAGTCATTCTGTTGTTGTTTACTAACTATGATTGACTATATTTAATTCATGCAGTTTGGTAAAAAGTGGGTAACATTTTTCATCATCATCAAGTGCCACCTCCTCTATAAAGGTTGACTGCCATGGACCTTTAGCTTCCTCCATCTCTTGCTTTGGTGGTCCACATTGTGATTTTTCTCTCCCACTTGTATCTCTGCCTACTTCTTGCTCACCTCTCCTCAATTCTACCCTCAAGTAAGGTCCTCAACAAGGTGTCATGTCTACTAATATGTCCAAATTACTTTATTTATTTGATTAAAATGAATAATCATGAATAGCAGCAAACTATTTTGATAATAATGATGACTGTGACAGTTTTACATTTTTTTTATTAAATGCGTTGATTGCTTGTATTTTTGGTACTCTGTTGTTTTTTTTAATTACCGTTAAATTCTGAATATAAACCCATCCGATTGTAGGCCGATAACCTAACTATCCCTTCCCAAAAGTGGAGAAAGTCGAAAGTCCGACTATAGACCGACATCCCCAACTTAACAAAGCCGGCAATAATGAACTTCATCATCATAAGAAAGAACCGACATGCTAAATGGAAATTAACACAAACTTTTGCAACTCTAAGAAAATAGCATTCCTTTCATTTGCTTCACTCAGGTAACTTGAATGAATCAAGGAATGAAACCCTGGTGGCTACTGTATTCCGGAACAATATATCCGAAAATAATGAATACCCCGTAGGCTGACTTCCCTATCCATGACTATAGACAGTTTATGAGGTGGCAAGACTTTGGGGAACAAAGATTTTCCTGAATGAATTGTCTGTGTTGGGTGTCTGGGCCTTATGACGCGGAACAGCGCTAGTGAATAGTAATTACTATGTAACTATTATGTCACCAGCTGGCTTCTGACAGTGACATTTAAGTGGGAAACGTTTAAGTGGGAAACGATGAAAGGATGAAAGGCAAGACAGCAAGATCACGTTTGTTTTTATAAGATACAGAAGAGTTTGAACTTTGTAACTGGTTATGTTTACAGTGTGGGAAGAATACGGTAATAAAATAAACATAACAGAGGATTGTGAAATTGATCTCATCTTCCACTAAATGTACAGTGGTTGGGGGAGGGAATCAATTACGGCGCAATTTTACTACAAAATGCCTATGATGTGTTGTGATTTGGAACTGCGGCCTCAGTGGGCTGGACTAATTAACAGAATATACGGCTGACTTAGCTAGCCAAGAATACTGCACAAGTAGTTTAGCTTCCAGTTCATACATTTTTATTGTCATTGTGATTTTATTCCTGTAAGTGTAAGCGGGAAACGGGAAAGATGAATGGCCAGACAAAAACATGCCAGATCACGTTTGTTTTTAAAAGATACAGAAGAGTTTGAACTTTGTCTGACCTGTATGTTTACCTTATACGGTAATATAAACT
Organism: Meghimatium bilineatum; assembly: GCA_034231615.1. NCBI lineage: Eukaryota > Metazoa > Mollusca > Gastropoda > Stylommatophora > Philomycidae > Meghimatium > Meghimatium bilineatum. Next base: position 36,936,827 of record CM067304.1, read on the forward strand.
GAGGCACAGCTCAGACAGTTTCACTATTGATTTATCTCCCATTCTCCTCCCTCCAACACTGCCTAAGCGGCAAAGTTTTGGATGTCAAAAATGTGTTTGTGCAAGACCGTAGTACAAGAAAGTGTGTGACAGTGTTTAGATTACTGGTAGTTAGTGTTTCCCTACACAAACAAGACTAGGCCTAAGCTACCAATCAGCTTAGGCTATGGTATTTCATTTGTTTTTTCCACAGACCATTACCGTATTTTGGTCAATAAATAACATCAGATACTGGTATACTTTTCTGACCAATTTCGATGATCAATTGAAACCTTTATGATATAAATATATGTACTATAAACGGTAAATAAAACCGGCAATACCCATTGCTAAAAATAGCGTTTCCGGGAAATTATTCTAAAAAAATGGCGGCGTCTCTGAAATAACGATATAGACCTAGTAAGTGAGTTTTTATCAAGAAATATCGGAGATTTCGAAGGAAATATTGTATGATATATAGAAATTAATGTAATTAGAGGCCTAGCATTATGGTAAGTACGCTCTAGATTGCTGGTGAGCCCTAGTCATTTTATCCTGGCTTAATATATCGGGACATGTGACTGTAATTTTTTTTAAAGTGTTTTTCTCCATTTTTACTGTGATTTGGACGTAATTTTTTTTTTTAATTTGATGTTACTCGATTATAAGACGAAGAGTATGAAGACGTCTCTGTTTATTGTCCAAAAATTCTCGGGTTATACACGGAATTTAACGGTAAATGCATTCCTTTATATGAATAAACCCAGCATTTTTTGAATAACTTGCATTATAAAATTTGTGCTTTATCCAAAGCAAAACAAAAACATCACGGAAAAATGTTACATCCTCAGCACTTTACTAACAACTTATTCTACGGGATAAATATGCACACATATTTAAAAATCTGGTATTATCATACTTGATTCTGACATTAGTACTGGATTCTAGTGGTATCTGGCACAGGAAAAAGAATAAAAACTTCTTAATCCTCTGGAATTAAACACATCAGTACTTCATCATCATCAAGTGCAATGAAGGTTGGCTGCAACAGACCTCCAACATCCCTTGTTACCCTCAATTGTACTTACGTAAAACACAGGTTTATATAATTGCTTCAATCAGACATGACAGATTATAACTAAAACTAGTGGGTAATGATGTGCACACAAGAAAACATACAAATTACAATACACAAATCATATTCAACGTTTCAAAAGGTATTTATCAAGATACACACAAAACATCAAAAGACGACGAATGGAAAGGTCTTCAACAAGGTGTCATGTCTTTTAATATATCCAATGTATTTTATTTTATTGATCTTTATTTCAGTACTTGAAAATGTAAAAAAACATGCATACTTTATAAGTTCCAATCAAGCACACTCATGATTAAAAGACCAGCATTATTGAAAGTGAAAGTTGGCTAAAACTATGGCAAATTTGAACTAAAACTCACCTCCATTTGACTTAACTTCACACAGAATAGGGTCATTACCCAGACAGAGTTTGTCTCTGGCACTGAGCACAATATCTCGAACAGTAGAGTTGATTGGCAACCTTATGGTTGTGTATGTGTGATCAGCACAATATACTTTGAATATATCTGATGAGAATAATAATGGTAAAATTGAACTTACAAAAAAGCTTATTTCACATAATAAGAATTAGTGGACAAAACAATAATCTATTTGACAGTACAGCATGTCTAAGTACGGCCAGACAATTTTTATTTTAATTTGGTTTGTTAAAAGATAAATGCACGCATTAAGGTTGTATTTAAATCCAGTGTTTATAATTCAGTTTTTAGGCTGTATTCAACATAATTCCCATTTATTTTTACTCTTTGAGGGCGGAATTATTCCTGAATTATTTATTTTAATGGGGATTGAAGCACCTGTGGACTTGTCCGATGAATGCTGATGTTAACTTGCGGTCATAACTTATGATATTATTCAATTATTATGGTAAAGAATCTTACAATGCTCTAAATAATAAAAGGATTTAAATAAGAAGACAATTGCAGGATAAGCTGAAAAATTATTTCCGATTTATAGACTTTAATGTTACATAAAAATACAAGATGAACAAAGTACTTGATAAATTTATTTCATACACTCATCTGTTGGTCTTATGATTCCCTTTCTGTCTCCATCATTTTCGTTAATGACTGTCTTGGTTTGACCTTTTCGATTCAAGAACAGGGATTTCTTGATCTGAAGTTTTCCTACACCAGAGCTTAAAAAATAAATAAAGATAAATACTAATAAAATTGTTTTAATTTACTGTTATTAAAATAAACTTTGATCAATTATCTTCTTCTATCCAGAACTGCAAGCTTTAATTCTTAGGAAACTCATGTCAGTTTGTAAAAATCTGTATGTTTTTCCATAGTTGGAATAGACTTCCATACAAAATGTTATGAATTGATGGAGATGGTGGGAGGAGTTCTTGTCTAACTTGATGTAGTCCTATACATTAAAATAGTACATTTTATATTGTTTATAATGTGTTTATCAAAATCCTTCCTGTACATGTTGGCATCTGTTATGAAAAAGCAACCTTTATTTCCACAGCCCGTAGAATGCCTCCCTGCCCCTTTTCACAGAAAAACATGCAGTAATTTAAAGTTTTTTTGTTTTTTTAACTGGCACAACATCTGGGTTTGTTGTTGTGACTGTTTCTTGATCAAGTACAAATGATCAACATATGGATAAACAAAACATATGTGTTGCTTGAGTTAGATGTGTTGTGTCATTGGTGCAAATAAAAGGGCAACACAATGCATTTCTGTTCTTTGTACTATATCCTGCTGGAAATCTAGTAGGACCATTGTCCTGCTACAAAAGAGATGCAACGGTAGTTTGGTAATCAACAAGCACAGAACAATTATAAATACATGTAATTTCATACTCTTCCATTGTTTTCTTATTTTGCTAATATCTGATCCATATTTGTCAATTACTATTACATATCCTATGTAGTATTTCAACTACATTTTTCTATTCTATGTTTATTTGTTCCTATCTTAATAAAGAGATTTTGGTTGATAGATCGATTCCATGTAACTGTTCAAAGTAAAATTGATATATAACCTGTTTTATAATTATTTTTCTGATCATCACTCAGTCAGGTTGGGACTCCGGATTCTATGATATAGGCTGCTGTCTGTTTTAGAGTGTCCACTGTGCCATACAGTTTCTCTTCGATGCTGATTGGGGTGGGCCATGTCTTGTTTCTCAGGTCTGCATGCTGGGGACATTCTTGTAGGATATGTTCTGCTGTCATATTCGCAAGGCTGCAATGGCAGAGCCCAGTTGTACCTATTTTGAATTTGGTGTACAAATGATGTCTCATTTTGTTGTTACCAGTTCTGAGGTGCAGCAGGATAACCTGGTCTCTTCTGGATAGTTGGTAATACCCGTCATCTGCATTATATTTGGGGTGGTCTTCTTTCCAATTTTTATTATAGTTGCCTTTAATGATGGTCTTCATTTCTTCATAACTGACCAGATAGTCTTCGTGAGGTAAATTTCCTCCTTCTTTGGCCAGTCTATCTGCAACTTCATTCCCTTCGATGTTTGAGTGTGACAGTATCCAATGGATCGCTACTCTCTGGAAATTATTGTGCAACTGAACTAGAACTGCCCTCAATTCATTAAGTTTGGTGTTCCTGTGTAGCTTCAGTGCTGTTATGACAGAGAGTGCATCTGTTAGTAGTACAATATTCCTGTGCACTTGTTCTTTGTATTGTAAGATAGTTTCTGCTGCTTTCTTGAGAGCTTCCATTTCTCAGAGAACAGATGTTTAGGTAAAATAGCTTTAGATAGACTGGAATGGATAAGTCTACCTACAGATTTCAAAACTTGTCTTAGAGTAGTAATATCACTTAGCAGGGAATGCAGAGAATGGTGTCCCACAGCTGTGGAGAAAGTGCAGGCTTTGGTCAGTGAGAATGTCAAAGATATGATTATATACACTGATGGATCTGTGATTAGACATGCTCACAGTGCTTGGGCTATCACAGCTCAGTGCGCAAGTAAAACGATCAGGGAGGAGAGTGGTGCCTTTGCAGCTACTATGAGTAGCATGATCATGGAGACTATGGTGGTGACCATGGCATTTGAGTGGATATGCACACAGAAAGTAACACAGGTCTGCATCTTGAGTGGCTCTATGAGTATGATTAGGAAGGTACAATTGGGTCTCGTTTGCGAACAGTGGATTGAGACCGTGAGAAAGGCGAGGCTGAAGGTAGTTACATTTACTTTCGTGCCATGGCATGTAGGTGTTCGAGGCAATGAAAGAGAAGATCAACTGGCATCATGTGCGATTGTGGCACAGGGCAATGGATTAAGCTGACATTTTGAACTCCTTAAGAGATATAGCATGCAAGAGTGAGACTAGTGTGGATGATGATTCCTTTTCAATTGCCACGATTAAAGATCAGGGTTTCAAATGCGGTGTTGCTAGATGTGAACATTTTGGAGGGTGCAGAAGAATGATGGTCAACCAGCATAGGACCAGTATTGTCAGTTGAAGTGTAATGGCGGATACACTCAGCGAGAGATCAGAGCAACTATGGACGTGTCCAGTTTGCAGTGATGTGATGATCCAATGACTAACTAACTAGCTAACTACAAGAAACTAGTAGAAGACATGCTGATGAAGTATTAGATACTTGACTGAAATATGTCTGTAAAGATCTACTTCCGTCATTCCCAACTGGATTTCTTTTCTGAGAACTGTAGAATGGTTAGTGATAACATAGCGAACGTTTTCATCAAGATATCGCAACAATGGAACAAAGATAAATTTCCTCCTTCTTTGGCCAGTCTATCTGCAACTTCATTCCCTTCGATGTTTGAGTGTGACAGTATCCAATGGATCGCTACTCTCTGGAAATTATTGTGCAACTGAACTAGAACTGCCCTCAATTCATTAAGTTTGGTGTTCCTGTGTAGCTTCAGTGCTGTTATGACAGAGAGTGCATCTGTTAGTAGTACAATATTCCTGTGCACTTGTTCTTTGTATTGTAAGATAGTTTCTGCTGCTTTCTTGAGAGCTTCCATTTCTCAGAGAACAGATGTTTAGGTAAAATAGCTTTAGATAGACTGGAATGGATAAGTCTACCTACAGATTTCAAAACTTGTCTTAGAGTAGTAATATCACTTAGCAGGGAATGCAGAGAATGGTGTCCCACAGCTGTGGAGAAAGTGCAGGCTTTGGTCAGTGAGAATGTCAAAGATATGATTATATACACTGATGGATCTGTGATTAGACATGCTCACAGTGCTTGGGCTATCACAGCTCAGTGCGCAAGTAAAACGATCAGGGAGGAGAGTGGTGCCTTTGCAGCTACTATGAGTAGCATGATCATGGAGACTATGGTGGTGACCATGGCATTTGAGTGGATATGCACACAGAAAGTAACACAGGTCTGCATCTTGAGTGGCTCTATGAGTATGATTAGGAAGGTACAATTGGGTCTCGTTTGCGAACAGTGGATTGAGACCGTGAGAAAGGCGAGGCTGAAGGTAGTTACATTTACTTTCGTGCCATGGCATGTAGGTGTTCGAGGCAATGAAAGAGAAGATCAACTGGCATCATGTGCGATTGTGGCACAGGGCAATGGATTAAGCTGACATTTTGAACTCCTTAAGAGATATAGCATGCAAGAGTGAGACTAGTGTGGATGATGATTCCTTTTCAATTGCCACGATTAAAGATCAGGGTTTCAAATGCGGTGTTGCTAGATGTGAACATTTTGGAGGGTGCAGAAGAATGATGGTCAACCAGCATAGGACCAGTATTGTCAGTTGAAGTGTAATGGCGGATACACTCAGCGAGAGATCAGAGCAACTATGGACGTGTCCAGTTTGCAGTGATGTGATGATCCAATGACTAACTAACTAGCTAACTACAAGAAACTAGTAGAAGACATGCTGATGAAGTATTAGATACTTGACTGAAATATGTCTGTAAAGATCTACTTCCGTCATTCCCAACTGGATTTCTTTTCTGAGAACTGTAGAATGGTTAGTGATAACATAGCGAACGTTTTCATCAAGATATCGCAACAATGGAACAAAGATACCAGGGAAAATTGTCAACTACAATGCTGGCTAACTATTGTTGGACACTGCCCAGAGATGCTCCCAAACAGCTGTACAAGAGAGAGGTGAAGAAATTTAAGAAGTAGTCTATGATTTGATATTTTACAGGTATTAACCACTGCAGTATTACTATTGGCATGCATTTCATGATATAAACATTCATTTTGCAGATTACAAAAAAACTAGAACCAATATTGAAATTTGACTGTCATGTTCATGCTCAGCACTTCAAAATTGATTGGAAATGACTAATATCATTTCAGTAACATAACTTTTGTACAAAATTGTTGACCAGTGTCACCTGACATTTCCGTGCATAGAATATGTAGCAAGCTCCTAGTGTTTACTAAATCATGTAAAAATATAAAGTATCCCTTCCTTCACAATATTGAGGCATACTGGGAATATGATGTAAGGGCATCATTTTCTTGACAAAAAGAACACAGAGGGGTGATGTGCTCATATCAATCATATTCGCTATCTTTCACTTATATGCTATATACTAGCAGCACAATGTATTTATGCTCAAACCAAACAAATAAATCTAAGTAGATATATCCAGAAGAATAATTAACCTTTACGACTCTGCGGTCGCAATAATGCGCCTATGAGCACAGCTCCATTGTGCCTGCAGGCGCAATCCCGCTACATAGGATATCGCCCAATTCCCGAGTACGGAACTTCACAAAGTAATGATCCATGGCGTATAAAACACGCCAAACGAAGCTAGGAATACGTCACAGTTTAAAGGTCAAATTCCTTTACTCATTACGACTGCAAGAAGAGAGAAAACCGGCTGGTTTTGTCAACAAATTTCTGGAACGACGCTGGCCATTTTTTAGCCATATTTTACTATCAAATTGAGTACTGCGTGGCATGGCTAAGTGATCGTGAATACATGTTTTAATTGTTGTTTTTTTATGTTTAATATGTTGTTATGTGATAAGTTGTTTGTGTAGTCGTTCAAAAACACAAAAATAATATGTGTCAGAGGTGCCACGTGTGTGCATAGACAATAATTACGCTGCGTGTCGGGCTAGACCACATTGTTTACCGGACGGACGCTATATGCGATTTCTTATACATTACATGTTTTAATTGTTGTTTTTTTGTGTTTAATATGTTGTTATTTGATAAGAATGTTTGTGTAGTCGTTCAAAAACACAAAAATAATATGTATCAGGGGTGCCACGTGTGTGCTTAGACAATAATTACGCTGCGTGTCGGGATAGACCTAGTGTTTACCGGACGAACGTTATATGCGATTTCTTCACGTTTTATTAGTTTTTTTTAGTTCATATTATATTAGTTTTGATATAAAACAATATATATACAATAAGTATAGGTATTTATGAGGATTTTATCAATGATTCCATGCATTGCTCAAGTATTAGGGTCGTCAAGAAGTTATATGTGCAATTTGAAAATGGCGTTTTGCGATTTTTCCCCCGAATTTTCAACTTCACAACTTGCTCACAACTGTCATATCATACATACAACAAGAACAAAAACATGACTATATTCACTATTCACTCCTTTATTTAGATATGCAAAAATTATGTTGATATCTTTTAAAACAAAAAAGTTATCACGTTTTCAAAACACCCACCATCAATAACGTAAATTTTCCAAAAAAGAATTCAGGCCCAAGGGGATGTTTCTTAATTTTTAATTCAGGGCCCTAAAGGTTAAGGACATGCAGAACTAAATCAAAGAAGCTGTTTTATGGCAAAATACATTGTTTGAGAACATTACCTTTTCCTATAATTAGAAATGGCCAACAGCGCTTCATGATCAGAGATGAGTCCAGGAAGCGATATACAGTCTTGGCATACAGACTTGGTCAGGATCTGCAAAAAAATCAAACATAAATATGATCTTCTAGCATGTTAACAAATTAATTACAAATAACCCTATGTTTTTAGTAGGATAGCCTGTAATTGAGAGGTAATGAAATACTCTTAGACAGTCATGGTATATATTTCAGCTGAAGGTAGTTGGACACCTAGAAAATTAAGAAAGCAATAGCAACTTACTGAGCAGAAATATTGCCAAAAAACACTCCAGCCAAAAACAATTCTAGGTTCATCACTGAATCTTGAATAGGATTTGCTACCAACTAGCAATTACTATGTTAACAAATCATATACAAAATTTACTGTTCTAAAGTGGTGTGTTAACTACCGAAATACAAGGTAGCTTCACAAATTTCCCAGAATAGTCGACTAGTGTTTGAATGAAAGATGATGCTATGGAGATGAATTGTTTAGAAGTTGGTGATGGCTTTGACAAAAGGACATCGTAGACATGACCTTCACATATACTCTTGAATAGAAGATACAGATGTTTGTTTGTGTGTTTTGCTAGATACATCGTCGGAGTTGAAAATATCCCAGATTGAACAACGTATCCAGCCAACGGCAGACGTGTTGCGCCATTCGTACACATAAAATGGTGATGCAACGCATTTACCATTCTTTGGACTACATCCTGTTGGAAATCGAGTAGGATCATTGTCCTGCTACTGAAAGATGCAGCAGGAGTTTGAGAATGCACGCTGATGAAAAAGAAGAACAACGTACAAATGTCAGATTTTGTGTTTTGCTTGAGAAGTCACCCTTGGAGACACTAACATTTATTCTCAGGGTATTGTCTACCATGATTTCATTCCTGAAGGCAGAATGGTTAACAAGGCGATATACGTTAATATTCTTAGTCATCAAAGAGATGCAATCAGAAGAAACAACCAGAATAATGGAAGACAAATAGTTGGATTACGCTGCATGACAATATACCATCATATCGATCACTAATGATAAAGCAGTACCTGGCAAAGAATAATTGATTACCTTGGAACAAAATCCAAATTCTCCCAAACTTGTACTGGTTGATTATTTTCCTGTCCCCTCAACTGAAATTGACACTGAAATGATGTTGATTCAAGGATGGAGATGACTTTATCACCAATACCACAAGACAGCTGAGAGGTGTCAAAGAATGGGTTCTACAAATGTTTCAAGCAACTGTATGCACGTTGGGAAAAGTGTGTAGTTGCCGAAGGGAACTACTTTGAAAGAAATGTAGTGTAGATAATTCTATTGCTACTTATTTTGTATAATCCACTAATTCCTGGAACTTTTTGAAGCTACCAGTACAAATACGATATTCTAGAGTTAGCTATTAGTTAACTAAATACACAAATGATGATCTAGAGTTACATGTTGGTCATCTATCACAAGTGATGATGACCATTTGTTAACCCCACTTTTGAATTTAAATTAGAGTTATGTCCTTGACTATAAGTTCATAAATGACCAATAAGCCCTATTCTGGCTGCAAATATCCTTGGACAGTTTAGGCATGGGATAACCAATCTATGTCGTGACTTTCTAACTACTTTTCATATTTTAGCTTCTGCATTTCTTCTCTTTTCACAAGATGCTGCTCCTTTTTTGACTGTAGAGTGCCATGTAGCTCTATTTAGTGCAGTCTTCCCATTTAAAATGGTTGATTTCAAAGGCTTTGAATGCAGTCTTTAACAAGTCCTTGTAGTGTTTCATTTGGCCACCTTGAGAACGTATGCCCTTCTGCAACTCACCATAAAGAGGTATCTATGATTAGATGTGTATGGACAATGGTGCAAATAAAATGTCCCCACACTATATTTCTGTTTTCTCAATTACATCTGGTTGGAAAATTACTAGGACCATTCTGTTACAAAAGTAATCCAGTGGGAGTTTGAGAATTAATGAAAAAAATTCCACCAATATCACATTATGAATAAATAAATACAGAAAGAAAAATGTAAATACCTCTAAAAAGTGGCTCAGAACTGGTGATTCTGTGAACATGTCAGGATTAATATCATACCATGCAAGTACAAAGTGCACAACACACTTCTTTTGTGAAAGTACAAAGTCTCCATCATCCTGTCCATCTCTTGAACTTGTTTTGGAGTGGTAGCTGAATTAACATGTCAAGGTTCATAATAATACTTTCATTTATGATGATGATTTAACCTCAAAGAAGTATGAGTTTGTCACTCCTATTCCGTAAGCCAGAAAGTGGAGTTTAATCTCAAGGATGAACAAGTTTTTAACTCCTCTGATGAACAAGTTTTTCACTGCTATTCCCTAAGGCAAGTAATGTTTAACCTCAAGGAAGAACACATTTTTCACTCCTATTCCATTAGCAACATAGTGGAGTTTAACCTCAAAGAAGATGAATTTATCACTCCTATGTCCTAAGCCAGACAGTAGAGTTTAACCTCAAGGAAGTATGCTTTTGTCACTTCTATTTCCTAAGCCAGACAGTGGAGTTTAACCTTTAGCATGCTGTGTTTACAAACCGGGCGGTGCACACTGCCGGAATTGTGTCATTTCTTGACACGGAAGGCGGAATCCACCGCCCGATTCGGTAAACCCAATACCAAACAAACAAATCTTGAAAAATCTAGATCAGTAGCTTTTTGACAGAATGTAATGGCAACACTGGGAAGAAACTTTGACGGCATTTTGTTTGTAATGACAGATTGGTGTGGAAAACGATATCAAGTGATATGAAGTGATTTTGACAGTCTTCTGCGTCATAGCGAAGCGACAAGACAGTGAAACGTGTTTATTATACTATTTGTCAATAGTATATTCAGTGAAATGATCATGTAAACAGATGAAAATGTGAGAAACCAGTAAGTTCTTCGTCTGTGATTATTAAATTATTCCACAATGTTTCCATTATGTAAAATATATAATAGTCAACAGATTTCACAACTTACGATCGATCAAAAATACGGTAGGCCTAGATCGAGATAGGTCTAAATCTGTCTTTATCACCTTCTCACATGTCTCATATCACACACACACACACACAAACAAAATGTACACCAACATATGCAGAATTTTATTCTTTATTTATATGTGCAAATATTATTTAAATATCTGTAACAAAGAAAAAGTTATCACGATTTCAAAACAGTCACCGTCGATTGCGTAACATTTCTGAAAACCAATTCTGCAGCAGTCAGCGGCAGAAGAAAAATTGCATAATTGTAAACATAGCATGCCTAAGGTTAGCCTCAAGGAAGTATGCTTTTGTCACTTCTATTTCCTAAGCCAGTTTTACTTTTAGTTATAGATTGGTGTTTATTTGAGATTTCCAGTTTCACTTTCAGTTGTAGATTGGTGTTTATTTGAGATATTCCTGTTTCACTTTCAGTTGTAGATTGGTGTTTATTTTATTCCAGATTTTGTAAGTCCTAGAAGACTATTTTATCCATGTAGCCATAGAGTGCAATGACAAGAGCTCGTCTTTTACTCTAGCTCTCCACTCTCAGCTTCCAACTTCCTTAATCACCGCTAGCAATAGGCAATCAGGTGCCAGTGTTACCATTGTTTTCTCCCTTCTTAGGTTCTGGCAACAAACTTTCATAATGCTAATGTTCACACAAACATCAATGTTCAGTGAGAACAATGTCAAAGTTCCCCAAAAATAATTTAATAATTAAATTCCCAAAACCAAAACTATTCATTTAAACACCATAAACATTAACAGTAACACAAATAACCTTTCATGTTACTTGGTTGCTATGTTACTGTATGTGAAGAAAGACAATAACTTTATATAAATTCTAAATATATTTTTTTTTAAATTGATGTACTGAACTCACTGAAATTATTATTGACAACAATTTTTTTCCAAGTGAAATGAAGACTAACATAGAGGATCTGGGTTTGAAGTGTGGTGTCAGTAGACATGAGCTTCAATGAGGAATTATAAGAAATGTTCATTACCAATAGAGAAATAGATCTGTAGTCATTATGTGATTACAGAGATAGACCTACTCAATGCATAGATGTCAACTGCCCGTAAACCGCCGTATTTTTACAGTTTCTTCCAAGCTTTACGGCTGTATGGGCGTACACTGGCATTTACGAGTTTTTACATGAATTTCTGCAGTTCTGTACATTAAGAGGTTTTTTTTAACTAAATTTAGTGGTGACACTGATATTTTTGTATATATTTTAGAGGCAAAAGTGATTTGTGTGATGTTTATTTAATCACAATAGTGGCGTTTGCGGGTTTTAACACCTGACGCAGGTCTTGGGCTGTAGTGTTGTTGGAAACAATGCTTTTAACACACTACCAGTACTTTAATTATTCTCTGTGCTGGAGACGTTGTCTTTATACCAAACTTAGGAAATTTTTGTCCACGTGCATCAACAGTGTATCCATAGTACACATGTATTATCTAGGTCTATATACATTGTTTAATTTATATTGTAAGTTTTTGTTTGCCTCCTAGACCTAGGTAGTGTAACGTAACTGTAGTTAGGCCTAAAGTTAAATAATAGAATATGTTATTTTTATGAAGGCCTAAATCTGATCTTTAGACATCTTTGCATAATACTTTTATGATAATTTGTATGGTATAAAGTTGTAAATCTGCTGTTGGAAAATACAGAATTACAAATACAATATACATCATTGTGTTGTGTGTTTGTTCTGTTACATATGATGCTGGTAATAAAGCATTATGCTTTATTCACGGCATATAGAAATATTATATTTTTTATGCATTAGATCTATAATAAAATATATATTATTCTTTATTAAGTAATAATATTAGGTCTGGCTCTGTGACAGCATGGTGCAGATTGTGTCTGACGGCTGAGGTACTGAGTTCGATCCCAGCAATAGGCGGCTGTACAAAAAACAAAGGCAAACTATTGAACGTATTTATAACTGCCTAGAAATTAATAATCATCATCAAGTGCCGCCTACACAACGAATATATATATATATATATATATATATATATATATATATATATATATATATATATATATATATATATATATATATATATATATATATATATATATATATATATATATATATATATATATATATATGTTGTGTGCATAAATTATATGTTATACATCATGATTCTACCTTCTTGATCCTTTTGATCAAGAACACAACATGGGATATGATAATGTGTATGTAGCATTCTGTGAGCTCCCAGTGATTCATACCATCCTCCACTTGTGTTTCTTGATAAAGGTTTTTTGGTAATTTTGGTAGAGAAATTAGTCTGTATATGTTTTTCTGTTGCTTTGAGTTATTTGCAAAACTCTGTTTTTAATTTTTGCTTGCTGGATCATAGTTTTGCTGGTTTATCTATTATATATTAAGGATACTGATTTGTTATGGCAGCACATAGCTTCTCATCAGGGAAGAAGATCGAGTGGGTAAGTAAAAAGTCCTCCAGGAATGTATCTGAAATAAAAGTAGCTGATAAAAATCAAATAGAAGCATGTTGGACTCAATTACTTCTTTATTTAGAGAATTCATATATTTCTTCTTTCATTGGTTCTAAAACTTCCACAGGACCCTTTATGTAGTAGGACAATGGTCATACTAGATTTCCAGCAGGATGTAGTCCAGAGAATGGAAAAGTGCTTTGTCACTGTTTTATTTGCACAAAAGGCCTGACACATTCAACTTTAGCATGTTAACCAATACATTCAGTATTTTACCACTTCCATTAAACAATGGATGTCTGTATCAATTTGAAATGATCAATTTGTCCATTCATACAAACTAAACTGATTATACATCAAGTGACATCTTCTTTCCAGAGCATTGTCTTCATTGTGGGTACTCTGAATGCCTCTTTGTACCAGGCAAGCAGGTCTGCATTAGCGAGAGACGTGTCTACATTCTTTGAAGTCTCTGGTCCGTCATCTTCTTTATCTTCCTCTTTTTCTCTCGTCTGTTACTCTGCCCTCTAGAATCAGTCTTTCGATACTATCATGTTGCTTTAAGTGTCCAAAATAATGTAGCTTCCTTCTTATGATGGTATTTAGAAGCCAGCTTTCATTTAGTTTCAGTAATTTCAAAATGTCAATGTTCTTCTTTTTCTCTGTCAAATGGTATTCATAGGCTCTTTCTGTAGCACTTCATTTCAAATGAATTTATTCTTTTGGATATTGTCTTGTTTAAATTCCAAGTCTCGCATCCATATGTTGCCACTGGGAAAACACATGATCTTAAAAGGGTTAACTTTAGTATCGTTGTTACTACTTTGCAACAGCTTTCTCTTTTACTGTATGTTAGTTTGAGTGTTGTAACTGCAAGTCTTCTCCTAATCGCAACTGAAAAATCTCCTCAACTGTTTATATTTGCTCCCAGATACTGGAATTTATTTACACATTCTAGTTCTCCTTGTCTATGTTGATTATCGGTTTCATCTTTGTTTTTTTCTGTTATCATAATTTTATTTTCTGTGCGTTTAGATATAGATTTTGGAGTTCATTGTATTTCTTTGTTGTTGTGATTAGCTGTTTCAGTTCCACAGGATGTGTAGTACGCAGAGTAAGAATGATCTGTGCATTCTTCCCTGATAATGGCAGGATAATGATTGAACCCAGAGACAGTATCAATTTGTGAATCTCATTTCCTATATCTGGAGATAGAGTTTTACTTTCAGTTCAAGATTAGTGCTTCTCTGGCATTTTTTAAATGGGGGAATGTTCTATATCTTTTACAATTTTCAGATGATTGTTTCAATTAATCTGACCATAGGGTGCATTTCTCTAAGCTAGACTGTCTACATGAGTCAGGGGCAAAGATAGAGCTGATTCATTAGCAGGCAAGGCTATAATGCAATGATTCCCACACTTTTCCAGATGACTCTCTCCTTGAACATTCTGCAAAGGGCTTATGCTCCTCCCACTTATATGCCAATTTAACCCCACCACCACTTTTTCAACCACTTCATTATTTTGGAAAACTACAGGTAAACTGCAGTGTGATATAGGAACAAAATGTTTCACTCTTTCTTTATCAGTATGAGATTTTCATAAAGCCATAAAAACAACTACGCTTATAAAAATTATTTGTTAATGGAACTATAGCCATAATTTCTTTTACTTTTTCTGAAATATATTTGTTCAAACATGCTTATATTTTGAACTGAAAAAGCAATGATGCATCCAATGCACTAAATTCTCAAATTGTTTCATGCACTCCCTTGAGATCACATCACACCCACAGTTTGGGAAACACTGCTATAATGGCTGGATCAGTGATAAGAAGAGACAGAGTTAAGTTAATTAGGACAGTTATGGATGCACTACCAAGTGATACAGAAGAGGTTGAAAGGAGACAATGTTCATGTTCAGAGAATTATAGAAATGGGAGTAACCAAGAAACATGGAAGAAAGTGCCTCCTTTCTGGAAAGATCAGAAGAGCGCACAACTAACTGGTACAATGAGCTTATGTATCCATAGATGGCTGATGTATCAGTGAGGTAAGCCTTTATGAGAATATCCCCAGTGATGTGATGCTAGACGGTTCATTCTACTCCTTAACAAACTTTGTTGTGACTTTCTTGCAATCACGACACTCGCTGCAGATAAAAGGTTGATTCTCTTCCAGCAGTATATGCATGAGTCTTCAGCAGACTTCATCACAGAGATCATGGGGTGTAGTAGTTTACCCAGTGTCAAACCTCCTTAATCATCTCCTATAACATGCATGACATGAGGCAGAATTACTATTCATTTCATCAATTATGGACCCTGGCAACATGAGGGTGATATAAAGGCTACAATGTGGGAAAAATATTGTATATTGATTGTATTTGTGACTCTAGTAACATTAGTTTATACAAGTAAACCAAGATCCACCAATAAGACTGACCTAAAGTTGGGTGTTCTTTCTTCTTCTCCATCCTTGTCTCAAGCAGATATTCCAACATTTTTTCTGGTGTGCCAGCCATCACTGAATATCTGTAATACAAAAAAAAGTGGATATTTGAGTCCCATTCTTATCAACTTCCTGTAGGATCATCTTGTACTTAAGCCTAAAATAATCACATTTTATTTTAGGATTCATTCTCAAACTCTTGCTGGAATTCTCTTGTAGCAGAATGATAGTAGTAAATTTCCAGCAGGATGTAGTCCAGAGAATGGAGATGTTTAGTGAAGCTGTTTTTTTTATGCCAATACCTGACACATCCAACTTTGGCAGACAAATAATCACTAATTTATGTATTTTGAATGAATTTTAGCATTATCTTCATATCTAAAAAGGACTTTAGACAAATTTGCATAAATCATAATATAAGTGTCATAGAAAACATTGCATCTGAGACCCTTGCATGTGCTATGATTTTTTGCACTGGAGTTGACATTTTGTGTTTAAGAAACACACAAACCATTTGTAAATTAATATTGGCTGATAGGGGTAATTAGGAAGGTCTCAACATACAATCTTACTAGTGCTATCAATAACAAGTTGGTCTGTAACATACTTGTACTCCGAATGAAATGAACCGTTTAAGTCCATGGCCACTGGAATCTTCTCTAGCACTAGCACATCCTGACCATGCTCTTTAAGTCGAACAGTGTAAGCCTCAACATCCTACAGAAAAATAGGTATTAATGAAAAACATAAAATAATAGGTTTTACAGTTTATATGGTGTGCAAAGGGTTTCACATTTACCATGTGTGATTCCAGGGGTTAACAAAAATCCAAGATCCTACAAGTACTTCCTCATGATACACCCTGGAAACAAAAATACAGAGACATGCTGTGTTTCTCGTCAACACTTTTAGGATCATGTCCATGGAAGTGGAGGCTGTAGATAGAATGAGAATGGACTGCAAAAACTCAAACAATATCTCCAACACCTCTAAACAGACTCAGATGTCAGATGCATTGGAGCGGGAAGGTGGGGGGGGAAAGGAGAGATAGATGTTACTACAGGGGCCTAGAGTACACATTGAATGCCTCTGGAGAAGGCAACATTCGCTAGAGGGTAGCATTGTGTATCGGAAAGAACAAATGACAATTGGGTTACAATTGTCCAACATGAGACTGGTCGAAGGAAGTGTTGTGTTGTTCATGGTCAAGAATACATAGTAGTCAAAACGTCTCACCACAATAAACTCCATTCAAAGTAGAAGCATGATTTAAGTACTGGATATGCCAGCTTGAGCATGTATTTCTGGGTATGGATAAAAAAGCTTTGTATACAGCTCCCTATTGTACAAGGAAAAAGTGTTAAACAAATGTTGGGGTGCACATATTTTTCAAATTTCTGACTGAAGCAGTATTGAGACTCAGACTTCACTGTCGCCATTGCCCAATTTGGCTCATGCAGAGAGAATTGGATTCAGTATCCAGGAGCACAGGAGGGGGGGGGAGGGAATGATGTCTTTCTTACACAAGATTTGTTTACTGGTTGCAAAGCTCCTTGTCCAAGATAGGTGCAATCTACCTACTTCTTTTGGTGCTATATGGAATGGCAAAGAGTAAAAAATAACAGACAGTACTTGATGGTGAGTTGGAAGGCCACAAGTGGAATGGAATGGGAATGAGAATTGCATACGTCAGATCCCAGACCCATGCTGTGTTTGGTGAAGCAGCACTTCACCTACGAAGGTGTATCAACCCTAGTCATTTGACTGTCCCAATTGCTTATGACTCAAATAAATTAGATATGGGACCTAGGAACACAGAGGGTGATAATGAATGGTCTTTCTACATGAGGAATAGTTCTCCTGCTGTGAAGCACCTCGTCTGAGGAAAGATGCACAGTGGTTGACCCAAGAAAAATACCAGTTCATCTTGTAACATAGATCTTCTCCAAGTAGAAGGCTTCTTCGATAGGCATTGCAATAAGCTGAAGTCTCCTGGCTATGAAAGAAAGCTCTCAGAAACCACCCTACTGCACACATGAAGTAAGAGAAAGTTGCTCACAATTCCTGGGGATAGTGACAAACAAACAAACAGTTCACATACAGACTGACATGACAATGATGAAGTAATCCATTTAGCTGTGAGCAGGTACGTGACAGCACATAGTCTTTCTGATAAAAGCATAGGTATACCTCAGTTGAGTAACAAAAGTGACACCAAAGTTTCTTTGGAGTTTTATTTCATATTCAGAAGTCTCCTACTCTCAACAGTGTGCAATGATTTGAGCAGTAACTTCTTACCCAGAGAAAACTTTTTTTGGCCAGATGATTTATGAAGACATATGGCTGGGCTACTGAAATACAACAAAACTAACATCCTTAAGAGCATGCATATTCTCAGTGTCAATATATGGTTGTGAATCCTGGACATCACCAAACAAAGTGAAAAATAAAATTGCAGCATTTGAAACAAAATATTACAGAAAAATCCTCAGAATACCATAGACCAAAACAATCACCAATATAGCCATCCTGAGAGAAATTAATGTAAAAGAAAAACAGGCTAAAATAGCATGGTTCTTTCCAGAACACTATAATATTTTGACCATGTCAAACGCCATGATGGCTTAGAGAAGACCATAACGGAGAGGATGATGCCAGAGATGAACAAGAGGCAGAACAAGAAGAAGATGAAAGCAGGATATTAAGAACCAACTGGACATGACACTAACAGAAGCATGAAGACCGGCTCAAGATCGACAGAAGTTTGGAAAGGATGTGATGACTGTTCAGGATATGCTACATGATGATGATGATTTATGAAGATTTTGATAAACCTGTTTTGGTGCTAAGACATTTGAGAATTCAATATCTAAAAGAGTAGAAGAATGATGGTTCAGATGTAAGGTGCAACAGTTCTTCTAAGATATATTCCCATGCTACTTCTTCAACAGACCAAATCGATCATGGATTGGCAGATTTAGCTATGAGAAGACATATTCAAACTCATGTCCGCTTTTAACTCCATCTGATACAGATTTGCTTTATACTGTCTGTCAAGAAGAATATATACAGACAATGTAGCAAAGAAATTATGAATGAATGGGGTACCAAATTGGATGCTTCAGCATACGGAGTCCTCCAGTGATTTATATCTTAAACGATGCAGATGAGTAAGGAAAAATTTTGTCCTGTTAACTCCTTGATGTTATTTGTCCATGTCTTTATTTGTCCTCCTCTGCTTCTCCCCCCTTCGATGGTTACCTGCAGTATTGTACTTGACAAGGAATCATGTTTGCATACATGTCCAAACCATGCTAGTTTTCATCATTTCACTATTGAAAGCAATGGTTCTTGTACACTTGCATACATCTCTATTTTATTTCTTAAGTACAAATTTGTATTATGTTCCCTATAAGAAATTTGCAGAATTCACCTGCAGCCTTTGTACCCGTAAGCATGTATTGTCTCTCCATGTCTGCATTGAGTGTCCAACTCTCACAACCATACAGCACAACAGAAAGCACCAGCAACTTATACAGTTTGACTTTCACTCCACTGATGTTTCTTTTCCAAATCACCATTAGCCTTGACATAGATACTAAAGCCATCTCCAGCCTTTTTTTAAATTCTGCTTTGCAGAATTTTTCCATCTCTGCATATGCTGGATCCTAAGTATTTGAAGGTATTCACCACCTCAAGCTTATGTCCATTCATCATGATGTTAGTCTGATTTTCTGTGATCCTGCTGTTAACCAAGATCTTAGATCAAGATTAACGGCATGGACAGACAACATCAAGGAATGGACAGGACAAGATATTTCCACACTCATCCGCATCACTGAGGATAGAATTCGCTGGAGAATTCTGTGTGCTGAAGCATCCAATGTGGTACCCCTATTATCCTGAAGGGTTACAGTTTATTGATTCATTGAAGTTCGTGCTCTTTTCTGTGTTGATTTCCATTCCGTACTTGCTGGTAACTTTTTCCAACTTTGCCGCTATCTCTTGTAATTCTTGTTCTGACCCAGCTATAAGATCAATATCATCAGCGATATGTAGGTTGCACATAAAGCGGCCGCTGATCAATACAGACGTCTTGTAGTCATGTAGTGTCTCCTGTATGATGTGCTCTAGGTATATGTTGAAAAGTACTGGAGACATTATGTATCCTTGCAGAACTTCCACATTTGTTTTAACCTTTAGGACCCTGGATTAAAATTAAGAAATATCCCCCCCTGGGCCTGACTTATTTTTTGAAAAATTTGCGTTATTGATGGTGGGTGTTTTGAAAACGCGATAACTTTTTGTTTTAAAAGATATAAAAATAATGTTTGCAAATCTAAATAAAGAAGTGAATAGTGAATATAATCATGTTTTTGTTGTTGTTGTATGTGTGATATGACAGTTCTGAGCAGGTTGTGAAGTTGAAAATTCGGAAAAAAAAAATCGCAAAATACCAATTTCAAAATCGCAAATATATCTTCTTGATGACCCTAATACATGAGCAATGTGTGGCAACATTGATAAAATCCTCATAAATACCTATACTTATTGTATATGTATTGTTTTATATCCAAACTAATATAATATGAACTAAAAAAACTAATAATACGTGAAGAAATCGCATATAACGTACGTCCGATCAACACTAAGTCTATGCTGACATGCAACGTAATTATTGTCCATGCACACATGTGGCACCAATGATACATATTATTTTTGTGTTTTTGAATGAATACACACACATTCTTATCAAATAACAACATATTAAACACAAAGAACAACAATTAGAACATGTAGTCACGATCATTTATCCATGCCACGCGGTACTCAATTTGATAGTAAAATACGGAAGAAAATGGCAAAAGTCGCTCCCGAAAAGCGTTGATAACATCAGCCGGTTTTCTCCTTCTATACAATTCTAATGTGTAAAAGAATTTGACCTTTACACTGTGACGTATTCCTAGCTTCGTTTGGCGGGCTTTATATGTCATTTGTTCATTACTTCATGAAGTTCCGTACTCGGGAGTCGGGCGATATTGTATGGTGCGTGGCATCGCTCACCGGTCACACGGGAGCGTGTACTCCGGGTGCGTGACCTCACCCATAGGGGCCTAAAAGTTAAAGAACTCTCCAATTGTATTGTTTGATAAGACAGCATTATTTGCATTTTTGTACAATGATTCAACAACAATGTCTATGATTATGGTGTCAAAATTAAATTGTCTCAGTATGTGCTACAGACCATCATGCCAAACATTTCCTGCAGCATAGGCATGGGCCTTCAGCAGGTTTCATCATAGCAAAGATCATGGGGTGGAGTAGTCAACCTCAAACCTAATCTCCATAGATTTTCAAAGTGTAGATCATCAGATTCCTTTTGGGTAGTAATAACACTTGATAGAGAAATTAGGAAGAGATACCCTGTTGCTGTTGGATAAGGGGTGTAAGCATTGGTCAATGAAATTTCCAGGGAAAGTTATATGGTTATATACACTGATGGTTTTGTTGTTAGACATGTGTAGTATTTGGGCCTTCACAGCTCAGTTTAAAGCTATTAAAGAAAATATTGGTGCCTTCACTGTGAATACAAACAGCATGACTACGGAGATTATAGTAGTAACCAAAGCCGCACCTGGATGGGTATGAGTCCAACTCATGTCTGCAATCTCAGTAACTCATATGTTGACTGTATTCCTGAACAGTGGCTTAAAGCTGTAAGGAGATTAAAGTTGGAAAGTGCACTATCACTTTTGTGCTTGGTCATTCGGGTGTTCATGACAATGAGAGAGCAGACAGGGTGGCAAGTTCTGCCACTTTTTTGAGTGGCATAAAATGAACCATGCTGAGATATTGAACTCTTTACAGGAAACTGCACAATCAAATAAATTTAATTAGGGTGATGATTTCTTTTCCATGTTAAAAATAAAGGAGCTGGGCTAGAAATGTGGAGTCACCAGTGATGAACGCCATTATGGACTGAAAATAATGTCAACCAACAGAAAGCTGGAACTGTTGTGTAATTGTAGATATGATCAGGGGACAATTGGAGCACCTATGTATGTGTCCTGTGTGCAAAGATGATCCAATGACTACTAACTATGCTCAACCTTCTCAGTTGCTTCTTATGACATACATGGCAGGTGGCAGTGTTACTATTCTTTGCTCTTAACCTTTTGGACCCTGAATTAAAAATTAAGAAACATCCCCTTGGGCCTGAATTCTTTTTTGGAAAATTTGCGTTATTGATGGTGGGTGTTTTGAAAATGTGATATCTTTTTTGTTTTAAAAGATATAAAAATAACTTTTGCATATCTAAATAAAGGAGTGAATAGTCAATATAGTCATGTTTTTGTTGTTGTTGTTGTATGTATGATATGACAGTTGTGAGCAAGTTGTGAAGGTGAAAATTTGGGGGGAAAAAATCGCAAAATGCCATTTTCAAAATCGCAAATATAACGCGTTGACGACCCTAATACTTGGGCAATGTGTGGAAACATTGATAAAATCCTCAAAAATACCTATACTTATTGTATATATTATTTTATATCAAAACTAATATAATATGAACTAAAAAAACTAATAAAACGTGAAGAAATCGCATATAATGTCCGCACGGTCAAGACTAGGTCTAGGCCGACACGCAACGTAATTATTGTCTATGCACACACGTGGCACCCCTGATACATATTATTTTTGTGTTTTTGAACGACTACACAAACATTCTTATCAAATAACAACATATTAAACACAAAAAACAACAATTAACACATGTAGTCACAATCACTTAGCCATGCCATGCGGTACTCAATTTGATAATAAAATATAGCTACAAAATGGCCAACGTCGATCTAGAAATTCGTTGACAAAACTAGCCGGCTTTCTTTCATCTTGCAATCGTAATGAGTAAAAGAATTTGACCTATAAACTGTGACATATTCCTAGCTTGGTTTGGCGGGTTTTATACGTCACAGTATCATTACTTTGTGAAGTTCCGTGCTCGGGAATCGGGCGATGTCGTATGTAGCGGGATTGCGCCCGTAGGTACAATGGGGCATGCAATATTGCGACCGAAGAGTCGTAAAGGTTAATTCAGACACTGGCAAAATCTTATGAAGATAAAGAGTTAAACTATGTCTTCTGCAGTCCCACCAATTCTTATTACTGTGACTTTATAGGAATACTATACTATGGTAGCAGTTAGAAGTATACATATAGCAGAAGTTGGACACACTTCACAGTATATTTTAAAATATTAGTGATATCAAGGTGATTATAATCAATAAGTGATATCATTAGTGATTATAAAAAAAAGAGAATGTAAAAGATGAAAATATTATTAATATTACCCTGAGAATCCTGTTGAAGTCATCTTTATCAACTCTCAGAAAGTGGCAGTTATCTTCTGCAAGAACAATTGTTGCCGCTCTGTACAAAATGTATGAAGTTGTTAAATAAAACTATTTTAATATGATTGGTTATTAACTCATGAACCACAATCGTAGTTTAACTTAATTTAATACATATAAAGTAAACATTGATAGTTTCCAGTATTAGAGCTCCAGTGCTGTCACACAGTAGACCTGTTTACATGATCAGGTACCACCACTTGAAGGTGAATTTGGATTGGTGGGTGGAATAATAAAACCAAATACCTAAATTATGAAATTACACCAATCTTGAAACAAAATTTGATTTTCTAAAGAAAACCACAAAAACAAAAAAATAATAATTTCAATCATCATACCGAAATCGGATGTGCTAGGCCTACAAGGCGCATAACGGTGGCACAACGTAATCACGCTCCCGGCGGAAATCGCACGGATATCCGTGATGGTTACAATGGAGCGAACGAAAAACAAAAACAAACAAACATCATACCAACAGAGTGTTATCAATGTACACTAACTAAAGAGTGAAAAGAAAGCTTACCATGTTTGAAATGAGATGTCTAAGAAAAGCATGAAACAACAAGAAGAAACCATGTGAAGAATACAGAAATTACAAAAACTGTTGGAACTACATATGAGATCAAATACTATTAAAAAATACTAAATGCTAAATGAAATAGTTTAGTCACTTAATGAGAATAAATCCATAGTGGCCAGCAGCAAGAGTATTGGTGGCGACCAAACATGCTATCGTTTAAAAACTGATTGTCATTAAATCCTGTAATGCCTTACAGAAAAAACAAACAAAAGACAATAGATAGATGGATAAGTATAGATATGTGTTTTTTTCACCTATATACTGACCTAGGGGCATCATTCATTAGTGCCAGCTTGCCAAAATCATCAGCTTCTCCGAGTACACACACAACACCCTGAGACATAAATGGCATTAAGAGACAAAATAAATCAAGCTGAGCAATTGCAGTTTACTGAAATCAATGGCAAAAGTATAGAACATAAATGACAGAGAGTGGGCAATCAAATTGTTTTTGGGCATGAAATAAATTTATTGCATGTGAAAACCTGTAAGGTTACAGTCTCCACCAGAATAATTTGAAAGGTATGAATGATGATGATGATGGTTCCTGTAGCTCACTGGTTCAACGTGCTCCTCACTCTGCCCCATAAGTGCCCAGTTCTACTAGTACTATATTTCATACCAATTTCTCTCAATCACAGTCTAGATCTGCCATAAATTACTGTGTCTAACTCTAGCAAAGACTCATGAAATAGTTTTAGAATACTTCCTTTATCCATTGTCAATGAGGTTTGAACCAGGTTCATTCAGCTGGCACCAATTTGCCTCTCCACTTGAGGCAACATATTTTCTGCATGTGACTAATCTCTCTCTCATTTCCTTTCAGTTTCCTGTTCTTGGATGCGCTGTTGCTCTCCAATGAGTTCTGTGCTGCGCTGTCCTCTCTTGCTCTCCAATGAGTTCTGTGCTGTGCTGTCCTCTTCATGTGCACACAAGGTCCCAATTGATATATCACTTGTCATTTGTTGAACATTGTCCTCACTGTTACTCTGTCTGCAAGCTGTCCAGCTAGTGCCATGCTCAGAAAGCCTTTCATATCGTATGTCGACTGTAGTCTTGTTCCCTTTCCAGGAACCTTTTCTTTCATTATTAACTTTTTCTAAACCATTGACAAGCACTGCTTTAATTCTCTTGCCATGTTATTTTGATTCTGTCCAGCCTGGGGGATCTGAGGCCAAATCCTTGAATCTTATTTGTGGTTATCGTGAGATTCTTGGCATTGTATCTGTCTCAGTAGTTTGTCATTGCTTTCTGAGCCAAAATGTCATACTGGAACAATTAGCGTTGTATGTTTCATGTACGACAAATGTAATATAACATAAGATTATTACGACAAAATACATTTGTAAACTCCATGTCTATATCTCTGAATTATCTAATGTTTTTGATTAAACTATATATATATATATATATATAACAACAGTGATACAGATGAAATTTGGTACAGTTATATGTAAGCTCCAGAGCATAGTACCAATGGTCTTGAAAAACCTTAAAAGTTCTGTGCTCCAGCAAAGCTGACCATTGATAAGATTGGTTAATCTTTTACCTTTGACTACTGTATAAAGGTCAAACAAATGTAAACAAATAACAATAGGTCTACTAAACGGTACAAAATAATATTGCTGCATTTCAATCTATGTTTACTCTGTTTTAACAGATTCACTATTCTGTCTTCTTGCTATTTACTAATGTTGTGTTGTGTCTATATCTGTCTATGAGAGAATCGCATAATAATGTATACATCTGCCTTTCTGTTGTGTTCTTAAACCGAAATCAATTGGTTATCGAATTCTCAAAGTATCGGTCGTTGTAATGAGAATACTTCAACGTTTAAACATAAATGTGCAATTTTACTTCAAATTTCATCCATTTTAGTTAGCTAAGTTTGTGCAGTGTCAGTCATTTATGTAAAATATTTTGTTTTCGGAGTTGGATCCCAGAGACTATGGTTTTTTATTTAATTTGTATAAAATAGATGAAAGTCGTTGGTGCACTGGAATAATAATTTGCATCTATACTTGTTTTGTGTGTGGTTATTTTGAATGTATTCCTTCATAAAACTAGGTCTACATATATCTGTATGTATGTACTATAATTATATAATGCTATTATTTTTTGTAGGGGCTAATGAATTTTTTTCCTAGGCGACTTCTGCAATTTCTGAAGGTCGGAATATCAAATTATTACTCTTTTTTTTAACTCTCACCCAGGCAACACCGGATATTACTTCTAGTATATAGACATACATATTTTATGAAAAATACATATGAATGTACCTTTCCATATATGGAGACATTGACTGACCCTTTGAGAATAATGTACCATGACTTGCCCTCATCTCCTTGGTTGAATACTGCAAGTATAAAACAAATTATAATTATAAAATATTTGTTTGTTACAAGAAGAAATAACAAAACAACAAAAAGAGTTTAAGAAAATTGACAACAGGAATTAGAAGGTAAGAAAGGTAATTAACCTCCAGTGTTAGGAAACAATTTGACATGCTGACAATGGTAGAGCTGGGGTAATACAGGGCCCATATGGAAATAAATGAAAATAGGTATAAGTGTTACCAAAATTTATAAACACAACATACTAGCAATGAGATAAAGAGATGGAGAAAATGATGTTTGAACACACTCTTAAACCAAAAAATGTATAGGAATAATGGATATGTATATTTTTCACTGTTTCTAGAAAGTGTGTGTGCTTTCAGAAAGTCAGTGAATTATTATAGTCAGTTACCAGAACCACCGGTACTATTGAAGCTTGGAAGGAAAGCTAATGAAGATAACATTTCTTGTTTAGAAACCAGCATCACAGAACTGGGAACATTCCCATAAGGCTCTGTTTGCCATTCCGTGAACCGTCTAAGGATATGTAGACTTTGTATTCCAATCAGTAGTTGGTATTTGGGTACTTACGAATCCTGCGTTACAGGTCAGCAGCTGGTTTAAACTGCACTGTGACAGTGTTTTGGCTGTGGGGACTGAGAGGTGCTGTTCAAAGATCTTGTTTGTCTAATGGAATACATTCTTATTCCATCTTGGTATGCACTGCCCAGATACAACCCTTATGATATTAGTCAGATTGCCTTTCTTGAGCTTTGAAGCAATGTTTCCAGGGCGTACCACAAGGAGATGATTTTCGAATGTTTGCATGAGAGTAATACAGAACTTTCTGCACTCAGTTCTTTGTTTGAGTGTGAAAAATCTTAATCTTGTCCAGTTTTTAATATTATCAATCAATATTTTACTTCAACCTCTTCAGGCATATATTGGTTTTATGTTCGTATAATTGAATATATTATATATAGTGCAATATATTAATTGATGTGCCTGTAACATCTGTTTTCAAATATCTGTATTTTTCTCTCCACGTCCGCTATAATTGTCCAACTCTCACACCCGTGTAATTTAAATTTATTAGTAGCATATCCTTACAGGATGTAGCCACTAAATCATAATTTTTTTTACTATAGGGATTTTCTTAGCAGTAATTACATTCAGTAGTTTACTATTGCTTATGAATGGTCTGGATGTACAATTGCTTGTGGCAGGATTTGAATCCGATACCTTGGTTGTGTACAAAAGAGCATATATATTATTAAAGATTTATATAAGTTGATCTACACTGCTGTACTTATTCTGTTCTTGGATATGGTATTCAATATGGGCATTGTAGATGAGGCTATTTCAAGTCTAGTCTCAATTTCTGTGTTAGTGATTCCATTGTTGGTCATAAGACCATAAAGATTTTAAGTTATTTAACATCTTCTAATGTTTGTCCATTCCCCCAGACATTAACAGGAGTCTTGTTATCATCTCTGTTCACCACTATCTTGTTTTTCTCTATGATAATTTCTATATCATAACTTTTGCAAGTTTTTTCAAGTTAAGTAGCAAGTTATTGATGTTCGTTTTTAACTTCTAGCTATACAAACAATGTAATTTGTAAACTGCAAGTTGCACAGAGGGGGAGACCAATTGAAGTTGCACACCAATTGAAATTTTGTTTGAAGGTTCTGTAGAATCTCATGCAAGATTTTCTCTAAGAATATATACTGAATATCAATTATATGTATATAAAAACCTGGAGTCCTGAGACAAACTTCTGGTATAATTATGATAACTATTACAAGGAATACACTATCAAATAAATTTGAATCAATTTAAAAATGTACAAATTTATAATGCAAATGTTAACCAACAAAAAATGCTCAAATCTGAAATAGATTCCACAAAATAAAAGAAAAAGGTATTAATGTATAAAATAAATACAAACCAATAGGAATGTGCACACCTATAAAATAATTTTAAACAAATCACAAATGTACACATTTATAAATTAACTTTCAACCCATGCATGACTCACAGACAGTTCCAGACTTTGAATGGGACTCAAACATGATGACTCCTGCTAACTCTCTCTTCACAGTGTAAGACAGATGCTGCAGGGGCTTTATCTGAAGCAGTTCTTCATATATGATCTCTATCTCATCCTGGCTTCTTTCTTCTGACCTATACAACAGTAAACAATAAAGATATGGACAGACAACATCAAGGAATAGACAGGACATGATTTTTCCTCACCTAACTGCATTGTTGAAGATAGAAATCGCTGGAGGACTCTGAAGCATCCAATGTGGTACCCCTAAGACCCTGAAGGGTTACGGGTTTATTGATTGCTTGAACAGTAGACAGTTGCAACATTAATAATTAGACATAATAACACCAGTGTGTTGTCAGTGCCCAAAAGGGGAGCAAAGAATAGCAACACTGTTTACCTTCGATGCAAGCCGTACAAGGCGACTAAGGAGTTTATGGGATGGAGTTGGCTGTCCCATCCCATATAGGGTCAGTGACCCAAAGCCATGCTGAAGTCGGATGTGTCAGGCCGAAAGACACAGATATTGGAGTAATGCTGTAAACTATGACACAACGCATTCCGTTCTCCAGACTACATCCTGCTGATCTGCAGGAGTTTGAGAACGAATGCAGAAGAAGAAGAAGAAGACATAATAATTCAGCGTATAATTATTTTGGAGTCTGGATGGTATTGTATTTTGAGTTCCAAACATGAAGCAGACAGAAGTCAGTCAAGTGTAGCATATTTTATCTAAATATTATATGTATGAGACCTATAGGTATTATGGTGATGATGTTCCTCCATAGATCATGACATTAAGTTTATTGAGATGAAATTGGATTAATGTGAGGGAGAGATGGGCAATGTTATCAACCTCACTCTCTCGCCCTTATGCACAGTCTCAGTGGCAAGTCAAAGTCTAGAGGACTGAATGTGCATTACAGTGCAGTAGATTACCTGATTTGTCTTTCTGGCTCATTCTCTCAAAGCTCTATAACACTTGCTGGGCAATGCCTTTCTGTCTCACCTTTTTCTCAGAACTCTATGACACTTGCTGGGCAATGCCTTTCTGTCTCACCATTTTCTCAGAACTCTATAACACTTGCTGGGCAATGCCTTTCTGTCTCACCATTTTCTCAGAACTCTAACACTTGCTGGGCAATGCCTTTCTGTCTCACCATTTTCTCAGAACTCTATAAACTTGCTGGGCAATGCTTTTCTGTCTCACCATTTTCTCAGAACTCTATAACACTTGCTGGGCAATGCCTTTCTGTCTCACCATTTTCTCAGAACTCTATAAACTTGCTGGGCAATGCTTTTCTGTCTCACCATTTTCTCAGAACTCTATGACACTTGCTGGGCAATGCCTTTCTGTCTCACCATTTTCTCAGAACTCTATGACACTTGCTGGGCAATGCCTTTCTGTCTCACCATTTTCTCAGAACTCTATAACACTTGCTGGGCAATGCCTTTCTGTCTCACCATTTTCTCAGAACTCTATAACATTTGCTGGGCAATGCCTTTCTGTCTCACCATTTTCTCAGAACTCTATAAACTTGCTGGGCAATGCTTTTCTGTCTCACCATTTTCTCAGAACTCTATGACACTTGCTGGGCAATGCCTTTCTGTCTCACCATTCTCTCAAAGCTCTATAACACTTGCTGGGCAATGCCTTTCTGTCTCACCATTTTCTCAGAACTCTATGACACTTGCTGGGCAATGCCTTTCTGTCTCACGATTTTCTCAGAACTCTATAACATTTGCTGGGCAATGCCTTTCTGTCTCACCATTTTCTCAGAACTCTATGATACTTGCTGGGCAATGCCTTTCTGTCTCACTGACACTTGGTGGTCTTTATGCTCATTTACCACATGGCAGATCGGGTTCCTTTTAGTAGCCCTCTGCATCCAGACATTAAATGCATGGGCAGAACATGGGTCCTTAATTAGATGACTATGGGCATAGAGCCCACTAGCTATCCAGACAGATTTTAACAGTCACAGCAGTCTCACTTTGCTTTTTGGCATATTGTCTCCATTTCTCTATCCAGTCTTCCAGCTTCCAAGAACACACTGTCCAGATACTTAAATTTCTTTATTTGGTTGAGTTTTGTGCTGTCTATGTATATTTCTAGTGGGGATTGATTTCTGCATATTTTCAGTGTCTCTGATTTTGGTTTGTTGATTCTCATTTTGTTGTTTTTGCAATGGGTATTTAATACATTTAGGTGTTTTTTAAGCTCAGATTAATCGTTATATATCAACGCCTGATCTTCTGCGAATATAAATTCATTTACGATGTTACTGTCTTATTTTTCTCAATTTTCTTGTTCTGGTTGGTTTCCTTATTCTATTGCTTTGAAGATTTGGTTATATTGCTTTGGTTATTTTGTCTATATAGATGATGAATATGAGCGTGGATAATACATATCCCTATCTGACTCCAGATGTTATTATTAATATGTGTGTCATTCCTTCTGGTGTTATTACTCTTGCTGTCTCTGATATAATGCTCTGGTGTTTTCTATGAGTTGGCCATAGATTTCGTATGTCTTGTCTCAATTTCTAATTTTTGTCTTCAGTCAAATAATCCTTATGGAAATGACAAAGAGATGGAGGTCAGCAGACATTGTACTTTTGTGGTAGACTTCTAGGTGGTGGAGAATGCTAGATGTACATTTACCGCAGAAAGATTATCAGACCTGACACAAAAATGATGAATCAGTTGGCCTAGATGTATATCATACGCTCCTGGCAGGATGTGATAATCCTGGGATACTACAGCACTGGAATGCTTCTCTTTGGTGACTAAACATGCATCCATAACCCTTCCCCTCAACACAACCACACCTGTGAGACAACAAACCATATATGAATTTGGATATCACCATTGCTGAACCAAGGATGACCTGTGTTTTTGTCAGACTGGATTTCCAAAAGATCATCATCATCATCATCCTGGAACCATCAGCAGACATACTCCCTGCCCTCTGCTAAACATAACTGAGTATTCAGAAAGTCAATATATCAGTAGCCTTACTATTCTCATTGTCCATGTGCAACGTAAAGTAAATTTGAAGCACTTACGGCTTCCTGAGTATCATTCTCATGATAGCATCAGAGCTGACTTGTGCCAATGTGGTCAGAACATCATAAAGATCATCTTCTGCCCTCTCCAGGTCTGTATCACTTGGAAATGACCATGAACCTTTGTCATCTTCAAGGAAACGATAGAACAAATACTTGTCCAAAAATGGGTGCTCTCTGCAAACTGCAACAAAATTATAAAAACAGTAATCCAGCAATCAAGATTATGACAGAAAATTTGAGACACAAAAAGGACTATAGATATCTTAACTCCTTATATCCACCGAGCCGCTAATATCTACATTTGTAGGAACCGCTATGCCAAAAGCCGCTTAAATCGACATTTTTATATGAATTTACTATTATGAATTATAAACATTACGACGACCGTAAAATCAAACGAACAGTCACTATTTGCAGTACTTCCGATCAAAAATAGGTCTATCTTGGGAAGCGTGGCGAAAGTCGGAGACATTTTGTTAAATTTGAGCTCTAATTTCATATAAACAAGTGTGTTTACATTTTAATTTTGTGTAACTTATTGCTACTTGCATGTGAAGTAATGAAATCTATATATCATCTATGTTTTTAATCTAGCTAGGCTTTGGAAATGTTCTAAAATACGTTAGGTAATAATTTCAACATTAGCTTAGTTGATGATTGTAGGCCTAATATTGAATTATAATTATTATTACGATCTGACTTTGATGGAAGTTCTGATTTATATTTGAGTTTTGATGAAGCTCAGGAGGGGCGTTTCCAATGCAATATATATTGCCTTCCCCCTTATCTATATTCAAAAACATTATTTAGGAGTATCATATACGAATGGGAATATTCAGAACATTATCTAAGGCATAATGATTTATATTATGTATATAAGGATTAAATAAGTCCTGGACACTAAAATGTAGGTCTAATGATTAGAAAATTTTGTGAAAAATGTGTATTTTGTATACATTTGTTGACTTCAAGACAATGTGACATTTATAAGTAATTCTGTATATATAAATACTTGTATGCAGTACAAAATGGTTCAGGATTCATGTAGGTGTGTTTTATTTCACAATAAATGGATTATGATTAAGTTTTCTGGGATACAAGCTTGGGTATGTAAAAATTTATATTGTTATTTCCCCATATTTTCTTGTTTTTTATTAATTAAATTTTATATACCTAATATACTATTGCAAATAAGCACACACACTAAACATAATATAATTGCCTATCCATTTCTGAATGTTTTGATGTCAGAATTGATAATGTGAATAGAATGGTGATGGAGAAATTGTAAAAATACAAATACTACCATAAATTACTAAAAATATTCTAAAATGTGCTCCGGCATAGGAGGACAACCTTACTGTGGCTTACGGGGACAAAGAGTTAAAAGACCTCAAATTGTATATTTTGGGACTCAGATTTATATTGCTAATCAGACCAACCATATATTGTTGCATTCTTATAGCAAATTATTATGATACTATGGTCTGGAAGAATGGAAAGGTAGGCAATAATATTTGTAATGTTGTATATGCAATCAAATTATCAACTAGTTCTACTTGTATATCAAACCATTTTTTCATTGCATTTATTGTTTTTCATGTCATGCTCATCTTCTCTTGCGAAGGAGAACATCATGTCCTTCATATGAGTGAATCCTGCTCTTGAGCAAAGGAGAATGAAGTTTTAACCTTAAGAATATTTTAGGTGGATGGCTACGCTTACAGTATTAACATATTCTGAACGCTTAAGTGTAATGGATCCGCCAGTTCTCAAGGGGTGTTTATAGTATGTGGCATAGCTTGATTGGTTTATGCACATAATCTGGGACATGCGTAGTTGAAGACACCACATTTCCATGTTCGTGCTGTCCATTTTCAAAGTTTTTCATAGTGATATCAATATCCACAACATCTGTCCACATCAGCAAGCTGGCGTGCGCCATGAAAGTGAATAGAGTTTTATAGACTTTTGTTTTATCATATTTTCAATAAAATTATAATGGATTGTGATTCGGATGATGAATTCTTGGGAGTTAGTTTTCACTGCAGAATATACAAAAGTGCACATTTCTTTCGGTATGTATAGGTCCTACATCAACTGTTTTCGAGGGGCACATATAATGACTAGTGTTAAAGAACAATTTTACTGCAAATCTACATATTTTATTTAGTTCCCCAGCAATATTTGGATAATTTGGCAATGAAAGAACATAAATTTTACAGAATTATGTGTGCTTTACAGTGTTGCCAATTCAGAAAATTCCACAATAACAAGTAAATAATTTTTAAATAATATTTTTCCATTTTGTTTGTTATAATTTTTGTATGTTAAAAACATCTTTACCACTTTCTCATATGTCTGGTATCACACACAGAGAAACAAAACTTACACCAATATATGCAGAATTCAATTGTTTATTTATATGTACAAATATTATTTAAATATCACTAACAGCAAAAACGTTATCACATTTTAAATATAGCCACCAAATATTATGTAACATTTTAAAAATATAATTCGGCTGCAGAAGAAAATATTACATAATTGTAAACAAAGCGTGCTAAAGGTTGGTTAAGGTCTAGGTGACCAGGGTTCAAAGGGTAAGGTATATTTTGGGTGGAAATACCTAATGACTCTTCTATACGTTGACTGGTATGCAAATATAAATCCTTTAAAATGAGAACACATTGCATGTATAAAGTAAATTATATAATAATAATAAGACCCATCAGAGTCTCAGGGGTGTCACTGTGAAGTAATTAGAACAAAAGTCCTCCAAACAGCTCTTTCCTTAGACATTATGACAATTATAGAAAAATCATGCCCAGACCATTCCTTGATGTTGTCAATACATGATTTTCTCTTTAAACACTTATTCCACCCTCAACTGTTCTTGTAAAATAGTTTTAGAAAGTTAGTGATGTATTCATTACATGCACCAAACTAAGCAAGTTTACTTAATTTCATTATTATCAAAAGTGATAGCCTGCAAATTTGTTTATTTGCTGCCGAACAAATGTATTTGTCTTGTATTCTATATAACTGATTACAAATGAACGCTACAAATTATATACCATGCTGGAGAACACCATCTTCCAGCAGGGCCTGACACATTCCAACAGCATGCTCTCTGCTATCAACATGAGGAAATGTATCTAGGATCCAGTCAACCTGCAAACAAACCAAAATGGATACTTACTTATCCCTTCATATGCAGTCAGATGTTATATAGACCCTAATGTTTGCAGTGTATCTTGCCATGCATCATTGTTTTGGACAAATTTATCAACCTGTTCAAGGAAATTGTTGCCCGTCATCTTAGTTTCTCTTATTGGACTTTTAAATATCTCTCTACCTCTTTTCATTTCCCTATTTCCCATCTAAAGGTTTGTTTTATGACTTAAAATTATTTATAACTATTT
Organism: Meghimatium bilineatum; assembly: GCA_034231615.1. Taxonomy (NCBI): domain Eukaryota; kingdom Metazoa; phylum Mollusca; class Gastropoda; order Stylommatophora; family Philomycidae; genus Meghimatium; species Meghimatium bilineatum. Next base: position 36,971,546 of record CM067304.1, read on the forward strand.
TCATTTTCCTTACTGTTCTTATCTGAAGACTTGCTGTGCAACATTTTTATTATTTTGACCTATTTTTGTTTTCCTACTGTTCTCCTTTAAAGGTGTGCTTTGGAAATGTTTCTTATTATTTTGACCTATATTTATTTTCTTTACTGTTATTGTTTTATTATTAAATTGACCTTTTTTTCTTTTCCTTACTGTTTCTTATCTGAAGGCTTGCTTTGGAAGTGTTTTTTAAAATATTATTTCGATCTATTTTTCTTTTCTCTACTGTTTTTATTATTTGATCAAATTTTATTTTCCATACTTTTTCATATCTAAAGGTTTGCTTTGCAACTTTTAAAATTATTTCAACCAATTTTCATTTCTCTACTGTTTCAATCTGAGGGCTTGCTTTGCAAATTGTTTAATGTTTATTGTTAATTATGTGGCTGACATACCCATCTTCTTTTACTGATTATTGACTAAACATAAAACATGCAAATTAATTTTATTTCTGTATTTGTAGAATGGGTCCTGATAACTAGAAATCTACAGTCATGGTCAGAGATGAAGAGATAATAAAATCTACTCGATAATAAATGGAGCAGCATTTGAAATGTTGTTGTATGTCCATCACAAAACCCTAACCCTAACCATCTGTTACATCTACTTTATGATATTCTGTTAGAGACATATCCTTGACTATAAGTTTGCAGATGGCTAATAAGCAATATCCTGGCCTCAAAGATTCTTGGACAAACCAGGCATGGGGATCAATATTCCCTCAAAGACAATAGTGCTTGTGAACAAAAATATATCTCTGTGAGCTGACAAACTTTGAACACCATTTCATCTGAACAAAGGTTCTAGCAAACAAATGTAATATTCTTCAGCATTTACTATTTAAATCAGTTCTTTTTTTATTACAGAAACTTCCACACACACGTATCTATACGTAAGTGTTGTGAGCAAAGTCCAAACTCTGCGCCAAGGAATCAAAATGTGTGAGCTAGCGCAAGGTAGCACAGCTTAGCAGGAACAGTGATGGGAATTATTACCACATATGGTATTTGACCTATCCATGCCTTTCTAGCTACTTTCCAGTGTCTCTTACCACAAGAAGTTGCACCTATTTTTTTACTGTAGAGTCCCATATAGTTCTGCTTCATACATTTTCTTTCTATGAATCATGGTTTATGTCAAAAGCTTTCAGTGAGGTCTTTAATGAGTCCTTGAAGTGCTTCTTATAGCCACAGTGAGAACATTTTATGTACAAATCCAATATAAGCCCTACACATAAAACTATATGCTATGCACCATACATCTGACATCTAAATAAAACTTAAATGCTGGCAATGTATATTCATCCTCTGAAAGTTAAATGTAGCTGGAACCCTTTTATTTGTGAAAAATGACATTTGGCTACTTCTGTATAGTTGGCCTCTCTGCTCTACAGATACATATATGCATATACATTTGTGAGTGCATGCACACACACAAAATTGCACATATACATACACATATCCATCCATAAACTCTTTTTTTCTGTGGGTATGCAGGTATATGCAACAACCATTCACATTTTTGTGTAGGGATACATAGGTATACATCATAACCCCACCTATTTTATTCTAGGGTATCTACACCACATTCTTCGACCCAACTAAGACATTCGACACTGTAAAGTCTATGGAAGATCATGGCCAAATTTGGATGCCCTGAAAAATTCACCCGCATGGTTTGCCAGTTCCATGATTATATAACAGCCTGTGTGAAATATGACGGCACACACTCAAACCTGTTTCCAGTAACTAACGGTGGAAAACAGGGTTATGTCCTGGCTCCGACATTCTTCAGCAACGTGTACTGCCATATTAAATGATGCCTTCCAGAATAACAGTGCAGGAATTTTCTCTCGCTATCAGCTGATGGAGGGCTGTTAAATCTTAGTAGATTGAAGGCCAAGACCAAAATTAAGATAGACATTGTTTGCGACATGTTGTTTGCTGACAATTGTGCACTAAACGCTACAAGTTTGAAAGACATGCAGGAAAGCATGGCCCTCTTTTCTTTGGCCTTTGATGTGTTCTGTCTCACCATCAGCACCGCAAAGACTTTAGTAATGTATCAACCAGCGCCAGGTATCCCCTACACAGAACCAGTAATCACAGTAAAGGGACAAAAATTCAATACTGCCAATAAGTTTGTATATCTTTGCAGCACTCTATCACAGACTGTGACAATTGACTAGGATGTTGCCCTGCATATTGTTCACATCAGTGCAGCATGTGGGAGCCTTCGTGCCAATGTCTGGATCAGGCATGATCTCAGTTTGACAACTAAGTTGGATGTGTACAGCGCAGTGGTTCTACCAATACTGCTTTATGCTGCGTTATCATGGACTGTCTATATGAGACATGATCGTCAGCTTAACTCTTTCCACCTTCAGTGCTTAAGAAATTCATGGGAGTACGTTGGCAGGATTGAGTACCGCACACAAAAAATCCTTCAAAAGTCCTGTACGCAAAGCATCCATGCCATGCTGACTAGGTCTTAGCTCCGCAGGACTGGCCACATCATCAGTATGCCAAAAAGTGTCTTCCAAGGAGATTATTCTATGGGAAGCTATGCGATGGTAAATGTTCCAGCTGAGGGCAGAAAAAGCGCTTCAAGGATCACCTAAAAAACTCTCTTGGGGAAAACAGCCCTTGATTGCTCAGCTTGGCACACCCAGATCACTGCTGGCATCACTAAATTTGAAAAGAAAGAACACTGCAGACAATTTACAAGTGATGGAAGCAAAAGGATAAATAAAAAAACTCTCCTAGCCAAACCCTTTGCACTCCTGCATGCACTGCAATAGAACTTTCCTGGCATGAATTGGACTTATCATGCATCTATGAACTCACAAGCCAAATTAGACAATCACAAATGATTTTTCTACTTATTCTAGTCATTTATTATTTTTCATGCCATGCTCATCTTCGCTTGTGAAGGAGGACATCATCATCATCTGATTTCCACTTTCAAAATAACAAAATGATTGATCACAGTGACTGTTTCTACACTCAAAGTGGAAATTTTAGTTAGAATTGCCAAGACTCCTGATTCATGCATATGGGGATGGGGGGTAAAATATATGCTATCCATTTCTATATATGTACCATACTCCCACCTGTTCTTCTAGAAAAAAATAGCAATACAAATAAACTCGGGGTACTACATTGGATGCGTCAGCACACAGAGTCTTTCAGCGATTTCTATCACTACTGATGAGGATGAGTGTAAAACATCTTTACCTGTTTTCTTTTATATTGTCTGTCCATAATTTTCTTTATTCTCTTCTTCTTCCACTTTCAATTGTACCATGCAAGATAGTTTTTGACAGAAAATTATGTCTGCATAAATATCCAAACCCTGCACGATTTTGTCATTTTATTATTGAAAGGATTCTTATGAACCTGTGAAATTCTCTTATTTCTTACATACAATTATCTTATGCTCTCTGTAAGAAATGTGCAGTATTTATTTACATCACTTGTATTCTAAAACCTTTATTTGTCTCTTGATTCTTGATTAGAAACTGGCTTCACAGCACATAGTGCATTCCTGTAAGTGCTCCACTCTGTTTCATTAGCTATCCTAGTGTATGTAGACTCAGAGTCACAGTCAGGGTTTCATTAGCCATCCCAGTGTATGTAGACTCAGAGTCACAGTCAGGGTTTCATTAGCCATCCTAGTGTATGTAGACTCAGAGTCACAGTCAGGGTTTCATTAGCCATCCCAGTGTATGTAGACTCAGAGTCACAGTCAGGGTTTCATTAGCCATCCTAGTGTATGTAGACTCAGAGTCACAGTCAGGGTTTCATTAGCCATCCTAATGTATGTAGACTCAGAGTCACAGTCAGGGTTTCATTAGCCATCCTAATGTATGTAGACTCAGAGTCACAGTCAGGGTTTCATTAGCCATCCCAGTGTATGTAGACTCAGAGTCACAGTCAGGGTTTCATTAGCCATCCCAGTGTATGTAGACTCAGAGTCACAGTCAGGGTTTCATTAGCCATCCTAATGTATGTAGACTCAGAGTCACAGTCAGGGTTTCATTAGCCATCCTAGTGTATGTAGACTCAGAGTCACAGTCAGGGTTTCATTAGCCATCCTAATGTATGTAGACTCAGAGTCACAGTCAGGGTTTCATTAGCTATCCTAGTGTATGTAGACTCAGAGTCACAGTCAGGGTTTCATTAGCTATCCTAGTGTATGTAGACTCACACTATGTAGAGTCACAGTCAGGTGTTGACTGCATGATCTTTCCAAGAAATTTTTCCTTACTTCTAGATACTCCAATTTCTGAAATTCTCTGTATTTGTACGTTCTCAGCCTCATTGACATCATCTTCATCTTGAAATGAATTTATTACTGTCTTGATCAAGTCTGCTTTATCTCTCCTCAGCATTGTGCCATCTATCACCGCATTGCGTGTCAATAAATTGGCTCTATCGTTTCCTATGACCTAGGCATGACCAGGACAGTATATCCATGTAATACTCTGGGCCACTAAGTTATTCAATAAGTCCCACCATTTTTTTCTCAGCATATACTTTTCTATCTTGCGCAGCATTCTTTGAGAGTCTGTGAGTATTACAGAGTGTGTTGATGTATGAGTTATCAACTAATTAAGTGCTGCTGTAACTCCCTCTATCTCCATCCTCATGCTCGATGTCACAGTGGAATATGCTGAAGATTTCTCAACCAAGTTCACGCCGTTTCTGTAGGCAACAAAACCCCAACGGCTTTTATTTGTGTTTCAATTAAATGCACCATCTGTGTATATAATTATGTCTTGTGGTTTCAAGTATAGCTGGGCGAGTTCATGCACTGTAACTTGGGCCATTACACCCGTCAATTTTCATCACGCTTTATCTAGTTGCGTTATTAGTCAGTGATTTCTTCTCAGTATCTACCTCCACCCATTCACTGCCCTTTCCTATTTCTTCAAATTCGCATACTCTTCGCAGTGTCTTCAGCCTCTGTCATTCATGATCTGCCACGCTTGATTCGTTTTCCCTCTGACTCATCTAGATGTTGATGTAATGGGTGGTGGATCTTTTCTGTCACTTTAAGGTACGACAGTTAATGTCACACTCTAATGCTGGGGAGATCAAGCAGAAATGCTGTTGAAACAGTCGTTGTCATCAGGGCAAAACTCTGGCTCTTGTGACAGGTTTCTTTGTTGTTTCACCAACCCACGCTGTGCCCGTCTCCAATTCATCTCTCCATGTCTATATCATTATAATAATCAAAGTCATAACCTTTCAGGGTCGTAGGGGTGTGACTCTGGAAACATAAACGCAAAAATTGCTGGATGTAGTTGGTCAAAGGGCAGGAGGCCATGAACTATTAGTCTAGAACATAGAATTCGTTGTGTAACTGTTTTAAGTTTGGTAGTGATATTTGTGTCTTTCAACCAGTGGGCTTTGGCTACTTTAACCATGAATGGGACAGTTAATGCCACCCAAAACCACTTTAGTCACCTCTTATGAAATGCATGACAGATGACAGTGCTGATACTTCTTGCTATGTTTGTTTGGGCTATGGTAACACACAGTTGAAGTCTTTAAAAAAAATGTCACTTACAATCTCTGATCCCACCATACATCTCCTGTACGTACGTAGATGATACTTCCTGTCACGTATCATATGTGGGTATTTAATCATCAGAATTGTGCGTAACACCCAGGAACAGTGTAGCATTTTTGCAGATGGTTCCTGGATGCAGTAAATACAACATTATTGTAAATGTTAATAAAATGTGAGCATAGACTTATGTGAAACTTAGAATTCCTCTGCAGTGGATAAATAAATTTATAACAAATTCCTCTATTTAAGAACATTTCAAAATCCCCAATTGTTTATGATGCACATATCCAATTTTGTTATTACATAAATATTTCATTTGCCCGGACCAAGCTGTCATAATGGAATTTGACAGTACTAGGCAGAAGATATTCTGATAGATTCTTCTTCTGTAATATCATAACTATGCATCTAGTCTGATATTGATGATAATATCATTGTAAATGATCTAATAAGCTTGATGATGTTATTAATATATAATGACATAAACAACTTCAATAATTGGTCTTGATAATCCTAAAAAGATCAATTGAGCATCAGTGTTAATTAACGGTCTAAGAGGATATTATTGCAAAAAATCTTCACTGCAGAAACAGATTCAAAAACGAGGAAGATCAAGAGAAACTCTTTGTAGAACAACCATCAAAGAAAGTATGACTGTGGGTCTCCACAACATGCAAGAACTATACACAGTAGCATCAAAGAGCTCAAATTGGAGAGCAATGATTGCTGTCCTATGCACCGTATTCGGTGCTGAAGGAACATATATAGTTCGATATTGGTCATATTTAGAGCAGTTTCCTTTAGGTAATTGTTTGCTCCCACAACTTGGTTTACAGAGATGATCCAGTTGACCAGATTGTCATTCTGTGGACAGCAAAGTTGGGACAGTCCTGTACTGTGTGTTCCGGTGTATATGTTGTTGTTCCACAGATGCAGACCATAGAGACACCAACACCGATTTGGTGTGTTCCCATTAAACATCAGTGTCCTATTCTCAGCCAATATTTTGACGTGTTCATTTCTGTTCAGTTTGTTAATGTTCTTTTGATCATGACTGTAGTTTGAATTTAGTTCTTTCCGCTGAAGTTCCATAGATTTGTTAAACTGAGCTTTGTTTCTATGAAACTTTGAGGTACGTGGGACAGAGAGGTTAGCTCTCATTTTTGCTAATTTTATGTCCTTGTTTTTCATTAGCTGTGATATCTGCACCATATCTGCTACATCTACCTAGTTACTTGATCACACCTACATATGGTCAGGGCTCAATTTAATGTTTATCCTGAATCCCATTCAGTACATGTGTGATGACCACCATAAAATAAAAGTATTCAATTGAAAGCCTTATTTGTGGAATAAATATTTTAATATTAATGGAACACTTTCAAATTATATATAAGGTTAGACTGCAATTTCTTACAATGAAAACATGTTTATAAATTATATCTTCCCTTACCAGAGAAATCGGTGCTGCTGAATTCATAACTGACTCCAGAAAATCATCTTTTCCTGCCAGAATTTTCTTCATGTCATCTCAAAATATAAAAAAAAAATTGCATTTTTGGTAATTAATATAATTATGTATAGAAAATTTCAAAATTGTTAGAAACAAAGCAAAACTATGATCTGAAGAGTGAAAGTTGGAAAAAAACGAGGATTTTAAATCAATAGCAGCACACTAGAAAACACACATACCTCAAAATTTCAACAAAAAAATTACTTTACCAAGAACATAACAGAACCCATTTGTGACTTCTTTAATAGTGTACTATGACCATTATGAGTGCAGCCCTTTATTTGATTTCTACTCAAATTTCTTTGTCATCAAGTTCATTCAACCACCTAACAAACACCTCAAGATATAAAAAAACAATGAGTAAACATACCAAACTACAACTGTTCAACTCCAATGTAATATCTGCATTAACATATGAATATGAAAGCTGGAAAGTAACAAAGGCACACAAGTAGAAATTAAATTTATTTGAAAATAAATGTCTTAGAAATCTCTTAAATTTTGGCTGGGAAGAATTTAAGTCAAATAACCAAATTAGAGAAGACACCAAACAGCAATGTGTGTCTACAATAAAAAATAAAATATTGGACATATCTGACATGTACTCAAAATTAATGAGAATAGACTGCCCACCTCATAGAACAACTATCAGAGTGTATGAATATGTTTCTCAACAATATGCAAGAACTACACACTACAGCACCAAATTGCTCATATTGGACATCGCTAGTTTCTACCCAAATCCACCGTGTTCAGCACTGAAAGAACATTGATAGATAAAGTAATAAAGTGTGAGAGGCTGGAACTTGATGCATAAATTAAAGGAGAAAATTAGGTACATGTTAGGCAAATGTGGCCTTATCACGGGATAACAGTACAACTTTTGTAATGTTATGCACACAATCATGCAATATCTGTTATAGTTTGTGCATCTTTCATATCGTCACAGAAATCTAACGTCATTAGCAAACAACACAACGCTAAACCAACATGGCCAATGCAATCACAGATTTATGTTCACTAAACTTGTCCAACACCCTCCTACCAATAACTAAAAATCTAACACCAAATCTAGCCACCTCCCCCAAAAACTTACTAATCCTCTCCCCTTCCCAAAAAAGTAAAATACGCTGTGTCCCATCCAAATGATTCCTCAACTGTTTGAATAAAGGGACACAATAAATGTAATGTTTTTTTGTGAACACTGCTTATCTCCTCCTACTGGGTTTCGAAAACTACAGCAGACTACATTTTTTATGAGACTATTTAGTTCTGTAAAAAAAATACCACATCTACTTAACAAAACTCATTTTCAAAGTAAAATGAGCATTATTGATTTTGTTGTCTGTCCATCACAAATAATTATGACTATATATTACACCAACTTTTTGAAATTCAGTTACATTTATGCCCCTATGTTCTGTTGTTATACTGGCTTCAAAGGTCTATTGAAAGGCTGGGCAGGAATGATCACTAGAGATAATGTTTCATCTATTTATACCTTTCAAGCCAATCTCTGCTGTTGAGTTACCATAAATGTTTTTTTTAAACAAAATGCTGCAACCTTTTTGATTGTTAAGTGTCATGCAATTCAGCTTCATGCAATCTACCCATGTATTATAGTTTCTGTCAAATGATGTCTGTGAATGTAATGTATCATTAAAAAGCTTCTTAACGACAAATGACCCATGTGCAGACCTTACCAGTAGCTCATCAGATTATCCTCTATCAAACACCAGAATACTAATAGATAGCATGTCTATAAATTGAAGCATTCTTGTGGATGATGAAGGCCTCACTATATTTGTACAGCACTTCATCTGTACAAATATGTTTTTCAAGCCTCTGAGTTGAAGACTTCTTCTCAACCGCTGAGAGTTGGAGTCTTCTGGATATTAAATAAAGCTTTGAAGAAACCTCCTCATTGCCCAAAAGGATATGAGAGCTCTATTGCTCGCAATTCATATGGATCAAAAGAAACATATCATAAAAGACAAACCAGCATCAGTGTTTCACAAACAAACCATACAAGACAAACTAGCAACAGAGTTTCACAACCAAACCATACAACAAAAACTAGCATCAGAGTTTCACAAAGATTATTTAGAACATATATAACTAGGATATGCTCAGACCTACCATTTAGATTTGGCAAGTTTGCTAGTGCAGTAACTGCAGATTCCATCATTTCTTTGTTCTTCTGTGTAAGAAACAAATAAAACTTCAAGTCATGTTAGAAAACTACAACAGAGGTTTCATTACCAATATACATGTCTGACTGACATCTTTCCAAGCTATAGTATTATTGTTGTAAAAGTAGGAAAAGTACTTCTCTTTTCCATGCTGTTGAGGCATATTGATGAATGTGGTGTTTATCATCATCATCATCAAGTAGCATATCCTGCACATAATGTAGTAGTGATTACAGCTTTTTGAAATTCCTGCTAATCTTCAGATAATCTTCCTGTTGCTGTGTCATATTCAGGTGATCTTTAATATCTTGTGTCCATCTTCTTTGTGGTCTACCTCTTTTTCAGTACCTGACATCATCCCTTCCATTATGGCCTTTTGTAGGCTGTGAATACAGTGTTAGGAGAATATTTTCTTAACTGACCAATGGCATACCTAAGGATGATGTGGACAGTATTATGCCAGATATTTTTACTATCCCAGATGATATGGTAACAATTTCCTTAAGCTTAGTTGACCTAGGAGCCACTGGTGATTTAAGAAATATTTCCAATTGAACTGCAAATCAAACATTAGATCACTTGATTAGCACTAACACTTAGCTTCACAGCACCCTCCCTCTCATTATTGTTTTAAGGAATAAAGCTAAAATCCATAGATGGTAAATGTGACTAGCAAGAGAAATTTGAGCCACAAAGAGTCTTAAACACTTTATACAAGGAATCTCAGGACCAAAAAAAGAATATGAAATTATACGGTGGAACACTACAAAGGTGTGATCTATCTTTTGTCTATTTTTTCTAAATGGTCAAGGATACTGACTCAAGTTATCTGACTAGCAAACTAATTAGATTCTGCATTTATTATTGACATCTGCCACTTTTGCCAGGTATTAAATTGACAACAGAACTAGTCTCCCATTTAGAAATATCTGATTTCACTTTTGGCAAAAACTGGACTATGAAACCTTGTCTTTCATAATTTATTCAGTCCTATTGGCTAATCAGGTTTCATCCTTCTATAGTGATGGATTGGACTTTACTTGTAATTTTATTGGTCACTTTGTGTCAACAGTCAATGAAAATCATGATAAAAGTCAATGCATCACTTTAGAATGATGAATCCCAATTTATCCAACCTGTCTTGTAAAAAGTGACAAACAAAGAAATACCAGTCCATCAGGAAAAGTCTTGCGTGATGATATCCGGATGATTGCTGGTCATGGCTGGACATAAAATGATTGTTACATATTTTCAAACAAAACCAGTACCTAGTTTGCATAGGCATTTATCAAAGTTGTTAACATAAAAATTCTTCTGTGTTAAGACTTGGATAAACCTTATATAGAACCTAGATTCCAGATAATATGAATCAGAACTTGGGTGTCCACACAGATGAGTTAAAGATATCAGAACTTGGGTGTCCACACAGATGTGTTAAAGAAATCAAAACTTGGGTGTCCACACAGATGAGTTAAAGAAATCAGATTGCTCCCATATTAAGCCTGGCGACTGGGAGTTCATCAGCGAACTTTAGCATCTCCCTGGAGAAATGCTACTGGTCTGTGGAGATTTTAATGCACGAAATGTCTCCTGGGGAAACCCAAACAACAACCATCTAGGACTGGCTTTAAATGAAGCGCTACTCAAGACTGATCTAGCTCTTCTGAACTGCATGAGCATGACTAGATTAGCAACCAAAGAAACAGACTCCAATTCCAACATTGACCTCGCACTGATCTCAGGTCATGGAGCGACAGATGCGAGATGGACAGCTCTGAAATATCATGGAAGCGACCATTTGCCATGCACTTCTCGAAAGGGCGTCAAGACAGATTGATCAAGATTCACCACCCTTTTAGATATGCGCGCATGAAAGAATCAGTGCTTAGCAGGTTGAGAAAGAAGGCCTGGGAATGCAAGTGGGTGAGACCTAAGATCCAACAGCCCCGATAGTGGAATAAAGAGACAGAGGCAATATGGCTACTCAAAAAGCAAGCGATAAAGGATTGGCAACGCATTAGGAAACAAGCAAACATCACACTCAGTGATAGATTGGAGGCACGGAATGCAATGAAGAAGACAATAGAGTCTTTTAAACAAGTTGCTGAAGTAGCAAAGAAGATGTGTTGGAATAAATTCACTGAGGAGGTCACGGCGGACAAAGCATTACACAAGTTTTGGAAACTACATAGGTCAATGAAGCGGAGAACAGAATTGAAACGCAGTACAAGTGTGAGGGACGACACAGGGCAGACATTGATATCAGATGATATGAAAGGTAGAGCTTTCTTTGATAGATATCTTCAATAAACTAATCAGGGTGACTTAGATCAGCGAAAAGAAATGCTGCATATCCTGACATCCATCACGGATTTTAGGGCCAAAGAAGACCAGCTTGCAGATGTTAAAGAAGTGCAACTGGCTATTAAGAATGCATCCGATGGCGCTCCCGGTCCGGATGGAATCAGGTACAGCTTACTCAAGGACATTGAGGAGAATATGCTAGCTAAAATAATAGACAATTATAATACGAGTCTGAAAACAGGAGTAGTACCAGAAGAGTGGCTACATAGCTATCTTATAGCCGTGCCAAAACCAGGCAAAGATTCTACGGACATAAAAGGTTATTGCATCATCACACTGCAGAATGTGTACGGTAAGATTCTGGAACGAATTGTGGCTAGACGCATAACCAGGGAACTAGAGATAAAAGGCGTTCTCCCAAATAACCTAGGGGCATACAGACCTAGACGAGACACAGTCACAAATGCAGCAGTTTTTGCATATGAAGTTTATGAAGGTTTTCAGAACAAAGAAGAATCTGCAGTTGTAGTGATAGACCTGGAAGATGCATACAATAGAGTTAGCTACACCCATCTTATCGATATGCTAAGGGAACAAGATATCCACCCCTGGATCATACGCTGGATAGCAAATGTGCTAATCTGTAGAAAAGTCGCTCTGAGGTGTGGATCCTGGACATCTGAGATCAGAACAATAGCACCTGGTCTGCCACAAGGATCTCCTCTGTCCCCAGTACTGTTTAATGTTTATACATTGAGAATTGCTCAATTGTAAACTCCCGGCAATTGTAGAGTTCTAACATACGCTGACGATATCCTACTATACAACATGGGCAGGAACAGAAGAGATATCGCTGACAGTGTACAAAATGGACTAGATCAATTGTCGATATGGTGCAGAGCATACAACGCTGTGATCAATCCCTTGAAAGCAAAGGTCGTCTGGTACTCCTTAAATAATAATCTGGTTAATGACACACTGCCAGCTGTTAGTTGCATGGGCTCATTCATTGAAAGAGAACAGGACCGTAAATATCTTGGGATAATCTGTGATAGAAGTCTCTCATTCAACAAGCACGTCACAAATATGATTCAGAAGGCTAGAAGAGGGATCAGTGTTATCAAGGTTATGGCGACCTTCGACATGCAGCAATGGGTACTTTTTCTGTTCCTGCAAGTGGTGGTGCTATCTGTAATAGATTATGGCCTTGGCCTACTAACTATGTCACAGACACAAGTCGATAGATTGGAAAAAGTTCAAAATGAGGCAATGAGAGCGGTACTGGGGTGTATTAGAGATACACCCATCTCTGCTATGAGATTTCTGCTTGATCTCCCCAGCATTAGAGTGCGACATCAGGTAGCACAAGTTAAGTCGTTCCTTAAAGTGACAGAATACAACCACCACCCATTACACCATCGTCTAGATGAGTCAAAGGGAAAACGTATCAAACGTGGCAGATCATGGATGGCAGAGGCTGAAGACACACTGCGAATAGTATGTGAATTGGAAGAAATAGGAAAGGGCAGTGAATGGGTGGAGGTAGACAAGTAAATAATACAACTAGATAAAGCGTGTTGAAAATAGACGATAGTCAGGGCTCAGGATACAGTGCAAGAACTCGCCCAACTACACTCGAAACCACAAGACATAATTATATACACAGATGGCTCTGTTAGCAGAAACACAAATAAAAGTGGTTGTGGTTTTGTTGCCTACAGAAATGGCGTGAAGTTGGTTGAGAAATCTTCAGCATATTCTACTGTCACATCGAGCATGAGGATGGAGATAGAGGGAGTTACAGCAGCACTTAATTGTTTGATAACTGATACATCAACACACGCGGTAATACTCACAGACTCTCAAAGCATGTTGCGCAAGATAGAAACGTTCATGCTAAGAAAAGAATGGTGGGACTTATTGAACAACTCAGTTGTCCAGAGCATTACATGGATATACTGCCCTGGTCAAGCTGGGGTCAGAGGAAATGAGAGAGCCGACTTACTGGCAGGCAATGCGGCGATAGACGGCACATTGCTGAGAAGAGATAAAGCAGATTTAATAAATGCAGTAATAAATTCATTTCAAGATGTAGATGATGTCAATGAGGTTGAGAACGTACACACACAGAGAATGTTAGAAATGGGAGTATTCAGAGGTGAGGGGAGGAAAAGTAAATTTTTTGGAAAGTCCCGAAGAACACACAATCAACACCTGACAGGAACTATGAGTCTACATACACTGGGATGGCTGCTGGAGCGGAGGGCGGAGCACTTATGGGAATGCCCCGCGTGTTGTGAAGCCAGTTTATAATCAAGAGTCAAGAAATCAGAACTTGGGTGTCCACACAGATGTGTTAAAGAAATCAGAACTTGGGTGTCCACACAGATGTGTTAAAGAAATCAGAACTTGGGTGTCCACAAAGATGAGTTAAAGGAAAAAAGAATGCTTTCTAACCAAATATCAAACTGTGTAAAGGTACATTTCATATACCAATGTTTGTATAACTATTTTTGAAGTAATGAATTGTGTCTGTATGTGATATATTGAGAGGGGGGGGGGGGGGGTTGGAAGAATTTTGTGTTAGCACTAAATATATATAGGTAATTTTAGGCAAACTAAGTGTATATACACTTTTTTTCCAAGAAAGATAAAGTGCACTGTGTTTATATATATCCATGACCTATAAGGGTCAAAGGGATACTACATTGAAAGCATCAACACACAGAATAAGGCTTGTGGAGATACTACAGTTGATGCATCAGCACACTATAGTCAGGGTCGTAGAGTTACTACATTGGATCTGCCAGCACACAATCCTCCACTGATTTCTATCTTTAAAATCTGACAACTTCTGAGAAAAAATGTGAGAAAAAAAATGGACCAATCTAGTTTTTAATGTAGCCTGCCCATGAATTTCTTTATCCTCTGGTTCTTCCACCTTGACTGTTCCCTGCAGTATTGTTTGTGACAAGAAATCATGTTTGCATACATGCTAGTTTTTACCATTTAACTATTGAAAGAAGTATTCTTGTAGACCAATATGCATCTCTATTTTATTTCTAATATATACATTTGTCTTATGCTCTTTATAGGAGATGCACAGAATTAGTTCTAAATACATCATTATGGCATGGTAGGAAAACCCTTATGGAAATTTTCCAAAATTTCATCCTGGATTTCCCAAACAACAATTAAATGGGGAAAATTGCCAGACAATCAATGGTCTAGGAAAGTAGTCAGACAATTAATGGTCTAGAAAATTTGTCAAACAATCAATGATGGTGTGGACAAATTGTCAGACAATCAATGGTCCCTAGGTCAATGTAGCTGAATAAAACCAGGTACAAGAACATTTTGGGAAGGTAAATGTAAAAGCCATGATACTAAAAAAATGTGGTGAAAATTCAGCTGAATAAATCATCCATTGTTATGCAGTTGTTTTAGGAAAATACAGGTCTAACAATTTATTCCCCAATACTTAATAATGATGTGAACAATGATTATTTTATACAAACACAAGCACACATACATAAACATATTAACATATTGCATGTATAAGCAAAAACAGAACCTAGAGATATACCTAGCACAACAACCTAATCAATCAATCAATCAATCAAGTGCCCTGCTGACTGGCGTAGGCGATCATGTTTCTCCACGATTCTCTGTCTCTTGTGTTGTCAATAAGTTCGATTGGTGAGCTTCTACCGTGCCACAATACAAGCCCATCTAGTAACTTTTCTCTTTGTCGACCTCTATCTCTTCTCCCTGTGATCTTTCCAGTGGTTATTAAGTGTTCAAGCTGTGTTCTTCTCAGCACATGCCCTAGAAACCTTGACTGTCTGCCTCTAATGTTTGATATGATTGATCTTTTTACGCCAGCATCAATGAGAACCTCTGCATTAGTTTTCTTGGCTGTCCATGGTATTTTCATCATTCTTCTCAGAAACCACATTTCTGTAGCCTCCAATTCACTTTGAATTTTCTTGTTTATAGTCCATGCTTCACATCCATAAAAAAGAATCGGTTCAATATAACATCTCAGCACCCGAATTCGGGTCTGCATTGATAGACTTCCATTGCAAAAAATGGTTCTCATTTTTTGGAATGCTGATTTGGCTTGTGCTGTTCGGCTCTTTATCTCACTTGAGCATCTACCTTCTGATGTTAATAGGGTACCAAGATATTTCACTTTTTCAACTTGTGCTAATTTTGTGTTATTAATTATTAAACAACCTAATCACAAACTTCTAAATCAAATCTAAACATAAACTTCCAGATACAAACAAGACCTAACCATGAACATATACACAAACACAACCTAAACAAAGAAACACAATAAAAGCTTTCCAGAAAGCTTACTACAAATCTATCAACATGTCTTAACTTAAATGTAAACCACTTAAGATAACCTAAAAACAAATCTTTCAACATAAACTAACCTTCTTAAAATAGCCAAAAACACATCAAAACCTCTCAAAATAAATTAAAAATCAAACATCTCAAAACAACCAGACATGCAAGTCTCTTATCATAAACTAAACCTCTAAACACAAACAATAATGCAGATCTCTGAATATTATCTAAGCACAAACCTCCCACAAAAGTTTCATGTCCCTCAGCTCCAACCACAACAGTTCCACTTTACTAGTAGTGATCACACTAACAAGATGAGGATTCTGAGTCAAGATGCCCTCACCAAATGATGCACCAGGTCCCAGGGTACACAGTGGCAGACCTGCCTAAAATAAAAGATAACTCCTTACTGTATGATTTCTTGTTAAGGAGTGCATGCAGGATGTTAGCTATGATAAAATAATAGCCATTTTGCCTTAGTAGTAGCCATGATGTAAATATGGTGGATGTTTTCCAAATTTAACAAGTGAGAATTCATAGATTTGAAGTCAGACAAGTCGGGTGATTGGACTAATGAAACAGTGACACATTGCATCTTCTCTAGAGATCCAGTAGGATTGTGAAAAAAAAAGCACAAAAAAACATACCCAGTAGGTTTTTTTATTGAAAAATACAAGTAGCAATTAGTGCAAAGAAGAATTCAACACAGTTAATCTGCATGATGGAGGAGCTTGTAAGCCAGGCCCAACTTGTATGAACTTGATTGTGGCTTGAAGTGCACATTAGGTAATGTATTTTCATGTAGCTCTAGAAATGTTTTTTAAAGTAAATTAAAAAAAATATCTCTGAGGATTATCGCTTGAAGCTGTGCCGTAACATGCTATGAGAGGTACTCTCAGCAGGTGGACAGCCGTTGTGTTGAAGACACTGAGTAAATATGGAGTACAACAAGTACAATGAAGTTACATCTGTACCTTGTGAGTCCCATAGTGAAACATATAAGAAGTGCTTAGAAATTCACTGTTGAAAAGCAATGTTCTTATTTAGGATAGGTCTATGCTTCAATTAATATTATTCATCAGATAGCATATCCTGGACAGGATATAGTAATCATCACAACCTTTCAAAACTCCTGCTGATCTTGAGCCAGTTTTCCTGCTTCTGTGAGTGTCATTGCAGGTGTTTTTGATATCTTATTTATATCTTCCTCATGGCCTACCTCATTTCCGTTGCCCTGGTATCATCTCCACCATCCTGGTCTTTTCAAGGCTGTCTTGTCATTTGATATGGTCAAAATATTGTAATTTCTTAAGAGAACCTTATGTTTAGCCAATTTTCTTTTACTGTAAATTCTCTAAGAATGTCCCAATTGGTGATATATTTAATTTTTACATAGGCTGTCCTTATTTCTTAGCATAAATGTAATCAGTAGTTTGTCATTGCTTTCTGAATGGCTCTGGCTGCTTACCAGTTTGTAC
This sequence comes from Meghimatium bilineatum, assembly GCA_034231615.1. Lineage (NCBI taxonomy): Eukaryota > Metazoa > Mollusca > Gastropoda > Stylommatophora > Philomycidae > Meghimatium > Meghimatium bilineatum. The sequence goes on from CM067304.1 coordinate 36,989,005, forward strand.
CTGATTGCCATCCACGCCCCCACCTTTGAGGCCATTGTCAAACAATTCAATCATCCGCCCTCTCCACAAGTGGCCCGGTGGATGGGGACACCTGCTTATTAACTCTTAGTGGACCAGAGACAAAACCAGCAAATAGGGAAAAATGACAACTAGGCTGTCGCAAGCGATGATACCAGGGCAACGGAAATGAGGTAGGCCATGAGGAAGATATAAATAAGATATCAAAAACACCTGCAATGACACTCACAGAAGCAGGAAAACTGGCTCAAGATCAGCAGGAGTTTTGAAAGGTTGTGATGATTACTATATCCTGTCCAGGATATGCTATCTGATGAATAATATTAATTGAAGCATAGACCTATCCTAAATAAGAACATTGCTTTTCAACAGTGAATTTCTAAGCACTTCTTATATGTTTCACTATGGACCAAGGTCCACTATACGTTAAAAGATCTACATAGTTTAGTCAGCTAGCTAAAGTTGTTTCCTGGTAGATGGTGCTGTCATACACAAGCAGACATGAGGAGTTAATACTATTAAAAATTAAAAAATAAATTTCCTTATCCAGGATAGGTCTATGCTTAAATTAATATTATGAACAATTTTAAAAATCTATAAGAAGAAAAATACACACATACAACATATAGAAATATCAAAACAGGATAGAAATAGATCAGTACATTCAGAAACAAGCAATCAAAACAAAAATGTTAGGATTAACTCATAGTAGACAATCTTTAAAACCATTGTATTATTAACTACTTAGCACTATTGCTCGCTGGAGTAAGAAGAAGAGGGAGACCTAGAGAAACTCTACGAAGAACCATTAATAGAGAAGGCATGTCAATGAACCTAAACAACACACAACAATTGAAAGAACTGGCAACACAAAGACAGAAATTGAAAGCTATGGTTTCTGCCCTATGCGCGCCTATGGCCCTGGAGGAACATAACATAACATAACTATTGCCCACTAATATAAAGTCATGTCATGTGTCATGGTGTCCACAACAAGTTCCATTTATTACACTATTTGAGGGTTCTCATTATAAAAATATGTTTACTAAATATTTCCTGTTATAAAAATATGTTTACTGAATATTTCCTGTTATAAAAATATGTTTACTAAATATTTCCTGTTATAAAAATATGTTTACTGAATATTTCCTGTTATAAAAATATGTTTACTGAATATTTCAACTGTATTAGATTCAGACATTTATAATATGTAAAACTAATTTAGGAAAAGATGTATATTAATGTTTCTATGGGTGTGGTACTTATTATAAATATATGAAGTTTGGAGGGTAAGGAATTTATTCGGGCAAAACTGAATGCATTAGTAAACTAAAGTGGTATTAACACTGAATATTTCAATTTATAAAAGTAACTAAAGTGAAACGAAACAAGAAAAATATACCTTGTAAAAATACACAAAATTCTTATATTGTTAAAATATATTTGGACAAAGATTGTGTCTATAAAATAAAAAACATGCAGAATATCAATCATAGGCTTATACTATCTTGAAAGATTCAGGGTTCCACAAAAAACATTTGGTTTTACAGAGTAACTACCCTTAAAAATATGCATGCAAAAATGGCTAAGATATATGTATAAAAAAATGCTACACCATATAATATAAGGTTAAGAATTTACATGCGCCTAACATATGGATACAAATTAGATCAGGTTAGATAATAGAGCATTGGCTTATCACCCAAAGATTCTAGATTAAACCTGATATCTATTCTCCTATTGACACAAATGTGTACATATACAAAAATACCATGAACTTTGACTCCAGCGAAGAAACTGAAAATATAACATGACTACAGGTCTAAACAAAGAAGATGAAGAAAAGAAAAAGAAAGGGACATGCATCCCTAGTTTACTAACCTTGACCCTGTTCTTCTCTGAGATGTAGACTGCAAGACTACCAGAGAGTACAGTGTACCAATTACTGCCATATTCTCCTTGCCTTATCACTGTAACATGAAACGTCATTAGTATTTATTAACTCTTAATTTTCTGTAAACAGCTAAAACTAACCCTTAGCCCAGGTGTTCTAAACCTGTTCAGATTGTGAACACTGCCAACATATACTGTGTGAGCCCCATAACATATAATTGGAAATACATATATATTTATATTTTTGGCCATATAACCTTCATTACACTGCACACCGATTCCCCTCCTTTCCCTCCATGAGGATAGTAACACTGTTCTGATTTGTACATCAGCTTGTTTTACATATGGGACTCATGATTGTTCGTGCTTGTGAGCATTGTTAGTGCTCATGATTGTTAGTGCTTGTGAGCATTGTTAGTGCTCATGATTGTTAGTGCTCATGATTGTTAGTGCTCATGATTGTTAGTGCTCATGATTGTTAGTGCTCATGATTGTTAGTGCTCATGATTGTTTAACTTGCATAGAAGAAGCATTTATATCCTTCCCTTCTTTCTTGCCAACCTGTCAGCCTTGACATTTCCAAGAAACATTGCAATAGTTTGTTTTAATTCCCAAAAATTATGGGTGATGATTCACTTCTTTCCTATCTGGATTTGAAGGGGGTAGGAGGTTGCTACAATGCTGTCTTGTACACTGTAACTGTATTAGAAGACGACAATCACAGTTTCGGGATTCATGTCCTGAGAAGAGGTGGGTTGGAGAACATCATAACAACTGGAAAGATCAAGGGTAAGAGAGACAGAGGAAGACAACATGAGAAAATGTTGAATGGCTTGAAAGCCTGGCATGATGCAGAATCATCAGAACCTATATTTAAATGTATAACAAACAGAGGACTGTGGAGAGACATGATCGCCTAGGCCGGAAGGAATGATACCAATGAATGAAGGAATGAAGCAGGAGCCCCACATATCACTATGAAAGCACAAGGTTGAGAGTGCCTGCCTTAGGTCAACCCAGTGTCGATAAGCCAATAAATCATACATGTTAATAGTGATTTTTAAACATATTACAAGAGATAGAGCAACCCTTTCTGAGATAAAGTGTTAACCACTAACTTGCCAGGATTGAGATATCCTTCCCTTCTTTCTTGCCAACCTATCAGCCTTGACATTTCTAAGCAACATTGCAGTAGTTTCTTTTAATTCCCAGAAATTACAAATTATGATTCACTTCTTTCCTATGTGCATTTGGATGGGGTAGGAGGTTACTACAATGCTTTCTTTCATACTCATAAGACTTAACTCAACAGCATGCAATGTATGAGAAGAATCCTTCTACTTAAAGTCGGTCTATAAATGAATGCATTGAGAAGAATATTTCTACCTACTGTTGGTCTATGTGTAAATACATGCATAGCAGTCACAGCAAGCAGATTCACTAAACTTACGAGCATCTGGAAATTCAAAGACATAGGAAGAAACACCAAGTTAAAACTATTCAACTCCTGAGTTATTCCATCATTGACTTATGGTAGTGAAAGCTGGAAATCAACACAGCCAATGGACCAAAACATAAACAGCTTTGAAAACAAATGCCTCAGAAAATAGTTGAATATAAAATGGAACGATTTAATCACAAATATTGACCTAAAAAATAAAACACACCATGAATATGTTTCAAATGTTATAAGAAAATTTAGACGGAAATACCTCGGACATGTTCTTAGACTAGATGAAAACAGACTAATTTCTAAAGGTTAACAACACAACAGACTGAGGAACAGAGGGAATGATCCAAGAACTCATAATGCAGCACTCAAAGTCATACGATACAATAATTTACACAGATGGCTCAGTAACACAAGAAACTAACTAGTGTGGTTGAGGTTTCGTAGCAAGAAATTAGCTGAGAAGTCAGCTGCGTACCCCACTACAACATCGAGTATGAGAATGGAAATAGAAGTGGTGACAGCAGCTCTCACTTGGCTGGTGATGCAACCACCAACAGACTCAGTGATTCTATCAGACTCTCAAAGTATGCTACGCAAGATAGAAAAGTGTATGATCAGAACTGAATGGGTCACTCTTCTCAACAACGCGCAGAGCATTACATGGATTACTGTCTGGGTCATATTGGGGTCAGGGGAAACGAAAGAGCTGATGTGTTGGCTGGTAAAGCCCTGCTGAACGGCACCGAGATAAGAAGAGGTAGGATTGAATTGATTCAAGCAGTCATGAATACCCTACCAGAAGATGAGGAGGAGGTTGAATGAGACAATGTACATATTCAGAAAATTGTAGAAATGGCAATGGGAGAAAGTGCTCCCTCTCTGGAAAGATCAGAAGAATTCATGATCAGCAACTGACACTGAGCTTATACACTTTTAGATGGCTGATGGAACAGCAAGCAGAGCATTTATGAGAATACCCCCAGTGCTGTGACCCTTGTTCCTAATCAAGAAACAGAGTTGTGGAGAAAAATGATCTCCTACTTCACTTGGTATAACACGATTGATTGATTGACATACCTTATGAGAAATATAAAAAACAAAGGAAAATAGAGGGTGGTGATTCCTTCTTCACGTCCAGAATAAATGAGCTGGTCTTGAAATGTGATGTCCTCAGAAATGAGCATTACTGTGGGTTAGAAGAATGTGTTGTCAACAAGAGAGAACAAACTATTAGTACCATACCTGTGGATATACTATGGGAGAGATTCATAGCACCTATAAATGTGTCCCATTGCAGTGATGATTACCTGATGACTAACTAACTCTAACTACCTAAGAGAACAGATTTACTACTTAATCAATACTAACAGAATTGATGCCTTTGAGATGTGGAGAATAGGGAGAACATCATGGAAAGAGAAGAAAACGAATAAAGAGGTGCTAAAACACTTAATATGAAGAAAGAATTACTAAGAGAAATAAATTTCAGGCAAATAAAATATTTTGGATATATTAAAAGACATGACACCTTGTTGAAGACCTTACTTGAGGGTAAGTCAAAGGGAAGCGAGTAAGAGGTAAACAGAGATACAAGTGGGAGAGTAACATCACAAGATGGGCAGGTTACAGTCTAGCAGAGTGCACCACAAAAACAAGAGACAGGGAATGTTGGAGATCTGTTGCAGCCAACCTTCGTTGTGGAGATGGCAATTAATGATAATGAACTAACTAAACAACTATTGTTCCCAAGAGAAAGACAACACATAACAAATAGGGAATTTGTAACTGTACCTAGAATATTCTCATCCAACTTGTCATAATGCACATATGTGCACAACTGTTGCAGAAGTGATGGGTGGAACTTTTCCATTGCTCCTTGCTCCTTCAAGTGAGTAAATGCTCTGTTGACATCATCAGAACTTCGATCACTTTGCCTGCACACAAAATTAAACAATTGTTTTAATTGAAAAGGATACTAAATGTTACTATTATTTATAGAACTCTTACAGAGAGAAAACATATAAGATGGATTTACCCCATCTTATATGTTGATAATATATGATGATTATATGATGATAATATTTCTCCTTCACAAGCAGAGAAGAGCATGTTATTGAAAAAGGTCAAGTTAGGTCTGTCTCAGATGAATGATGAGCTCAAACTCAGCACTGAAAAACTGTTATTGTGTGAGCAGGAATGTAGTAGTTCTTGAGATGAGTGAAAACAGTCTCATATCATTTACACTTTTCCCTCTTTCAAACCATGTGCAGTTAGTTACTTAGTTAGTCGTTGGACCATCGTCATTGCACTCCGGACAAGTCCATAGGTGCTCAGATCTCTCCTTGAGTGTAGCCGTCATTACACGTTGACTGACGGTCGCAGTACGCAGTTGATTGAACATTATTCTTTCTTGCCCACGAAACCGCTCCTTTCTAGTGACACCACATTTCAAACCAAATTCCTTTATTCTAGTCATGGAACAAGAGTCACCGTCGCTTATACAGTCATTTGCTCATGCTTTTTCCCGTAGGGCATTCAAAATGTCTGCTCGATTCATTGCTCCACCAACAACCATAGTAACAGCGTGTGCGCCCAACCTATCTGCTCTCTCATTACCCTGGACTCCCGCATGTCCAGGCACAAAAATGAAAATCACTTTACGCATACAGGAATTATTAACTGCATCCAGCCACTGTTCCTGAATGTATCCCACCTGAACTTTCACAATCATGCTCATCGAGTTACTAAGTATGCAGGCATGCTCGCAGATAGTTTGCGAGCAGACCCATTGCAAAGCTTTGGTTACTGCCAAAACCTCCATTGTCATGCTGCTTGTCATCTGAGCGAAAGCACCACTTTACTCTCTGATGGTTTCTCCCCACCTTTGAGCAGTGAAGGCCCAGGCACTTCTGATGTGTCTCTCAACTGACCCATTTGTATATAGAATCATATCACTATCCCTGAAATTTTCACCGATTAGAGCGAGTACCTCCGACTCCACCACTGTCGGACACCATTCCCTGCATTCTCTACTGAGTGTTATTATTACTTTGAAGACTGTCTGACAATCTAAGGGCCCACAACTCCATTCTGTACCAGGTAGCACATCCTCCAATCTGCACACACGCTGTATAATATCTTCTGCGCGCCCCATCCACGACTTTTCTCTCTTAAGTCAACTGCCTTTCACTTTGAGAGAATTTCAGGGTGTAGAGGATGTTCTTTATCAGCGGTGATTTGTAGGTAGTCCAGTTCCCTGCAGATTTGCATTCTTTCCTCTGCAGTACAGTGTGCAATCCTATTGTGATTGAGAGATGTCTTCATGTAGTCCTTGAAAAGTTTTTTCTGGCAATAAACACATATGTTTATTTTATCATGCAGATATAATGTAAACATGAACAGAGCTGTTCCTTATTCATTGTGTCAGCTGGTATGATCTTGCTAAAGACAATTTGGTTGAAAGGTTGATTTTTGTGTGTTATTAGTGATTAGTAAAACTTCATTAGCTTCTTCCAAGTTTCACCACAGGGATACAATAATCAACTGGTTATTTTAACCAACAAGCTTGTGTTTCCATGAAGGTTTGAAAGTCTCACAAATACCAACCTTTACCCTCTCTCCACAGACCACATGTTTCCTGGTGTGAGTCCCATGTAAAGTTGTTATAATAGCAGCTTCTGTCTCTGACCCAACTTTTGTCTGGGCTGGGTGTTCCCTGACATTGTATGCAAAGCATCTTGCATAAGCAAGACATTTCTAATGCAACAACTTTTATGGTTCGTTGTTTGCATCAAGGTCTGGCACTGATAAAACAGTGTTAGCAGGAAAATCAATTTGCATGAACATATTCCAAAACAAAAATGTGAACATGAACAGCAAAATATCATACAAAATTACAATTGTTCCATTATTTTGCTACCAATTCCAAATTTGAACACTAACAACAAAAGATAACATAAAACTTGTTATAGCATAAATGACAAGTTTACATAGAATTCTCAGCATAACAATAAGAGACAGACTCTAAAATGAAAACATCAGAAGATTTTAACTAACACAGTTTTGGATTACAGAAGAACACCACAGATTAAATAGTCCACACATGTCACTAGACTATCATCAGACATCATTCCCCTAGAAAACAAATGCCATACAGACACAATGGATACAAAGCTAGAGGATTTAGCTAAATAATGGGTAAACCCCCCCCCCCCCTTTCCATTTTTTAATAAAAGGATAAAATGGTTATCAAATACTCATGAAAAAAATCATTTAAAAATATGGAAAACACACAGAATTGAGCGAATTACCTATTTTTATTTTAGGTAAAACAACTCTCCTTCCCCCTTACTGAAATATACAGTCCTGCAAATATGGAGCATACAGTATGGCTGTCACCAAAGAACTCTCCTACCTGTGATGCTGCAAGGTGCATGGTACAAAGAGATAAAGTGGAGAGAAGGAAGAAGTGACATGTTTGCTTTGGTAATATAGACTATCAGTATGCATATGTTATATATCTAATGAATCAGATTCTGTCCAGACTACTGTCAAGTCAATTCTATTAACTAGTTGCTTTGGTTAAATAAAATATACTTCTTATGGTAAGGTACCCTCTTTTCAACCATGGACATTAGTTCAATGATGCTATATTAGAGCATTTAACCATAAAAATTAGTGGAAGTTGCGGTCCTGAATCCAGTCACTATGACCACAATGTTAACCAGTATTGGTTATTATATTTGTGTAATGATGATTGAGTGTATAACTTGCATTTAACTTGAATTTATAACATATAACATATAATGTAAGTATAGTTATTTACAGAAAGAGAAAGAACATCCATGGGTCTTCCAGAGTGCAGTTACATTGTTTCACTAACAAATTAAATGAGGTATACATGAGTGTTCACAATCGTTCTTACTTTTTCAATAAACAGGAATACCAAGTGATCATATTCCTCTGTTTCTGTCGTCCTTTGCTACGAGCAGACGTAGTAGAATTGTGTGACATATCTTTTGTATGTAGCCATCAAGTCTGTGTTATATATGGTTAGAAAGTAAAGAAATTAACAACTTATACAGAAAGATGCCACCAACCAGTATCTTACAAGGTCTTAAAGTTAAGTAAAGAATAGTGATACTGTTATCTGCCATGTATGTCATAAGAGGCGACTTAGGATGTTTTGGGATGGAATTGGCTGCTATATCCCATACAGGGTTAAAATTACCCAGAAGCCATGCTGAAGTTGAATGTGTCTTTCCGAAAGGTGTAGATATCATATTTGATGGTGAGATGTTCTGAGTCCTCTGGGTTCTGTGCGATTTCTGCAGCAGGTATATTATACCATACTATAGTGATAACCTATCCTTTGTGGCCTAATCTATCTTGTCTGAAGCATTCAAAGACTCTGATGGAGAATCTGTTGCTGTCATAAGATGTGTCTTCTGAATGCCAAACGCAATCTTTTGTCTGTGGAGGAAATTTTTTCTTTGTAGTTCTAATTTTTTCTTTGCAACACCCTCACTGTTCCACTGCATGATTTTGATTATGTTTATGTAATTGGTTAGGCCGGTTGCTCTACTCTGTTTAATCCAGGGTCCCCGATACACACAGTGATCATCAGTAGCTTTTGGTGGACCTATTCGAGGCTGTGGGTCCGGAGTTTCTCCTGCCTGGTGATGAATCACAGGAGCAGCCCCATTTCGTGTAACGAATCTGAGCATAGTCATTAACTTTATGATGCGTAAATGTCCTGTTTTCATTGCTGGGTACCCACGCCTATTCAGGCCGACATGTTCCATCTTTGGTGAAGGAAGATATGGAGTCTCTCTATCCATGTTCTTGAGTATCCCAGCACTACCCACAAGACATCGGAGGTTTGTGAAGTGGCCTTCTGTTTTTCTGTTGGGGATGTCTTCCATATCCTATCTACCGATGGTAACTGGCAGGCAGCAAATAAAAAAAATAAAAATTCCCCTCTCCTCCGGCGCGCTCCTGACATGGAGTTAAAAACCCCATGTCAGTAGCATATTCTTAAAGCGGCTCATACACGCCTGAAGCTGCTGGTCACTGGACTTTTTTTCTTCTTATTTCGTTCACTTGAAACATGTCTATATCTGTAAGTCTGTCTCCTGAATAAAACTCACTGTCCTTTGTAGTTCATACAGTGGCCCATAGAGCTTTGATTCTAGTGTTGTTTCCTCTGGCTAATATGTCTGCCTCAGCGTTTCTTGCTCAGAACACTCTTGAAGTATATGCTTGGCACTCTGTGCTGCCTGTCCACATGTACACATGGCCGTGTTGCCAATCTTGAACTTTGTATACATGTGACTGCGGAGTCAGTTGTGTCCTGTTCTGAGGTGCAGAATTATAACTTGTTCTGATGTAACTGGACATATGGGGTATTTCAGTGGAGATATCATCACCGTCTGATATCACTCCCTGTCCTGTTATGCAGCAATACTGCAGCTAACACTCCATATATGGAGGCCATTCCACTATCCACCATCTGTGGAGATGCCTGGTAGGGGTTGGTAGCCTCCCCAGGAAAAATTGCAGGAGATCTCTACTGCGACAGGTCAAGCACACAGCAGTGTGTAAATGTGTGTTTAGAATATATATAATAAATAAGTAGACATAGTTTCGTAACTTTAATTTTTTTTAAAGTTTGAATAAAAACATAGTTTGTAAGTTCCATTTTAAAGTTCATAATGACTTTGTAGGGTTGGATGATCATTATAACAATATATATCAGTCTCTTCCAGCTTTAGAGCGGCATCAGCAACTTCCTCATGACATGTGGATTTTTTTCATACATTTTGAATGCAGCACTTTGCCCCAATAAACATGTGACACTTTACTCCAAACCGTATTGTTAGCAACTATCATAAATTCTGATGAAAAACAAAATAGCCTGACAAGATAATGAGCTTAATTAATTAACAACACAACATATATTTCAATTTAAAAATGTCAAAAATCATGATATTAATGATAACAGCTGGCAGAGTGCGAGAAGTTGCCAAAAAAAAAAAGATTTAAACACAGTGAATAAATAGTATTCCGCATTTTTGAAAATTGACTCGTCCTTGACCTATCAAACTCCATTGTATCAAATATTGCAATGTTGGTATCGAGTCCCGTGTGCTACCAAAAAAATCCAAAGGCTCTAGAAAAACCTGATGCAACCTTTTACCCTATGCGATACTTTACCTCCTGCAACCCTATCTGTAATATTCTATAACATTCTTTGTGTATTGTTATGATAGGAATTTCAAAACAGTTCACAAACCGTTATACAAATCTCAGTTTTGTAAAATTTCTATTAAGAAACGGATTACCAACAAAATAAGGCTATTTAGAATATCTGGCACAAAAAAAGTGGTCTGTGGTTTTCCACAGGTGAAACTTTGTGTCAGCACATTTAACATTTTAATTATATCCTATGCATGCATAGGCCTATATCATTTTCTACATATTTAACACCAAATAACATTTTAAACAGCAACCATCATAATCATCAAGTTCATATAATTCACTGTAATTTGAGAAAGACCTCCCTATAATAAAATATATTTCAACAATATTTTTCGGGACACAAAAAAATTAATTTTGGTGTACTAAAATAACAATAATTCATAAATTATTATCAGCTCTGTTCTATTAAAAGTTTATAACATTTCTGGAGCTAAAAAATAATTCTGTTCAGACTATAAAATAATTACGTCAAATCAGTTAAACAATCATAGTTTGTTATATTTTGGCCCTACTTACTGCTTTTGATTTCCAGATATATTCACATGGTTCAACAGAATACACTGGATGCCAATGCAATTCACATAAAAATTATAAATTTCTTACATATTATAGGCCTATTGCATATTATAAATGCAAACTACTGAGATGTATACAAAGTAATGATGCCAAAAAACTCCTGAGAATATCATGGACAGAAAGATGAACCAACGCAGATGTCGCTCAGACCTGAACATAGAAAAAAAAGACTAGGCCTATTGTCTATCCCCAAGTGAATGATGGTTGATCGTATTCACACTTGCCGTTAAGCATAGGAGCTTAAGTTATTGCTCCAAGACCAGATGTGTTGCCTTTGTTGCACTAAATTCATATATATTCAAGACTATCTTGATGTTTTCTATCCAGTGTTTTCTTGGTCTATCCTTGACCTTATACACAGATATTCTTTTGCTATATTCTCTTATTCGTATTTGGTTTGGGTTCATAGAAAAATACTGGCTCCTCATAACTATAAAAAAATCCCAAGATAACATATTTCGGACATATAAGAGACAATGATTTAGAGAGATTAATCATGGAGGGAAAAGTTCAGGGAAAGAGAACAAGAGGTCGGCCAAGACACAGTATATCGAAGACCTACTTAACATAACAATGGATGAGTCAGCTTGCACAGAAATGAAAGGCTTACAGAATGGCAGTGAGGACAACGTTCTGCAATGGACACGTCACATAGAATTCCAAGATACATAGTAGATAGCATCATAGATCAATGTAGGCCTACATTATTTTGATGCCAAATGTTTTCGAAAATAATTCATAACGTAATTTTTTCTAGAATTGACGTACAGACTTTGTTGAGGTAGTAGGCCTATCCTTGAATTTCAATTTTCAATGCAGTGCTATCTTTATTCTGTTGACAGTTGTATTTATTGCTTTATAATGCTAAGTTACTGTAACTGTAACACAGTTTGATGAGCTTGAGTTTACACACTACTCATCATTATCAGTTGCCAAGCAGGCTGGCGTAGGCGATCATGGCTCTCCACAACTATCTTCAGTTTTATGTGTGGGGGTTGTTGTTGTTTCCCTGCCATGCCAGATTGTTAAACTGTCTCATATCTTCTCACGTTGTTGCCTTCTATTTCTGTTGCCTTCAATTTTGCCTGTTGTGATTACTGTTCTCCAAACCTACATGTCTTATAAAGAAGATTGTCTTTTAAACATATTGATTAAGCTCCTGTCGTATTTAAAACTCTTTCAACATCACATTGACATTAGTTAGGTACTTGGACATCCGGGATTTGCTTGTACAGAAAATTTTGCTCAAGTTATACATTTCTTGGACTAATGTTTACATTTAGTAATTTTTGCCGTTTTTCGTGTCTGCAACCAGATGTATTATGTTCTTTAACCATTTTTCTTTTTATATAGGCCTATGTAACTTTTAAGGATGCAGCTCGATAACGGTAGTTAATTTTTTTAATAAAACATCAACATTTGTTTTATTTATGCAAATTGGCTGTCATTTTGAATATTAATTAGTTGTACATGCTTCTGAGAATTACAGCAATGTAATCAACAGATGTGTCTTGTCTTTGTGAATACAAAAATATATAGTTTCTGTGGTATTTTATTATGTTTAATAGATATTTAATTTATTTTCATTATAATTATGCAAATTAGCAGCCATTTTGAATATCAATTAGTTCTGTGTCCATCTGAACATTCCAGAAATGTGATAAACTTAAGCGTCTTGTCTTCACGAACACAAAAATGTATAATTGAAAATAACTAAGATAATTAAGAAATTATCAGCTCAGTTACATTTTTGTGGTCAAGTTTTATTTATATTTTCCTATGTGTCATGTAAATTATTTTGATGTGAAATTAATTCGAAAAAAATTCATAACTTTTTTCAGGGTTGGCGTACATACTTGGTTGATGTATCGTTGAATTGCAATTTTCAAGGGCTATCTAAATATAGTACTTTTAATGATGTAGTATTATTTTGAAAATATTGTCCAAGTACCTACACCTACAATGTCCTACATTAGTAGTTTTCCTGGCAATCCATGCCATTCTCAGCATTATTCTGTAGAATAACATCTCTACGCATCTAACTTCCCACTTTCCTGTTTGTTTATTGCTCAAGACTCGCATACTTTTATACTACACACTTAAGACACCACATTAGTACTAGGCCTAGATACTAACTAGTACTACTACTTTAGTACTACTTTTACTTTTACATTTTTAAAATTTAGTCCAAGTTTACTGAGCTAAATGTGTACATGAGTTGACTCTAGCAGGTTTTAAAATTACAACTTTATATTATGAGAATAATGGAGATGTGTATTCAACAAAGCTAATCATTCCAATATATTATTTTAATTTTATTATTATGTAATTATATCTATGCATGGTTAGACCTACGTACATTGTACTATTCACATACAACAGGCGCCATGTTTATTGATAAACAATAATAAAATGAACTTCAACCTTTGGCCAGGTCATGGCTTTTATAAGAGGAAAATTAGAGTAGGCCTATGCTACAATATAGTATTGTGTACGAGTCGACAGCACCAGCCAATATCTCTAAAATATAAACAATACAAAATAAGGCTCTCTCAACAATAGCTAGGGTGACCAGAGAAACATCTGCTGAAGCAGTTAAAATAGCTGTAGGAATAATGGCATTATCCCTAAGAAGGAAAGAACTGAGACTTAGCTACCGGTCTAAACGGTACTACGCATCCAGGATATAAATCATTCAATAGCTCTGTTAACTTAAGTTCTCAATTGGAAGCAATCGAGTTCCAGAGGGGTGGCTAACAAATTCATAGCTTGACCAAATGTTCGAGCTTAGAGAGTTAATCATCATCATTATCATCATCAGGTGATCATTGCTCTCCACAGCTCTCTGTCTCCAGTATTATGTATCAAGCTCGCTGTTGTTTCCCTGTCGTGCCAGGTTGTCAAACTGTCTAATATTTTCTCACGTTGTCGCCGAGTCTCTGTTGCCTTCATTCTTGCCTGTTGTGACTATGTTCTCCAAACCTCCCTGTCTCGTGAAGTTGCCAAAAAAAAAAAGAAGATTGTCTTTTTCTTATATTGTTAATTAAAGTCCGTTTCGCATTTGACTCTTTCAACACCTCCACATTAGTTTTCCCGGCAGCCCACCGCGTTCTCAGCATTCTTCTGTATAACCACATCTCTATTGTCTCTAATTTCCCACTTTCCTACTTGTTAATTGTTCAAGACTCGCATCCATATGTTAGTGTATGTGTTACATAGCACTGCCGAATTCTGAACCACACCTCTAATGACAAGGTCATAGGCCCTATTGCACATTTTTTTCCTTCATTTTTCTGAATGTTGTTTTTGCCTGCCCTATTCTGCTTCTTATTTCTGTTGAACTTCTTCGATCTGCTGTAATCGTTGTACTTAAATACTTGAATTGGTGGAACTATTTTAATACTATATCATTCACTTTGTTCTTACACGCTATGGGATTTTGTTTCTTTGAAATAACAATTACTTCTGTTTTCTTAATATTTAGGAAGAGGCCTTTCTCCTTACTTTCTGTCACTACAACAATAATTAAATCTTGAAAGTCTTCCTCACTTCTAGCAATCAGTACCGTGTCATCCGCATATCTTAAATTATTTATGTTGTGTCTTCCCACCGATATTCCTGGGATATCAACTATTGCACGTATTATTTTTTTCACTGTATAACGAGAACAGGTCTGGTGAAAGTAAACATAACTGTCGAACTTGTTTTATTTTTTTGAAAGTGACTAAATTGGTTTCTTATTCTTATTGCTACTGTTTGCTGCCAGTATTGTTCTTGATGCTTTTTATATCTGTACGGTTGATGTTCAAATTCTCTACCATGTGTATAACTTCATTGTTTAACTTTATCAAATGCTTTTGTGTAGTCAATGAAACAGGGGTACAAGTATGTTTTTACCTCAATAGACCTCTATTATTGTTCTGAAAAGTTATTTTCAGCATTGTTGGTACCTTTGTCTTCTACGAAGCCACATTGTTCTGGACTTATTTATGTTTTTATTTTGTTTTTCACTCTCTTCATGATGACTCTGAGAAGTATTTTTGTTAGTTGGCCCATGAGGCTGATTGTACAGTGCTCTTCCCATTCGTTGGTCCCCGGTTTCTTTGGTAAGGCTCTAAATATGGACCTCATTGTCATCGGCTATGTGTCCGCTATTACATGTCATTCAGGAATTTGGTGAGTATTTCTACTCCAAATTCACATAAAGCTACTAATTTCTCTAATGTGATTGTCTGGTCCTGAGGCGTTGCTATTTTTATGTGCCATAGGGCCTTCATTACTTTTGCTGTGAGTTTTGACAACAATTGTGCACACACAAAATATTTTTTTTAAACCACAATTTAAAAAAAAGTGCTAAATATATTAAGAAAATGTTACAAGACTCCCCAATTATAATTAATCTCTATTAGGTAATATTAAAAATAGCTTTATTCCATATCTGTCAAATTCAAGTCAGGAAAGTCTCATTCACTTTCTGTGGTATTTTCTAGCTGTACTTGGGAGGTCTATATGTAGGCCTACAGGTTGTGAAATCATGATGATGTTGATAGCTGAAACAAACTTTCATAAGCGTTCTGTGATCAATCTTTTTTTTTTTTTTAAGAACACGAGTAGTTTATAATCACATATCACGAACTCATTTATCATACCTAAAAACGTTCATAAGCGTTCTGTGATCAATCTTTTTTTTTTAAAACACGGGTAGTTTATAATCACATATCACGAACTCATTTATCATACCTAAAAATTCCATATTTTAAAGAATAACTGTATGGTTCCTCGAAAGACACTCTACTGCAGTTTGTGACACAGCTTGTGAAGATAAAGGCTCACCATTCCAACCAGCTGCATATGAGAAACGTCAGACTTTAATTGTGATTAATCAATAATATAAGAAATAGACAATCTTAATTTTTTTGCCACGTTATGAGACAAGGAGGTGTGGAGAACATAGTGACAACAGGCAAAATTGAAGGTAACAGAGACAGAGGGCGACAACGTGATAAAATATTAGACAGTTTAAAACCTTGCAACGATCCGGATTTAACACTGAAGATAGAGTGCTGTGGAAGGCCATGATCATCTACGCCAGCCGACATGGCAACTAATGATGATGCCATTATCAACAACGTGTAGGAAACAGTATCGAGTTGCAAACATAGGCCCTATGCCTACGTTTGTTACTTTTATATCTTTCCTAAATGTGAAAGTATTTATTTCTTCCCTGAGTGATTGTTCAGCTGAAGCTTTCTTATTATGTGCTGTATTAGCTCACCTCTCAATATCTTTTAATATCCCCGCTATTTAACACTTACAGTATTTACAATATCATTTAGTATAATCTATTATTCTCTACTCTTATTAGTAGCCATTTTAAAAATCTCGAATCGTTGAGCTACTGTGATCTTAAATGCTGAGGATAATTATTTCTCATAATGAAACTGAGATAAGAGTTAGGCCTACCTGGTAAATTAAATGGTGGTGCAGTCATAATGAAGATGCTGGAACAAAAAGTCCATATTCCATCAAACGATGACATGTATCCAGCGCAATCTCTTTATAACGAAACCTTTAAATATAGGCAGTCACAAGTGTACACATGATATACATGGAATGCCTGGAATTCAAGAGCCAGATAGACTTTATACTCACAAAAAGAAACAATAGACGAAAAATAACAGACGCACGAGTAATACCTAACATGTGTGCAGACATTGACCATACGGCAGCAATAATAACAGTCAAAACAAACAGCGGAAAAAAACAAGCGCCAAGGACAACTAGATATACTGAAATTGGAAGAACTAAACATTCGCGAAAAATATATCCAGGTAGTTAACGAAGAATTCGCAAAGCTGCTAGAAAACACACAACACATAGAAGAAGAATGGAAATATTTCAATACTGATGCCATCATATAAACAGGAGGATATATATGCGGATATAAAAACCATAAAGGCGCGAAACCAAAAATAACAGATTGGTGGACAGATTGGTGAACAGATTGGTAAAGAACGCAACAAGAGATAATAAAACAAAAAAACTGGCAACAAACAAAACGCACGAAGATTACTTAGCATACAAGACAGCAAAGAATAACACCTAGAAAATAATCAAATCTGCAAAACTTAAGTCATGGAAAGAATATGGGGGAATGCTTAACGAAAATAGACAAAATGCACCAAAGATGTTCTACAAGAAAGTACAAAACATGAGAAGTAAAAAAGACACGAACTAACAGAAATAATCAACGATGAACACATCAACGTACTAAAATAGGCCCCAAGAAATCATTGGAAAATGGAAAAATTACTACAATCAACTATTAAACTTAAAGGAAGGAGATATTATTGCAACAATAAATATGATATAAAAAGATCTAGAACCATACATCTTGACATCCGAAATTGAAGACGCAGTTAAACATGCACCAAATAACAAAGCACCAGGAATAGACGGCATACCTATAGAACTAATGAAAATGCTAACAGTGATATGTATAAAGTGGCTACACAGACTGTTCAATGTCTATATCGAAGACACAAAAGACACCACAGGAGTGGAATACATCGGTCTATTGTTCCCATCTGGAAGAAAACAAAAGGCTGTAAGAGAGACTGCACTAAGTATAGAGACATATCACTCTTAAGCCTCATAGGAAAAATCTTTAGCAAGATACTAGAGAGAAGGATACACGCATATATAGTACCACAGCTCAACAACACACAATTCAGCTTTCAGAAAAATGAAAGCTTTACAGATGCAACTTCGCCCTCAAACAACTTTTAGAAAGAGCGACAGAATATAACCAAGACTTATATTTGGCTTTCCTGGACCAAAAGAAAGCTTTTGACAGAGTGGATAGAGCACAGCTATGGAAAACACTACAGATATATGGAGTTTCCCAATATCTGATAAGCCTATAAGACAATGACCCTTGTTAGCATATGGGTGTCCTGAATAAAGTATGCCACCAATACTTTATTGAGGAGGGATAGTACCTCTGATGTTGAGGTTGTCATACTCCTTTGGAGTAGTTTTCACACCACTGGTTCCCACCTGGCACTCAGCTCTCACCTGTGACTCCCAGTAGATGTCAGCATGCAGCAACGGCCACACCCCGGTAATAACTTTAACAGTCCTGTCAAACTAGGTGAGAGTAACCGAGGGACTCCAGCCCGGAGGTAAACACAGGGCATGTCTGTCCATGCATGCGAAGCCTGGATAGGGAGGACAGCGCGAATGGAACATCTGATGTTCAACGGGCTGGAAAGTACTTGCTAGCAGAGCGTTGTGGAACGCAAAATACTATGTGAGACACGCAGAACACTCTGGTCATTCACTGCATTCTGGTACATCTCCATTCGTCTTGATTTATCTTGCCACTGTTGGATCGGAAAAAGAGAGTTTAGTAGACGAATGGAGCAACTCCTACACACTTTAAACAAAAATTCATTACTCAGTTAAGTGTTTTAAAGACACTCTTAAAAGTTACTGACACTTCAAAATAGACACAAATTCATAAGAGAATCTTGCACAAGATAGATCC
Source organism: Meghimatium bilineatum (assembly GCA_034231615.1). Taxonomy (NCBI): domain Eukaryota; kingdom Metazoa; phylum Mollusca; class Gastropoda; order Stylommatophora; family Philomycidae; genus Meghimatium; species Meghimatium bilineatum. Next base: position 37,007,754 of record CM067304.1, read on the forward strand.
GACTGGCGTCGCAAAATCAAGAGCTGCACAAAAAATTGCAGAGAATCTCCGACATCCAGCTGCGCAACAAAAACGCTCCAGAAGATAGGTACGAGCTGCTCAATATCCCACATACTCTACCCACACATGCCCAGAATGTGGTATACAATTCCAAGCACGCATAGGCACAGTCGGGCACATCGCATACATCATTATCTTCATAATCATTCCAGTTGAGCTAAATTGTCATCGTCGACCTCGACGGACGAACAGCATGCTACCACTATATTTCTAACAGCGTAAGATCTGCTTGAATAATCTACTTCTTTGACAACAGCTTATCCGTCTTCGTCTTACTTATTATATTGGTCAATGTACTCACTCTTGAGCTTAGAAACTACTTTTTGGTATTCTAAGAGCGTTAAAGACATTTTTTGGACCCCATATCTCACAGAAAAAGCTGAATCTGGCCCGCCGACATAAAAAATATTTGCCCACCTCTGACTTAAATACTTCTGATCTAAACTTCGAGTGTGCTGAAGTAAATTTTGCTCATTGATATATTCGATATTGCATTTCTTTACGTCAACTGATTTTTATTAAATATTTTGCTTTATCACAATCTCCTTTATCAAGCGATAAATACTATAATAATGTTACACCTGTGCCTATGCCACCCAGACCCGTGCTGTCACATTCCCTAAAGCCACCTTTACCATTCAAGAGGGTTTAACATGTGTGTCCCGCAACGTCATCTATTCTATCACATGCAAGCGCTGCGCCATGACATATACAGATGAAACTGGATGCAAGCTCGTAGGCCGATTCCGTGAACAACTGTATAGCATCAAAAACTTTTATGGCTACCCTGTAGACGTCCACTTCAATGGCACCGGCCATCGGGACGACACGGACATTCAGGTTACGGCCATTAAGTCGTGCTTCTCTGACGACTGGACCAGTCCTGAGCTTGAGAACCACTACATACACCAATTTCTACATACAACCATCTATTTCGTGTGCTACCAATCATTTCCGATACCGCTGTTCTCCCACGCCACAATCAGGGCCGTGCCGTGCTATGATGCAGGGAGGCTGCCGCATCAGACGGCGCCAATCAAAATAAATTGTCGAGGACGGCATTTCGAAAAAAAAAAACATTTAATGGGGACGGCGTTTCGAAGACTTGCATCATAGTGAGAAAATCTACCGCACGGCCCTGGCCACAATTCTAGGTTGTCAAGCATCTTCTCTCTTTGTCTTTCCCAACCTCTCTTGCTTTTCAACTTGCCTGTTGTTACAATATGTTCCATCTTTCCTTTTCTCATGATGTGTCCATAAAATGTGGTCTGTCTCTTTTTGATGCGGGTAAGCAGCTCACTTTTTTGAATTAACTTCTTTCAAGATATCTTCATTTGCCGAGTTCATCTGTTGAGCACGCAGGAGATAAATTATTATAATAAAAAAATGATTCTCTGATGGAAACTACATTTGAAGGTAGCTAGAAGCCGACGATCGAAATTAAGACATCCACATAAATGAAAACAATATGGACGCTATCAAGAAATGAACAATCTGATTTTTTTTTTTGAGTGTACTAGTAAAACAAGAGGTAGGGGGGAGCTTGAGATCTACTGTCGCTATCTTTCGATGCGGAGACTACATTTTATCTGTTGAGTGAAGTATCGAAAAACATTCATCTACGCGGGTTAATCAATTCTATAATACCTTTCCACAAGCATCTTATGTCCAGCTTACGTAAAGGATTATCCATTTATGAATTGATTTGAATGTCTCTCTTGAGTAGTTGGGTCCGTCAGTATGACAAATGACCGTATCATCAGCTTTGTAACACTAGGATTGAGTTACAGAGCCGGATATGTTTGATATTTGTGTATCCCATCTAGGGCCATAGATACACTTTCTTAAGGGAAAGGGAGTGGTACTTAAGTTTGCTAAAAAAAATGTTGCACTTGGCTTTTTTTTTTTTTAATGATCTGTGAAAAGCGTTCTAAAAGAGACGAATGTTTGGGGTGAGTAGTGTAATTCTCTATTTTAGAAAAAATGTGCTTCTTTTCTTAAATTTTATGTCCTACATTTCTAAGATTGTATCCCCGCCTTCCTTTCTCTATCTTAAAACCTTGGTCTCATTCCAACCTTTTCATGTAGGCATCTTCTTTATGTATATATTTATATATAAAACACATCTTTGTTCTTAATTGATGTTAAGGAGCCAGCTGTCCCCGACGTTTATTAATCTTAACACTTCATGATGTGTCGTTTTAGTTGAACGTAAAATTCTTCTGTAGCATCTCATTTCTAAAGCAGCGATTCTCTTTGCTATTGTTTTATTTAGTGTCCATACCTCACAACCGTATATTGCCATTGGAAATACGCATGTTCTGATCAGTGGCGTAACTAGGGTAAGTGCTGCCCAGTGCAATGAAGATTTTGATGCCCCCATCCCTCCGAAATTGAAAAAAAACACCAGAAAAACTAATGTAAAATTGTAAAAGTTTTTAAATTAAAGATTCACCTTACTATCATTTTTACTAGCGAAGTCATTAATGACTGCGTCGAAGCTCACATCATTGACCAGTACATGTTCGATTGACATAATTGCGAGGTTCATTCATTCATTCATGAATGGGCATGAGTCAATATCGAGAATGCGCGAATTGGGAGTGAGGATGGATGTTGTCTGTAGAGAACCACTGACAAAGATTTCAAAAAGAGCAGTGAACCAACATAGAACCGGAACCATCATCCGTTATACCCTGAGAGATTTACTGAAGCGGATATCTGAGCACATGGATGTGTCCGGTGTGCGAAGAGGATAATAAACATACCTAATACTTAGTACCTAATTGCGAGGTTGTTCAATTTCAAGTTGCTCATAGTTGACCTGAGATAGTTTTTATTAACAGAGTTTGGAGAAACTCCTTTCACAGGTCGCAATACTAACTCAAAGAGTTAGGAAAACACGCAGTAAAATGACAATGTTGTGTACGGAATCGGAAAGCTGATGTTTCTGAATAAAGGCAAGTAATTCCTAAGGTCCTTGGTCCTTCAAGTTCAAGGTCGAAGATGCTGCGACAAATTTCATTAGTCGCTTTCTCTCAAGTAAAAATTTATTCTTGTCAATGTCATCATCAGGAACGTTGTGAAGATCAATGTCGATTCGATCGTCAAACAGTTGCTTTGGAGAAAGAAAGCCAAACTTGTCAGCAACCTCATGCAATTCTTGTTAAAATCTCCTTATTCACCCTGTCCCCCGAAGTTTATTTCTGTAGCTTAACCTGGCATCGGCGATTTCTTCTTCATGCATCTTTTTACGACGTGTTCGCCGCTATGGATCCGTAGGAATTCCAAGTTCAGAAACACACCAACTGCGCATAACTCAAACTCGCATCGGCTACTGTTTGCCTCGAAGTCGTGAGGAATTCATATAAAGCTTTCATTTTATTTCTTCTCGTGCCGCATAGATCACAGCTAGGTTTAAACTATGGTTCGAACAGGCAATATACTGGGCTTTTGGATTTATATCGCACATCCGTTTCTGAACTCCCGAATGTTCCCTTTTCATCACAACAGCGTTATCGTACCCTTGACCTCGGCAGTCCATGATGTCGAGGTCGTCCGCCTCTAGCTTCTTCAAAATCATTCTTGCAATCCCAACGGCATTTTTTTCTGTGTCAATAAAGTCTATAAAAGACTTCAACAGCCACATGATGGCCTTCCATCACAACATAACGAAGCACTTGCGAAGTCTGATCCATGTGAGACACATCGGGTGTGCTATCAAATATTATGGCAAAATATTTGGCGTCTTTTACCCGCTGGATAATCGACGCAGAACTTGTTCACCCAATAAATAGATGAATTCGTTTTGAACATTCGGGGACAAGTAAGATGGCTGTGGAACATCTCCAAATTGGATCCAAAGAGTGTGCTCTTTGAGAACGGGATCATACTTCGATAAAATTTTTACAAGCTCAAGGAAATTGCCTTTGTTCTGCGTCAATTCGAATGGGTCACCCTCACGATGTCCTCGTAGAGCCAAGTTTTGTTTGCCCAAGTATTCGTTTAAGAATCTCTCTACATTTTTCTTGCTCTTTCTGATTTTTTACTTGATTGGTACTGTCGAGGGTGTAACCAGTATGATGCCGAAGTTCAAACTCCTTCCATTTCATCAGGGATTGTTGATGCGATGGACTGGACTCGTGGTTTGTTACTCAAGGCGAGAGTTTCCACCAGTTTTTTAAAACCTGCTTCTGAAACAAAGGCAGGTTCAGACTGGATCAGTGTCGGGAACAAGAGACAACAGATACAGAACATGGACTTTCTTGTTGGGGAATAACACATCCATATTCGGCGTATATTTTCGCTATTCGGCATTTAATAAAGAACCAGGATTTGGTCAGTTTCCTCTTTTCTACGACTGCAGTTGTAACCTCCTCGAACGGGTGGTTTATGTTTTGGAGTTGTTTCGAACCAGTCAAAATTAGGTGTATCCTAACGTTGTCCGAAATAACCGCTGGTCACTGCCCCATATAGGCCAAATCCAATGCGCCTTTGTCTTCTAAATTAACCTTGTAAGTAGAACTGGATCTGCAGAGATCTGAAGCTTTTCAGTTTCAACTCTTGTTTTAGTTTCCGTGGTGCCTTGTGTAATTTCAACTTCGGTGCCACCGTGATCTTGAACTGCTAATACGGTTTCAGTTTTGTCATCAATTCCCGAAACCTCGACAAGGTTTTGACTGCACAGTTGTTGGTTGACATCATGCCAAGGAATTTCAACAGTGCTCCTTCTTGCTTTTTCTTTGCTTTATCCTTCGCTTTTTTCTTTACCCTATTCTCAGCACCACTTGGTTGTTATCGTTTCATCTGTAAAAATAGTGGTTTTAGTAAATCTCGTTAGTTATCGGCAGAGAATCAATTAATTGTAATGGTTCACGCTTAAGTATTATTTTAAATAAATGAACCGTTGGATATATGAAAATTGTGAATTTTTCGAATAATTGACGGAACGATTAAAATTCTTTGATATCGCCCGAAAATTTGCGAGATTTAAAAAAATATATTGTTAAAGGCATTTTGAATACGTTTAAATGGCTTTTTGAAGAAAAAATCTAAAATTAGCCTAAAAGTATTGAAATTAATTCTAATATGATTCTTACTGAAGAAAATATAAAAATAAAAAATAAAAATTAAATAATAATTCTTTAAAGCTCACCGTAAAGGAGTCTTTTCTAATATCAAGAAAGCACTTGTACACAAACCTTTTTACACTTTTTCACAATCTGATGTGTTCACTAGTTATAGTTAGGTTATTGGACGTTATGATGCGTTGAAACACGAGCCTGATTGCACCATGCAAAGTTAAAAACTTGATTTAAATGTTTGATCTATATCGATGCTAGAGTCGTTGAATGATAACATAAAGTGCGTTCATAAATAGTTGTCCACCGATATTGTCTATTTTCTCCGTAATTACTGTGCGTATAGACTTCATATTTTGTACAAGTGCATTATTTCATAATCACGTTACATATTTACGATTGATTATTTTCTAGATTGAACGGTTTTATCGCAGCAGTCGCTACGAATGTATTTTTTAAGGTAGTAATGATTTTATGTGGAAATGAAATTTATTTTACTAGGTTAAAATAGCCGTATTGTTTTCTTATACGTAGCACCGTTCCAGATTTATCTTTTATACACCTAGTTTAAGGCATTAAAACTGCAATTTTCGCCATTAAATAAAACAAATGTTTAAAAAAAGTCAGGTCATTGGTCAATTAACACCTTTACTAAGAAACAAAGATATTACACTAGAAACAAAGAAAGCGCTATTCAACACCATTTTTTTAAACCAACGTTGTGTTATCAGTGTCAAACTTGGACATTAGATTCTAGAACAATTCATAAGATTAATACCACTGAAATGAAATGTGTGAGACGTATGATTGGAGTTAGCTTGAGAGACAAAATCAGGAATGAAGAACTAAGGAAACAATTAGGGATCAAGTCAACAATAGAATACATCCAGAAACAAAAAGTTAAATGTTTCGGCCACATAACCAGACAGAAAGAGCAAAGTATTATCCAAAAAACACTTAACAAACGATACGAAAACAGGAGACCTATTGGACGCCCTCGTAAAAGGTGAATAGATAGTGCATTAGAGACATTCAGAAATATAACAGCGGAAGAGGCAAATAGAAGGGCAAAAGACTGTGCACTCTCTCCTCAACACCGAAAGGTACATGAGGACAGAAAGAAGAAGAAGAAGAAGAATGAGACAATTGCAGTATCCTCTTTTGCGGGCCACACATATGCTTGCAAAGGGCGGCATGCGGCCCACACGTTTGACATACCTGCTTTAGACCATCTCCGTTTGCTGTTAAAAGTAGTGTCGTCAGCATATCTGATTTCTGGGATCTGATGAGCGCTGATGGTAAGAAGTTGGAAGTCAGCATATGTCATATCATCTCTTACGTTTCGTATTATGTTTTCAACGTAGATGTTTAACAGATACAGTGATAGTGTGAATTCTTGTCTAACTCCGTTCTGTTCATTAAACAATTCTGATATTTTTCCGCCCGCTTTTACTGCAGCCACTTGTTCATGGTACATCATTGCTATTAAATATTTGAGATGTTTTGGAAATCCCATTTCGATCATAATTTTTGATAATTGGTGATGTCGTACACAATCGAACGCCTAGATGTAGTCAATGAAACATGTGTGTATGTCTATAGTGAATTAACTGCAATTTTCTCTAATTTTTCTCATGTTGAAAATATTAACTCTGGTGCCTCTGTCAGATCTAAAACCTGCCTATGCCTCATGAACTTCCGTTTCTATCTTATTTTGCATTCTCTTCAATGTGATATGTTATAGTATTTGACTAGCTTGCTTGACTTATCAAAGCGATAGCTCTGTGGTTCGTGCAGAATTTTACATTTTCTGGTATATAATGTACGTGCGCGCGCGCACACACACACACACACACACACACGCACGCACGCACGCACGCACACACATACATGGCAGCATTTTCTATTTCACGATGTAGCCGTCAGCCCAGAATTTATGGCTGTAGTGCGTTTCTTGGCAGCATTTATGTTTAGTAGTTTGTCATTGCTTAATGAATGGTCCGGTTGCAGAATCCTGAAGTAGGATTTGAACCTGGTATCCTGGTCATCATGTACTCGCTCTGTACCTTTTAGTCACAATACATATATAATCTAATAATCGGAGCAGTTTAAAACTCGTCCAATGACATCAAACAACTCCAAAAACCTTCTCAGGTACAACAATGAAACTATACGTGATGTTTTCTATTTTATTACGTTAAAATTTTATAATTAATAGTTGTGCAGATACAGCACACTTCTTAAATTGTCAACTTAATCGTTTCTTTGTCAGAAACACATCCCTAATTGTCGTTTCATGACTGTAAATGTGTATCAAATTATATTCTTCAATAGTTTTTCTCATATCTTTTACAAAATCATTGATCTATGAGACGAAATTAGGGAGTTAAATACTGTAAAACAAATAGGCATGTTTAGCTTCCCTAATAAAAAAAAATTGTACAGCTTTATTGCAATTTTTTTTTAAAATTAGCATTTCCCTTTTGTTACCCATGTTAGGAAGCAAGAAGCATTGAAAATGCTGAAGTAAACAGAGCATCACACTACAGTGAAGTGTGGTGGAGTCGACATTATTCGTTCCAATTTTCTGGCAGTTCTTACATAATATCAAAACTATGCAACAAACGTATGGATATGTAATATGGAAAATGTACACTCTTTTATCGCGCAAGCTATCATGTAATAAGCACAAATTTGAGCAAATTAAATTTTCAATATTATGTGTAAGCCTATATTATAACTTAGGATTTATATGAGCTGCGAAGGAGGTATAAACAAAGAAATAAAAACGACTAGCAATATCCATAGTGAATACCATATGGAAAAGAAGAAATGTGAAGATCAACCCTATTTACACTTCAAATAATACCTATTCTCAGGGCCGGCCCTAACAATTGCGGGGCCCAATGCGAAACGGATTGCACGGGGCCCAGTCTGGGTAGGGAAGAGGATAATAAAATAAATTATAATATGAATTTATGGGCCTATGAAGTGCGAGGCCCACTGCGGCCGCATAGGTTGCAATTGCCTAAGACCGGCCCTGCTTATTCTTTTGTACGTATGTCAAAGTTGGACAATTATAGCGGAAATGGAGAAAATAATTTTAAAAAAATAAAAACATGTTACAGACTAGTACCTCGTATTGAGTATCTATTAGTGTCATATTTATTCAGGACGTAGCTATCAATCTAGCATTTGTTGGCTATAGTAGGTTGGTAGGTTAATGAGTTTGCCTCTCTTTTGGAGAGGCGTGCCCTTTCAACCAACGGACAAAGTCCAATTAGGTTATATCAGGACACACCACCATAAAATATTAGAGGTAACAAATACCCAGTGTATCTTAATTAGTTGGCTATAGTGATTTTCTAGGCAATATAAACACATTCAGTAGTTGAAACTTCTTTCTGAAGAGTCCGGATGCACAAGTACCTGCGACGGGATTCGAACCCGGTACAGTGGCCGTGACAGATGCGTTCTGTACCGCGCCGTTACAGTGTATGACATCTATTATACAGAACAAAAAACAACATATACGTGGCACATACTAGTAATAAATGCTATTGCAGGTCAACAAGCACATTTCATGGCAGTGGTGAAACGTCGCATGATTGTGTTATTTGGTCACGTGATGAGGCATGGTTCCCTTTTCAAAACAGTTGATAGTGAAAGAAGAAGAAAGAAGACATGCTTGTCTGCGTGGCCATAGTGATTAGTTTTAGTTCAATGGATCAGGCCGATGTTTTGAATGCAGTCATCGAGTTAGGACAGTTGGAAGATGTGAGCTTTAATCCGTCTCCATGACTAGAATGCAATACCTGTAAACCAAACTTAGTGAATAAAAAAAAAGAACTGTATATATACATTAAATGAAGAGTTATCAGCCAACACAGAACCGTAACAGTGAGTTACTGCACGCTGAAGGACACACTAAATATGAGATTTAATACCGCGCAGTGGTTCTACCAACTGCGTCATCCTGGACTGTATATGAGAGACACGCTCGACAGCTTAACTCTTTCCAGCTTTGGTGCCTAAGAAACCTCATGCTTGTACGTTGGCAGGATCGAGTACCAGCATTGAAAATCCTTCAAAAGTTCCACATGCAAAGCATCCATACCCTGTTGACTAGATCCTAACTCATGCCATGCTCATCTTCACTTGGAAGGAGGAACACCATCATCATTATTATCGTCAAATATGAGATTGGAACCATCTATGGACGTGTCCGGAACTAACTATAAAGTGTTCTCTTTTTCTCTCTCACAATTTATAGTCTTATTAATAGCAAAATGACAAAAATTGTCATTTCTTCTGCTTCTTCTTCTGCGTTCGTTCTCAAACTCCTGCAGATTAGAAGAATGTAGTCCGGAGAACGGAATGAGTTGTGTCATAGTTTACAGCATTGCTGCGATATCTGCGCATTTCGGCATGATACATCCGACTTAAGCATGGCTTTGGTTCACTAACCCTATATGGGATGGGACAGCCAACTCCATCCCATAACCTCCTTAGTCACCTTTTACGACATGCGTGGAAGGTAAACAGTGTTGATATTCTTTGCTCCCCTTTTGGGCCCCGCCAATACACAGGCCAAATTGCTATTTGAAATTCTCTTAACCGCAAATGGACCTAGACTGCACATATAATGTGGTATCACCAGCGCGAATCTTAACATTTGGCAAAATCTTTTGTTGTTGTGAAATGGTATTCCATAGAAATTATAATATGCCGGCTAGGTTTTTTCGCGAATGCTACTTATAATAATAGGCCTAGTCATAATAAAAAAATACGTAGCCAATCACACTGCCGAGAGTTCTGTGAGCAGTTTTAAAATGATGATACAAGCTTGACCCGACAGTTGCAGCATTTCTGGAGAAGGTTTAAGACGCTGGACTTGTTTATTATATTATGTTTATATTATGTGTTGTGTCTTGTATTTGTTTTACCCATTCTTTGCTTTTTTTTCTCATTGAATTCTATTTACATTTATAAATTTTTGAAGGATAGATTAGTCATTGAACATACTTTAACCATTCGTTCTCAAACTCCCACTGGTTCTCTGTGTATGAGGACATTAGTTATACTAGATTTCCAGCAGAAGTAGTCCAGAGAACAATGTTGAGTTGTGTCACCGTTCTATTTGCTGTAATGGCCCAATACATCAGACTTCGCCAGAATTTAATTTGCACATGTTGTGATAAGGTGCGCTTTTTCAACCGCAGAATGAATCCTGTTTGGTTATACCATAAGTTATGAACATAAAATAAAATAGAGGCCGAGGTTCATATAATCTTATCACCACGACCTCCGAGAAATAATTATAACAAAGTCTTTTTCAACTTGGACTATTTTGTACAAATTTGTATACATAAAAATATACTGATTACTTATGCGGATACTTTTATTTTCACTTCTGCAGAAAATTATGTATTATAACTTCAACTGAAAGTTATGTGTTGTTACTTCAGCAGAAATTTATGTATTAATACTTCAGTTGAAAGTTATGTGTTGTTACTTCTGCTGAACGTTACGTATTATTACTTCAGCTGAAAGTTATGTATTAATACTCCAGCTGAAAGTTGTGTGCTATAATTTCTGCTGAAATTTATGTATTATTACTTTTGATGAATTTATGTATTATTACTCCAGCTAAACGTTATGTATTATCAATTCTTCTGAGATTTGTATTATTACTTCTGCTGAAAGTAATGTGTTATTATATGTGTTGAAAATAATATGCTATTACATTTGCTGAATGGTATGTGGTATTACTACTTCTTTGTATAGTTTTCTGTGGCTATGTCAATAGCGATAGCTGTAGCTGCGAAAATGTCAAGCATGCTTGACTGTGCTTAGCGTTGAAATTGGTGTTCAGTGTAATTTATGGGAACCGATTCCCTCAAAGAGCGTGCATACTAGCGGTATGGCTACAGCGCCTACCATTCAGTGAAAGTGGTAAAACACACTGAATGTATTAGGTAGGTCTACTATGCAGAGATAGAATGTGTTAGGAAATTGGCGTAAATAAAATAGCGACACAACGAAATTCCGTTATGTGGACCACATTCTACTACAAATCTAGTATAACAGTTGTCCTGCTACAAGAAACATTCCAGTGGGAGTGTGAGAACAAAAAACAATTAAATTTGGACATTATAGAAACTATTCCTATTTTGACTTTATTTTTCTGCCCTATTAAAGTCTACATTTTTTGGGCTGAAATTTCATTCAGTAATAATTTGTAATTTTCAAAATTGTAATTCTTGTCATTCCAGCAATAACTACTATTTCTTCAGCCATGATTTCTATAACAGCAGCAATATTGGTGTGTTTTTTCGCTGCCATAGTAACATCAGGTAAGTGATATACCAGAGTGCATTAATTTACGTAATATTTTCACACAAAAAAAAAACAGCGCATACATAAACACAAGGAGATCGTAGAGCGATACTTCTTAAATTGAGCGATTTACCTGAAACAAAAACTATTCATATTGTTACTGTGGCATGTTATTGTTGATGATTTATGTTGATAAATCCGTTTGAAGGGTGGGGGGGGGGGAGGGTGAAACCCCATTCACTTTTATCGCTTCCTAGCACTAAATGCATTGCTATAATTTTCCTTTATAATTATGACTATTTCACACCCCCCCCCCTAATCTGTTGGCTTACACACAGAAGAGAGGAAACTCTCACTAGGGATTTCATTCAATGTTCATCTCCAATTTTTTCTCTTACTGTTCTTCATCACTTTTATCAGTTACTTTTTCTCCTTCGCTGTTCCCTTCTGAACAGCAGAGAATTATTAGTTGGACTACAGGGACATATTAGCACAACTACAGGGAAATGTTAGCTGGACTACAAGAAAATTTTACCTGAATTATAGGGAAATTTTAACTGGACTATAGGGAAATGTATTGGTTGAATTGCAAGGAAATATTAGCTAGACAGCAGGGAAATATTATCTGAATTACAGGGAAATTTTAGCTGGTCTGCAGGGAAATATTAGCTGAATTACAGGCAACTATTTGCTGGATTACACGGAAATAGCTGGACTACAGGGACATATTAGCTGGACTACAAGGAAATATTAGCTGGAGTATTAACTAGAATAAAATAAACTATTCTACTGTTTTCTATGGATAATATTTGTAATATTATCCATATAAATCATAAACAATAATGGTGATAAAACACACCACTGTCTAATTCATGATGTTACTGAAATCATTTTGTAAGTCCTTCATTTGTTCTAACTGCACTTTCACTATTTTTGTATATGGCTCTCTATTGATGTTCCTTTTATTCCATACTTTTTATAGAATATTCCAAAGTAGTTCTCTATTTATTCGATTGAAAATTTTCTCTTAATCTATATAAGCAACATTCATTTGGTTTTTGTACTCTATTATCTTTTCACTAATTTATCTAGCGAAAATATTGCATTTGTCATTAGGCAACATCGCTAGGTGCTATTTCTTTATATTTTCTATGTTATCAATTATATATTATCTATATATTGTCTATATATATATATATATATATATATATATATCATATATTACTTTTTCCTGGTGTATTTCCAATTTATATAGCAATATAATCTTTTTTATAACAAATAATCTATATGTATATAATATTATCTACTCCTGGTGTATTTTAACTTTTCAATGATCGTATAGCATCTTCAACGTCTTCTTTAAAGTTTTCATAATTACCTAATTCTCTTGAATTGCACTAGTTCTTAGGTATTTCACGGTCTTAAGCTGTTGTACAGTTATATAATTCTTTACAATATTCAGATCATCTCTTTATTTGTTACTTTTCGTTTAGCGATTTGCTAATTTTGACAGCTATAATGGATATCTTAGCTTTCTGTGGTTGTGTTAGCTTTTTAAAAAAAATATTATATATGCCCCCTTGCGGTTGTCATGTCGCATAGTTGTGTTGATGGTCTCACATTGATCATTAATCCATTTCTCTTTTGCTTGTTTCATTTTGTATATATATAAAGTTGCTCACTTTACTATATTGTGTTTTATGCACTAAACACTTTTTGCTGTGCTTAATTTCTCTTCTTTTATCGCATAGTTGTAGTATATCACTTGTTATCAATGGTTTGTGTTGTGTCTGCTTATTTACCAAGTATTTCTGTCGCTGTCTTCAAAATGGCTTCTTCATGTTTTTTGTCATTGTATTGATATCGTCCTGAATGAAATTTAATGCTGCAAATTTTCACCTAATGTTGCTTGAAAGATCCCGCTACTTCTGGATATTTAATGCTGCAAATTTACCACCTAATGTTGCTTGAAATATCTCGCCACTTCTGGAATTTTTTCAACCATTTTCACACTTTTACGAAAACACACATCAGGAAACATCTATGTAAATAAAACAATCTTAAAGGTAGGTCTATATGATCACCCCATATATCTCGATGTAACATTTAGTGCCAAAATGATATGGAAGCATCATATTACCAAAGCTGAACAAAGGATATAATGAAAATAGCTATACTAAGAAATGGGCCAACTTGAGGAACTATTGAAAGAATTATTAAAAACTCATGTCACAAGCTATTCGCCAACACTGAGAATATGGCTCTACAGCATGGAGTTCAGCACCAGACAGCACCTTACAGAACATGTATAGAGTACAGAACCAAGCACTTTGAGTCATCATAGGAGAAATGAAATCCACACCAATCATATAAATTCAGAATATAGAAGGAATGCAGCCATTTAAAGAGAGAAGTTTTGCTAAAGTTATTTTCCATGGAGAAAAGTTCATATCCAACCTATATATATATATTAATTTACAAAAAATTACAAAATTTGTCACAATGACTGGTTGATGATGATGATGATTCAATCCCTTTCGCTGTGAGCAGGAAGTAATACCTCTATCGATCTATTGCCGTTTTCGAAACTTGTCCAAATGAAAAATCTCTGGCAAGATATCAGTAACAAAGTAAAACTGTTTATGACGAGAACATGTGTATTCCTGTGGCAGCATACGGCTGTGAGGCATGGACTCTAAATAAAACAGTGACAAAGAAAATTGTCGCCTTTGAATTGAGATGCTACAAATTGTGTATATACCATGGGCAGCCACAAAAAAAAGACGCACAAAGAAGTATTACAATCATTAAACGTCGAAGTGGGCTGGCTACTAAATAACAGCGTAACAAAAAAGCGGACCTTTTTTTTGGCCATCAAAGAGACATAACAGCATGGAAATACTAATAACAGAAAGCAGAGGAAACAGCAGCAGAGGAAGAGGCCGATGATGACAATGTACAAACGATATATCTGACTGTTTAAACACGTCCCTGGAGGAGGCAGGTCAACTCGCCCAGGATCGCGAGGTGTTCAGAAGGTCCATAAAGAAGGCTACGTTCTGGAAAGAATATGTCACATGATGATATGATCTATTGTCTTTTCCACTGTGCAGTTAAGTGTTGTGGGGGGGGGGAAGAAAGGGGGAGTTGGAGTTGTATGTCGTTGGTCATGTGGGTTGTATTGGTCATGATCAGCCCGTGTCTCATAATGTTTCTTTGATTGTCTCCATCCATCTAATTCTTGGTCTTCTTCTTGTCTTGTAGCCCTATCTTCCGCTGTTGTACGCACGAAATGCTGGCTGCGTTTGTTTCCTTCTCAATCTGTAAAATTGTAATACTTACAGATTCAAAATCAGTGCTATAAGCACTACAATCCAGTAAACTATCAGAGTTAAAAGAGGTATTGTCCTTAGTGCAACATGAGTGTTGAATTATACTGCAGTGCATTCCATCTCGCTGTGGATTAGCAGGAAATGAGAGGCCTGATCACCTGGCCAAGAAATGTTCTAACATGCAGTAACCTAATGTAATAATAAAATAAAATCATTAAAAGAAATCCATGATTAAGGCACCACGAAAGTTTAACTTACATTCACGGACAAGAACAGGTTATCATATTTTGATGTAAAACTGGACATAATAGACTAAAAAGATACAAATACAGAAAATTTAGAATGAGCATATCAGCAAAGTGTATATATTGGTAAGTCAACCAAATTGCAGAGCACATCTTTCAAGAATGTGCAAACTATTTATACCACTTTAAGGTGTACATACTGGCCTCAAATACGCATCTGAGGCCTATAAATGTTAAATTCTATGGTACAAAACAAGAAATAGAAAAAACTGCACAATTTATACAAAAAAGAACATTGCAGGCATAGACATTATCAACGAACGAAAAAGAAATAGACGCGATTTAGATTAGTAGATCTTCTTATACTCGTACATTTGCTTTGTATTTCCTTTCTGCTCTTTGTCTTATCTAGTTATACTGTGTTTTTCGTATTCATTTCATTTCTTTCATCTTCATTTATCTACGTTTGCTCCTCTCTTCCTATCATACTATGTGTTTATTTTTGGTAATATTCATATTTTGTTGCTTATTTTTGTTCCGAAGAAGATTTTTTAGTCGATACGTCTTATTTTTGTGTGTGGATGTTGCTAATGTTTTATGTACTTTGATATTGGCAACAATCCATGCATATTTCATTTTTCTGCTTGGTAGTAGCAGTGGTAGTATTAGTAGTATTAGTATTAGTAGTATTAGTAGTGGTAGTAATAGTAATAGTAATAGTAGTGCTGCAGCAGAGGCAAAAATCGGTTCTTGGGACAAAATACCAGATAGGATGGCATTGATGAAAGCGAAATCTGTAAGCATGCACACAATTCTGATGAAGGCACGGACACACTGAGCATGTGATTTAGTCTGCAGGAAATTGCTTCGTCTGCCAAACAAACTGCTATATACAGAACTCCAGACTGGCTTCCGCAAACATGGAGTACTGACGAAACATTTTAGAGACACGTAAGATATCCCTAAGTCCAATGTACACATAAGTTCATGGGGGAGATTGGCCCTAGACATATCCGACTTTTCTCGCAGACTCAGGATTTATGTAGCTGCAGTAGAGAATATAAGACAGGTTATTGATGAACAAAAAACGTACTAGAAGAAAGACAAGGAAAACTCAATTTCCCTCTACTGGCGTAGTTGTTAATCCATTAACTTTCTGCTCAAGAGGTTGCTGGTTCAAAGGTCTTTTTTCAAAGTTGGTTTTTTCAGGTATCTCCTGGAATTATAGTTTGAATCTATGGAGTTACGTGTTATGATTAGCACTCTCTGGAGTCAGCGTGCCTCTTTATTGATAGGGACGGATTATATATCGGGATATCCGAGTACAATGAAGTCAATCCTCTAAGCATGTATATGACTCATTAATCACACATACACTGCAGTCATCATAATTATCATCATCTTCATCCCATTTGAGCCGTAATGGTCATCGCTGGTTTAGACAAGGACAGACGAACAATATTGAAAGTATTATAAACAATAGTATTAGAGGCAGTATTGTAAGTAGTAGAAACAGTGGTAGTGGTGCTATAAGAAGTAGCAGTGGCAGCTGCAGCAGCAGTAGCAGCAGCAGCAGTAGTAGTAGTAGTAGTAGTAGTAGTATTGGTAATGTTGATAATATCAGTAGCAGTAGCAGTAGTAGTTTTATCAATAGTAATAGTAGTAGCAGTGGAAAAATCTACAGTAATAACAGTACTATTAGTAGTAGTAGTAGTAGTAGTAGTAGTAGTAGTAGTAGTAATAGTAGCAGCATCATCATCAACAGTGGTAGTAGTACCATCAGCAGCAGCGGCAGGAGTAGTAGTAGTAGCAGTAGTAGTAGTAGTAGTAGTAGTAGCAGCGCAAGCAGCAGCAGTAGTAATAGTGGTAGCAATAGTAGTAGTAATAGTAATAGTAGTAGTAGTAGTAGTAGCAAAAGTAGCAGCAGTAGCTGTAGTAGTAGTAGTAGTAGTAGTAGTAGTAGTAGTAGTAGTAGTAGTAGTAATAGTTGTTGCAGTAATAGAAACAGTAGTAGTGGTAGCAATAGTAGTAGTAGTACTAGTAGTAGTAATATTAGTAGTGATAGTAGCAACAGCAGCAGTAGTAGTATTAGTAGCATCAGAAGTATTGGTAATTGAAGTGTAGTAGTAGTAGCAATGGCAGCAACATTAGTAGTTGTATTAATAGAATTAGTAGCAGGATGTATAGAAGTAACAGTAGTAGTAGTAGTAGTAATAGTAGTAGTAGTAGTAGCAGTAAAAATAGTATTAGTAGTATTAGTAGTATTAGTAGTAGTAGTATTAGTAGTAGTAGTAGTAATAGTAGTAGAAGTATTGTTAGTATTAGACGTTGTAGCAATATCAGCAGCAGTAGAAATAGTAATGGTAGTAGTAGTAATAGGAGTAGTAGTAGTAGTAGAAGTAGCAGTAGTTGTAGCATATTAGAAATAGTAGTAGTATTTCTAATAGTACTAATATTAGTAGTACTGATAGTAGTACTTAGG
Organism: Meghimatium bilineatum; assembly: GCA_034231615.1. Classification (NCBI taxonomy): domain Eukaryota; kingdom Metazoa; phylum Mollusca; class Gastropoda; order Stylommatophora; family Philomycidae; genus Meghimatium; species Meghimatium bilineatum. The sequence continues at coordinate 37,025,293 of CM067304.1, forward strand.
AGGTATCGGAAGCTGGACCAACTATTGTATCTCCTAGAGAGACCAAAGTTATCCAGAAGTCATGTTGAGGTAGGATGTGTTAACGCGACTGCGCAGATATCTCAGCTAAGCTACAAACCATACCTTTAAAGCATTATGTTCCTCTGACTGTATCCTGCCATTCTGTAGAAATTTAAAAACGATAGAAGAATCTCAATAGCAGCAGTAGCTGCAACAGCGAAAGTATACGTATTCAACAAAAGAAGACGCATGAACTTTAGAATAAAAAGTATTAAAATTATGTATCGAACATATTGAGAGACAGCAAGTAAAATGGTTCGGTCACCTTATGAGAATGAAGCCAAAGCAAATACCAATAAGAGCATATAATACAAGAATATCCGGGCATAAGGCCAAAGGTAGACCAAGAAAACGGTGGATAGAAAACATCAAGATAGCCTTTAACAAACATGGACTAAATGCAACCTCGGCGACACATCTGGCCTTGAAACGACAGCTTAAGATACAACCCCTACGCTTAACGGCAAGTGTGAATGCGATCAACAATCATTCACCTGGGGATAGACAATAGACATTAGTATTAAAATGTATTGTTCTTATAGATACAATTATGAAATAAAAAGTGAAAAATCTTATAAAATACCCGTAAATGTATGATGTACTGTAATATCATTATTTTGAAAATTTTTACAATATCTAATGCAGGTATGTCAAACGTGCGACCCGCGGGCCGCATCCTGCCCTTTGGAAGCACGTGTGCGGCCCGCACAAATGATTCAGCAATTGTCTCATTTAATGGCGAAAATTGCAGTTTTAATACTTTAAACTGGGTGTATGAAACAGAAATCTGGCCCGGTGCCACGTATAAGAAAACAATACGGCTATTTAAAGTTAGTAAAGGTTTTCTATCTATGAAAATTGGCAACATTGACCGAAAGTAGCAGACATGTTGTTATTTCCATGTTAAAAGTTTAAAACAATAATAAATTGTATCTTGTGGAATCGTGCCGGTAATTATAGTATTTGTTTTTATGAAGTACTGCGTAAACTTTTTATGAAGTACACCGTTTAAAATGGCTACACCCCCTTCAGCTAAGAAGAAAACGACACTTGATGAAGAAAGGCGAGTGTTTCAAGAAAAATGAGAACTACAGTATTTTTGTACAATGGTAAATGGAAAGATACATTGTTTAGTATGCAATAGCAGCATTGCCACGCCAAAAGAGTACAACTTAAAAAGATATTATGAAACCAACCATCGATTCTGCGATAAATATGAAGGCCTGATGCTTGTTTCAAGACTCAAGGAATTGAAGGCTACCTTGATACAGCACCAAAAATAGATCAAGCCAATGTCGCTTCCGCTGCTGCAAGCTATGAACTCAGCCGAATGGTCGCCATGAGTGGGAAATCTTACAGTAAAGGAGATTTCGTAAAGCATGGCCATGTAAAAGTGGGCTGACATTGTGTGTCCACAGAAGGCACAGTTATTTAAGGATATTTCGTTAACCAGGAACACAGTTGCTGGACGTATTAATGAAATGGCAGATGATTTGAGACAACATTTGAAGGCTGCATCATCCACATTTGAATATTTTTAAATTGCTATTGATGAGACCGTTGACATCACTGGAATAGCACAGCTTGCAGTTTTTATTAGGGCCTGTGACAGTAAATTTAATATTTATTTAGAACTGATTGAACTTAATCTCAACACATGATACTACAGCGAGCGTAGACATCTTTGAAAAAGTCGAGCAGATTCTGGATGACTATGATTTTTATTTGAGTAAACTTGTATGTTTATCTACTGACGGTGCTGCGAAAATGGTTGGCAGACATAATGGTGTTGCTGCCAAGTTGCGAACACAAATTGAGAACTCCTATCCAGATTCATCACTTGCACATTTTCACTGCATTATTCATTAGCAAAATTTGTGTTCAAAGGCTTTACAATTGAATCACGTGCTTAGTGTGGTCACAAAAACAGTAAACTTTATCAAATGCAATGCTCTCAACCATTGTCAATTTAGTCAGCTGTTAGAAGACATAAATAGTCAGTTCACCGATGTTCCATTCTACACAGCAGTCCGTTGGTTGTCATGTCACAAAGTGCTGAAACGATTTTATTTGCTGAGACCAGAAATTACTTTAATTTTGGAGATGAAAGGTAAAGACAGAGATGAATTAAAAGATGAAAGTTGGATCCAGGATCTAGCGTTTGATGTGGACATTACTGCACATTTAAGTGATCTTAATTTGAAATTACAAGACAAAAACAAACTCCTCACTCAGTTGTACGACGACATCAAGTGTTTCTTTACAAAACTAAGCTTATGGAAGACACAGTTGTCACGTGAAAATTTGGTTCATTTTCCTAACTGCAAAGAACTCAAAAACCAGGCCACTGCTGAATCTGTACTTACCTTTGCTAAATATGAGAGTCACCTAGAGTTATTGTCATAAAAGTTCCAGGAAAGATTTAGTGATTTCTCATCTTTTGAATACCATTTTCCCGCCGAAGACGGATGTGTCGGGCCATTGGCGCAAATAAAACGGCGACACAACGCATTTCCATTCTCTGGACTACATCCTGCTGGAAATCTAGTAGGACCATGGTCCTGTTACAAAGGAGATCCAGCAGGAGTTTGAGAATGAACGATGAAGAAGAAGAAGAATACCATTTTGCATTATTCTTGGCACCATTCAACTTTGATGTTGTCAAAGCAGAGGAAAATTTGCAGATGGAGCTATTAGAAATGCAGTCTGATTCTAAACTCAAAGCAAAGTATCTAGAAGTCGGGATACTTTGCTTCTATTCATACCTTCCTGTTTTTACAAACTTCAGAAACTTTTCAACTAGAATTATGGCAATGTTCGGTTCCACCTATGTGTGTGAACAGTTATTGTCCTTCATGAAATTAACAAAAACTTCTCAGAGAACAAGGCTGACCGATGAACACTTGTCATCCCTGATGAAGGTCGGAACTGCAAATACATTTCAGCCATATATACGAAAAATTGTCATGAAAATGAGGCATCAAACCTCAGGACAAAACACTGATTAAAGAGTGAAAATGATTGAATATTCTTAAATAAATGTTGGATTTTAAACCTCAGGACAAAACACTGATTAAAGAGTAAAAATGATTGAATGTTCTTAAATAAATGTTGGATTACAATTATTATATTTGGCGTTGTGGGGGCGTTAGCTTAATGAAGCTGTTGCTGTAGGCGTGCAAATTAATTAAATATAATTCAATAAGATTACAGTGTTTCTCAGATTTGTTGGTGTGACCCGCCGGTATACTCAAAGTATCTTACGCGGCCCATGGTGCTTATTGAGTTTGACACGCCTGATCTAATGTATCAATCAACATATAATTGTACGATGTCACGTTTCAGTTAATTAGTACGCTTTCAGGTGATTTGAGTGTTCAGAAAAACTTCAGAAGAAACATTTATATGGTGTTGATTCAACTAGTTGAAGTGTGACAGGTAAAGGTGTATTATTTAAGAAAATACATCTTAAAAAATTATTAGATCAATCCTTTTTTCTTAAAGACATTGAACTCTTGCGTGAGTCATTACCAAGTGAATGACGTGATGGAACAATCAATCATTGTAAGTTTTTTTTCCCCCCATCATTCACGTTCTCTTTGTTAAATGTAATTTGTCTTCTGCTGACAGTTGAGCAAAATATCTGGTGTCTATTTCTCTCATTTAGTGCTATTTTCTTCTTCTCTTCGTATGTTTATTCTTATTTAGCATCATATGTTTCTTCTTCTTCTTGAGCATTGTAGGTTTTTTCTTCTTCTTCCTGGTAGCTTTCTTATTTTCCATAGTAACTTTCTTCTTCTTCAACGCCATGTTTCTTCTTCTTCTTCTTCAGCATCGTAGGTTTCTTCTTCTTCTTCATGGTAGCTTTCTTTCTCTTCATGGTAGATTTATTCTTCTCCTTCATCGTAGGTTTCTGTTTCTTCATTGTATGTTTCCTTCATCGTAGGTTTATTCTTCTTTAGCATAGATTTGTTCTTCTTCATGCATTGTACGTTTCTTGTTCTTCTTTTTCGTAGGTTTCTTCTACTTTTTCATCGTAAGTTTTTTCTTCTTCTTCATTGTAGGTGCTTTCTTATTCTACTTCCAAATCGTAAGATTCTTCTTCTTGGTCTTTTCATAGGTTTCTTCTTCTTTTCTATTGTAGATTTCATTTTATTATTATTCTTTATCGTTTTTTATTCTTATTCTTCATCGTAGGTGTCTTCAAATTCTTTATTGTAGGTATCTTGATCTTCTGGTTGATTATAGATTTCTTCTTGTCTGCTCCATAGGTTTATTTTTCCATTGCAAGTTCCTTCTTTTCTTTATCATAGATTTCTTATTTTTTCATTGTAGTATTTTTTCTTTTGTTCATCATAGGTTTCTTCTTCTTCATTGTATGTTTCTTCCTGTCTTCTTCATATATTCCTTTTTTTTTTAAATTGTAAGTTTCTGTTTTTATTCTTCACATGTTTCTTGTTCTTTACATTATATCTCGTCATTCTTCATCTTCTTCATCATAGGTTTCTTCTTCTTCATTATAGGTTTTTTCTTCTTCATCATAGGTTTCTTCTTCTTCATTATAGGTTTTTTCTCCTTTCTCTTCATCGTAGTTTTTTCGTCTTCTTCATTGTATTTTTCATTTTCTTCGTTTTCATTGTAGGTTTCGTCTTCTTCTTCATATGTGTCTTTGTTTTCTTCTTCATATTTTCTTCTTCAGTTATAGGTATCTTATTCTTCTTCATATTTTCTTCTTCAGTTATAGGTATCTTATTCTTCTTCATATTTTCTAGTTCACTTATAGGTATCTTATTCTTCTTCATATTTTCTTCTTCAGTTATAGGTATCTTATTCTTCTTCATATTTTCTAGTTCACTTATAGGTATCTTATTCTTCTTCATATTTTCTAGTTCACTTATAGGTATCTTATTCTTCTTCATATTTTCTAGTTCACTTATAGGTATCTTATTCTTCTTCATATTTTCTAGTTCACTTATAGGTATCTTATTCTTCTTCATATTTTCTAGTTCACTTATAGGTATCTTATTCTTCTTCATATTTTCTAGTTCACTTATAGGTATCTTATTCTTCTTCATATTTTCTTCTTCAGTTATAGGTATCTTATTCTTCTTCATATTTTCTAGTTCACTTATAGGTATATTATTCTTCTTCATCGTAGGTATTTTCTTCATCATAGGTTTCTGCTACTACATTACTTTCGGAGTTTTTTAAAATATTTTTTTACCGTATATGTCTTATTCATCATTGTAGATTTGTCCTTCTGTTTCTTTCTAGGTTTATTCTTCTTCGTTATCATAGGTGTCTTTTTCTTCTTCATAGGTTTGTCTTCTTACTTTTCATTTTACTTTTATTTTTATTTCTCTTAAAATGTGTCTTCTTCTTTTTCGTAGATTTATTCATGTTTCCCTTAATATCTTTCGTCTTTTTTCGCAGGTTTCGTCTTTTTTGTGTGTAGGTTTCGTACTTTTATGTGGTAGGTTTCGTATTTTTCGTCTTTTTCGTAGGTATATTTTTCTTCTTCCATACTAACCCATAACTGTATGGACTATCGGCCCCTTTCGCTACAGATTTCTTCCTATTTTAACATGTTCTCCTAAATGTACTCTATTCATGTTCCGTAGATATAGCCAGTAGATAAGGGGGCGGGGGAGAGTGGGAATTATATAATATCTGACTTTAATACTATGAATAGTTAGCCAAAATGTACATAACCCCACGCTCCACCATTTCAACACAAACAATGTTTCACAACAAATATAATTAAATTCTCATGAAAAAGCGGGAATTACGCATAAAAATAGTGGAGAGTCAATGGCGGAGAGACAAAACACAGACCGCATTTGGCGATGTATTGGAAAGCTAGCACAGATGGACGGGGTGAGTGTGTGAGAAATGTTCAGGTACAATCTCAGACTCTACGAATTTGGCAAAGCAGCACCTCGTCTAGGAAGGTGTATCAACAGTTAGTCTAAGTGGCCTGTCGCCGTTGCCCAACACAATAATACAGAAGAAATTAGATATGGGACTTATTCGTCTATCACAAGTGATGATGACCATTTGCTACATTCACCATTGAAAATTCAATTAGAGTTATGTCCTTGATTATGAGTTCGTAGATGGTTAATGAGCCCTATTCGAGCTGTAAATGTCCTTGGACAGTTCTGACATGGAATGACCACTGTAGATGGATCTTGGTCTATCCGTGACTTTCTAGCTACTCTCCGCTGTTGAGCTGCTCAATTTCTCCTCTTTTCACAAGATGATGCGTTATTTTTAATTGTAGCCTTGGACATAGAGACACGAAGGGGGGTAATGGAATGGTCTTCCTACACGAGGAATAGCTCGCTGACTGAGAAGCGCCTTGTCAGAGGAAAGACACACACTGGGTGACCAAGTAAAAAAATAGTAAAGTAATCCATATCATTTATTAATGCCGTAGGGATGTGAGATGTTAGCGATCTCACATTTCAGAGGCTCTGCAAATGAGGGCGGTAGCATTTCCCCTCCCTCGCAGTCTTTAAGACTGTGTCGATCTGGTAGCCGTTGCGATCTGAAAAAAATTTCCATCTCAACTGGGGAATGAACCCATCACAACTCATATGCGAAGCCAGTGCGCTAAACACTGCGCTACGCGGCTCCCAAGTGACCAAGGGTGACCAAGGCAAACTATCAGCTCGTCTCGTGAAATATACCCCTTCTGAGTAGAAGGTTCCTTCAACAGGCATTGTACTAAACCGAAAGCTGAAGTCTTCTGGGTATGAAAGAAAACTCTGAGAAACCACCCAACTGAACATACGAAGCAAGAGTTAACCGCTAGCAATTCCTAGAGTTAGTAACCAACTAACTAACCATTCAGTTTCTTTGGTATTTATTTAATTATTTCTGGTGTTATTAAGGTAATACACAGTTCGTGCGGGTTCTCTGTGTACAATGGACTATGCTATCCTAATGTAATTTCATTCTACTCAGAAAATAACATGTTTCTTTGTCATCCGTAACAATCGTCTGAGTAATTGATTAATCTCGTGATGAAAACAGATTGTGAGTGATTTCAATTAATGTCTGCAAATGATATTCTGCCGTGCACACGTAACTTTCCACGACTGATTATCTTATAATTTTGCTTTATCAGGCTAATACTATTTTTATGATCACTTAAGCGAGTATTTTATATTAAGAGTACCAGAATAAAACAGTGTAAGACTGGTATAGTTATGGACAGTACAGAGAAATAAAACACACAATTGAGTTAAACCTACAGAAAAATTAAGCCCATAGAGTAAATATATATAGGCTAATGGGAGAAGGTAAAAAAAAAAAACAAGAAATGAAAAGTATAACTTATGACAGAAATAATGATGAAAGACGTTTTCTGAAGACGCGTGTTTCATAGGATGATGAAGGATGAATATATAGATCAGTCACCCATTCATTGAAGGTGCCCGGTAGTGGAGCAAAGAATAGCAACGATGTTTATATTCCATGTATGTTGTTTGAAGCGATTAAGGAGGTTATGGGTGAAGTTGGTGTTCATCCCACATAGGTCAAAGTGATCCGGAAACGATGTTTTTTTTGTTGATATTTCATAAAAAAGGGCGCGCATATCGCAACAAAACTGTCAACCATGACACGATGCATACCTTTCTCCGGACTACTTCCTATTAATCTACTGCAGTTTTAAAATGAACGCAGAAGAGGAAATATATATGTGCTGGAGACAGAAAATGTCTATGGTAAATCTTGGATTCTGGGACTTTTACGTCAGTGTGCCCACAGTCGTCAGTATAAAAATGTTCTAACATTTACAAACACTTGCAACACTTATGCAATCCGGTCGACAATGAGATGCGAAACATGAAATTAAAAAATAATGCTGAATTCACACGTTTGGTTAGAATCATGCCAGCCATAACACACTATAATTAAACTATTTCTCTGGGCTAACTCATTACCGTGTCACAAGTGTTGGCTGATTTGAATGATCCGTTTTTTTCATTAGCCACTTTCTATGCCAGAAACGAAACAACATATACATTAAATGAACCACGAGTAGAGACTTGGTTAATTTAGTGCAAATGATGTATTAAATCTAAAGTTGAGCTTGATGCCAACCTTACCATAATCGTATAAAAAAGCACTGACGGCCTAGTAACTTGTCTAACACAGTGGTGAAGAAATATATGGGTATCTAAGTATGAAAAGGTACTAGATTCAATATCGCGGCAGGCAAATGTACATTTGTACCGATATAAACGACAACCTAGTGAAGGTTAATATTGCATAGAAATTCACTATTGCCAAACTTTTTGGGTTGCTCCCAACGTCAGGAATAGAGCCTGTTAACAGCTGGTAATTTAGAGGTAGAAGTGGGTGTTTGTGGATATATCGATAGCAAGACAGCTGCAAATAGACGAGGCATGCGTGGTTTCGTGTAAGAACGAGAACTGGTTCTCTCGTATTGGTGGACTACAATACTAGCGATAAGGTTACAGATGTCCACAGTTCAGTGGAAGTGGAAAAACACCGAATGTGTTATCCACCAACGCCGAAATCTCATGTGCCGTGCCAGTGCCGGAAAAGAAAAACGGTGACAAAACGCATTTTCATTCTCTGGACTATATCCTGCTGGGTATCTAGTAGGACCATTATCCTGCTAAAAGAGAGATCCAATTTGGGTTTGAGTACTAACGGAAACAAAATTAGAGGTTAAAAAACCGATTAATTGTTGAAATGTGAGTACAAACGTTCTTTGATTTATTCTGATATGCAATAAACTTGGCACTGGTGGCTATTTTCTTTACAATAAGAAAAATCTAGGAAACGATCGATTACAATGCATGATATTTCTCATGGGATAACGACACAGAGTATTCGAAACCAATATTCAGTAAATTCGATACTGGTCACGTAATATTTACTTGCAAGATTTGTTGTGAAAAATGAACAAATGATTTTTTTGTTGCAAGATTGATGCTCAACTCTCGATTGTGATACGCTATCTCAAACGTTCATTTGATAAAATATATATGTAAAAATAGTTGAATAATATTTTTACCTTGAGCAATATAACAAACACAGAATAGAACCACAGAATAGAACCACAGAATAGAACCACAGAATAGAACCACAGAATGGAACCACAGAATAGAACCACAGAATAGAACCACAGAATGGAACCGCAGAATGGAACCACAGAATGGTACCACAGAATAGAACCACAGAATAGAACCACAGAATAGAACCACAGAATAGAACCACAGAATGGAACCACAGAATGGAACCACAGAATGGAACCACAGAATGGAACCACAGAATGGAACCACAGAATGGAACCACAGAATGGAACCACAGAATGGAACCACAGAATGGAACCACAGAATGGAACCACAGAATGGAACCACAGAATGGAACCACAGAATGGAACCACAGAATGGAACCACAGAATGGAACCACAATATCAATATTTGGTAGACTACACGCAACACTAAAGGAATATTATAATATACAGCATATAAAGAGCGGAGTAGCCTAGTTAATAATGAGCTTGCTTGCTATCACCGGGTTGCAGCGTGCCAGGTTCGAACCCACGTCCGAACAAAAAAGGGGCCCAGAGTTAGGGGAGGTATACACAGAAGGAAGGGAATAGGCCACCCTACCTAATAGTTGCTGTGGCAGTAGCTGAGGTTTAGAAATATTTTAAAATGTGTATATTAATTTATCCGAAGTTATGATGATGGTGTTCCTCCTTCGCAAGAATGGCATGACTAACAATAAATGTGATTAACAAGTGGAAAGAAACAGACAAGTTGAAACAAAGAAACAGAAAGAAACAAAAACATAGATAAAGTAAGCTTCTTGGGGGGAAAAACACTATTGATGCTATCTGTTCATTTTGGCATGAATGAATTGGGTCAAAATGTATTGGTTTTTATGGATTGTCAGAGCATTGATTGGGAGTAAAAAACTCGGTCAGTTACCCTGGGAGAAATCGAGCGTATGTCCTGTTGCGACAAAGCTGAATGGCAGAAGACAATCATATTCTATTGAGCTGAAAGATAGAACTGTATCCTGTTAGACTTAACTAGATGATAAAAGTGTATTCTATTTTGAATATACAGGGTGTTCATAAAGACACAATGCACACATTTACATTGCTGGTGATAATACGTCACATGAATAGTGGGTATTTAGTGTAGATGTGGGACCGTCATTGACGACACAGCATTTCTGAAATGAAAGACTGCTGCTCACACCGTTCGGGCATTGGATAAAGAGGTTCGGTCCCAAAGCAAGAAGTAAAGAATTACATGAAGTTCGGGTAATCTTGTCCTGGATACCTATACTTATTTGGTCTCAAATCGAAGGACGTTCAGATTGTGTGCATCTTGCATATAACCCGAATCACGAAATTTGCTTACAACATTATTAACTGTATTACAGTGAGGAACTTGTGCATAAGGAAACTTCTGCACGAATTTTCTAATAATTATAATGTTTTCCGTATTTTTACCTTCATTTTAAACACAAGTTTCCAGACAATTACTTTTTGTTCAATGGTTAGCACTCTGCATGGACAATGCGTAAAACTGAACTCGGCAGCTAACAGTAATCTGCTGAGTCACGAATTATACTGGACAATGGAAATACACAACCCACAACTTTCAATGATGCTATATTGAGGACTTTTCAAATTTAATGCACAACGACTTTGTAAACACCAAGAGTATTTGAATGTTTTCACGACTGTCACAACAGTAGCAACGATCACGTGATCAACTAATCATTTTATGTGTTTATCCTAGCCGCCTACGCTCCTCCTTTACTGCACGGCATAATACAGCAAGACACGCCCACAGATGCTCATAGCCCTGGCTTAGCGGTTTTCACCATGTGCTGGGATGGAAAAAACATTATAGATGAATGTCAGAAACGTAAGACTTAACTTTTCATTCTACAACAATTGTTATCTACATTTATTCTAGGTACACTACTAGTTACACTTGTATCTATGCTTCTAACTACATTTATTTCTAGGTTATTCTAGGTACATTGCTAGTTACTCATCTATCTATGATTCTATCTACATTCTTCTTTGCAAATATATATCCAAGGAGGTAGATACGATCTTCTAAAGAGGAGTTGTACCTAAAAAATGCCATTCGTGCGTTTTCATCTATCAACACGTTCTTTTGATTAAAATGTTGATGATTTCCATGTGAAAATCTCTAAAGGGAAGGGGAGGGGTAAACATTTTGATATAAAAAAGGAGAGGGGGGGGGGTTTCTGTTGTTGGCCGCCTTCTGGCCAAGCACTAAAAGTTTCTAGTACTAAAAGTCATGTTTAGATTTTCAAGGGGGGGGGGGTGGTGTTTAATGCACTCTCATATCATCTACGGGCCTGTTTATATTCTGCCATTAAATGTGGTAAGGCAACACGAACCAGATGTTCTTACATTACCGAGGAGCTTCACATTGTAAGGACACTGAGAAAAAAAGCTGTCACCATTGGAAAACAGAAAATATTAATATAGAAGTCTAGCTAAATGTCTTCCAAATGTTTGCTGGTATGCCAGAGTTTCACTCTTCAGTCATCTCCCCATGCGTCAGTTTCCTACCTGTCTACCTATCCAACAAAAAATACCTACCCCACAAACCAATCACCCATCTACTTACCCACCAACCAGCATACCTACCAACCCACCTACCTACCAGTCAAACCAACCAGCTATCTACTTACATAACAATCAACATACCAAACTCCCTACCTAGCTACGTACCTACATTATCCTTCATGAATACCTACCTACTATCAACCAACTACCTTCTACCTTCACACTTACACAAGTACCTACACACCTACCAATCAACCAACCTACATAAAAAGTTAATTACCTATATCGACTTTATATATATATATATATATATATATATATATATATATATATATATATATATATATATATATATATATATATATATATATATATATATATATATATATATATATATATATATATATATATATATATATATATATACATACATACTTACGTGAAAATATAACAACTATCCAACCCATTCGTCCATCCAACTACCTAGCTATTCATTTATGTCGTCTGTCTATCTTTCTCTGCCTATCTATCTTTCTCTGTGTATCTATCTTTCTCTGTCTATCTATCTTTTTCTCTGCCTATCTATCTTTTTATCTAAATGTATTTCTATTTGTCTATGTACCCCTCTGTATATTTAACATATACATATATTAATATGTTTACAATTATTAAATGCATACTGTATCTAAGGAAGATGGAAGTTTGATTGGCTATCGAACATTATGATATCCAGTCTCTATGCCCTGAGATATACTGAGAATCTATGCCTGGACTACTGAAAGGGAATGATTTCTGCTATATGCAACATGCCCGGGGATTGCAAGAAACGACAAAATCTCCGGGGAAAAATGACCTTATTTATGGCATTGCATTTTGCAACCACATTTGGTAAAACAGTTATCTGGTACCTTTTTAAGCTCCAACAATCTTTTACATAAAGAAACTTTGTACAGTACAAGTTGACGTCACAGCATGTTTAATAATTTGTCCTTGTCTATGTTTCTAAATTTCACGTACATCATTTCATAAATTGAAACATTTATTTATTTAGGGTTAGGACTAGTTATGTAAAAAGTAACTATCGTAACCCTAACCCCAACACTAAACAAATTAATATTTCAATTATTAAATGATGAACATGAATTTACAAAATAGATAAGGAAAATAACTGTACTACGTTGTGGCTTCTACTTGTGATGTACCAAGAAAAACCGACTGCAAAAAAAAACAAAACAAAAATACGCACTCTGGAGCAGAATGTAAACCGTACCGCCAGGCATAGAGAAAAAGTTTGACATATTTGTACTCCATCAAAGTTCTAAATCAATTAATTCAGAAACATCGCAATAATCTTACGCCGCGAAGCACAGAAGAAAATGCGCGAAACGAGAATAATCTTCGGATTGTATTTTAACCATGATAATCAGCAAAGACATAGAAGAACAGGAGCTAAACATAAACATACATGGAGAGAAACTACAACAACTAACACATTATCAATATCTTGGACAGATAGTCACAAATTATGGCATATGTGAAACAGAAGTTAAAAGGAGAATAGAAGTGACCAAAAGTACCTTTAATGACATGAGCAAAATAGTAACGTCTAAACAAATTACAAACAAGTTAAAAATGAGAGTTAAGAAGTGTTACATCTATTCCATATTAATGTATGGATCAGAAACATGGACACTAAATAAACAATTATAAGACATAATTGATGCCTTTGAGATGTGGATATATAGAAGAATAGGGAGAACATCATGGAAAGAGAACAAAACAAATAAAGAGGTGCTAAACACTTAATATCAAGAAATAATTACTAAGAGAAATAAAGATCAGACAAATAAAATACGTTGGACACATTAAAAGACACGACACCTCATTGAAGACCTTACTTTAGGGTAAAGTCAAAGGGAAGCGAGCAAGAGGTAAACAGAGATACAAGTGGGAGAGTAACATCACAAGATCCACAGGTTACAGTCTGACAGAGAGTGCACCACCAAAACTAGAGACATGGGATGTTGGAGATCTATTGCAGCTAACATTCTTTGCGTTGACGGCTCTTGATGGGGATGATATATTTTAAAGTCTCGTTAACGAGTTGATGGTAACACAAAAGAGAAACAAGAAATAAAGATACTTTGAACTAAAGGTCGATTGAGGAGATTTGAGGATGGAGATAAGTGTCCTATTCAATAGGTCAAAGCAACAACACAGTCATGGTGAAATCGATGTCTCAAATAAAAAACCCACATATTACAGTCAAGCCGTAAACCACTGCACAACGCATTTCATTTTCCGGATAACATCTTGCCAACTATCATGGGTTTGATAACAAACGCAGAAAAGAGAATTTTAAGATAATAAAAAAAATATTTGATATAATTAACGCTGTCATCATCAATTGTGTTCATATCATCGTTGTCATTACAATTATTGTCATGTTATCGTTGTTATAATCAATTCAATTCCTAGCATCAGTGAGTACATTTACCTAAAATAACATCCGTCTTAGAAATTGTGCCTACACGGGCTTACTTAGAATCAGTTTTGATTTCGTGCTAAGCAAAATCATGAGTACTCATAATGTGAATGCGTCATTATTGACATAATTTTCTGTACCAGATCCTGTTATAAATTGTAAACACAATCTACTACTTCTAATAATAATCATGATCATGAATTACGACAAAATCTTTCAAACTGTTCAAACCAACAAGAAATGCCAGTGCTACATTGATTGTTTACAAAAATGTGTAAACGCATTTCTTCATATTAATTAAAAAACTTTGCTTTTCTTTAATTAATTAGTATTCTTCCATTTTCGCTTTAAAAAAGCAAAAAAAAAAAAACAACAACAACAACCCATTAACCACCACCAAAAAATATTACGTCATCAGTGTTTGCCAACAACTTAGCTATGACACGACCGTCTCCAGTAAAGACTTTCCAATTGAATTGATTAGGACCCCATTCGTTATCATTTATACAGAGAATGTTAGAAATGGGAGTATTCAGAGGTAGGGGAGGAAAAGTAAATGTTTTTGGAGTCCCGAAGATCACACAATCAACACCTGACCTGAACTCTGAGTCTACATACAGTGGGATGGCTGCTGGAGCGGAGGGGGGAACACTTATGGGAATGTCCCGCGTACTGTGAAGTCAGTTTCTAATCAAGAATCAAGAAGAATCAAGAGAAGAATCGTTACATTTTTTGACTGTTCTTGGACTTCGGTTGGTCATTATTTACATACTTGGAATCGCATACCAAGCATAGCCAAGACCACACCAAATATATAAATAGTGACCAATCGATATGAAAACAATAATTAAAAAAATGACTAATGGTATTCCAAGTAATTATGTTGGAAGGTGTGTATTGCCGACGGTCTCGGCTATGGAAACTCTTGTAAGAAAAGCTTAAAAGTCGGATGTTATTTTGAGAACCCCACTCATCGATATTATCATAAATTATAGTCTTACCATCGTTGTCATCATCAATTCTGTTCCTGTCATCGTTGTCTTCATTAATTGTGTTCATGGTCATCGTTGTCATTCTGCTCATATAATCTCATTCCTATAAAAAAACATTTTCTGAACACCTGACTTAAAAAATGTGTCTACGCGGGTTTACCTAGTTCTTCTTCTTCTTCAGCGTTCATTCTCAAACTCCCGTTGGATCGCTCTTGTAGCAGGGCCATGGTCCTATCAGATTTCCAGCAAGATGTAGCCCAGAGAATGGAAATACGTTGTGTCGCCGTTTTATTTACGCCAATGGCCCGACACATCCGTCTTCGGCTGGTTACCTCGTTCAAGCTGTGTATTTGTGCTTAAGAGAAACGTAACTTGAATACTCCTATATCATCACCAGGTAGAATATCCTGAAAAGGATGTAGCAGTCATCACAGCCTTTAGAAACCCCTGTCGAAGTAAATGCTAAATCCTGTCCAACTCATATACTCATATATCCATCATTATTTTTGTATCGGGTCTGCTACAAATTGTAAACACATCTAATTTTTATCATAACCTATCAACGAGAAATACGACTAAATATTGCAAATTGTTTAAACGAAAACAGAAATGCTAGTGTTACATTTTTTTTCTTCCTGAAAAGTGTCTTTATATTAATAAATTATCTCTTCCTTGAATAGTTTGAAGTGTATAATTTGTGCTCTAGGTCACAAAACAGAAACACCAGACAAGATAATTACGTAACTTTTTTTTGTCAACTTATGCTACGGAAACACACATGCACATATTTAAACATTCGGATCTTATTTTAGCAACACGTACCCTTCCATTGCTATCATCAATATGTCTATATTTTATCGTTGTCATCATGAATTCTGTTCCAATTATCTTGTGTTTTTTCTGGGGTCTAATTACAGATTCAACATTAATAAGACAGTTGCTTTACAAATTGCTGCACAAAATTAAAAACGACGTAGATCAAACAGATAGAAGGTAATTTGGCTGTGTTCATGTTATACTAAGTACAAGGTGAGATTGTTAGAGAATATCTTAGTGGAACAGTGCTTAGCCATTTGTCTTGTATTCAAAAGATCTCAGATATGATTCCATAATCAAGGCGATAAATGGGAATTATCGCTTGAAGCTATGCAGTTACGTTGTAAATAGTTATCCTATTTGGTGTGCTGCTTTGTTGAGAGGGCGGAGTATATTATGGAAACGCAAGTACAATGAAATCACTGTGCTCGGGAACAAAATACTACCGGTTTATAAAATGTGTCCGAATCTGGTTTAAACGGGTTTGCAAAGAGTGTATTTTCATTTCATGTTAGATGAAAAAAAAATTCACTATTATTATTTTCTGTGACTTTCTGCAACACATTATAAACATACTTACTAATTATAATGTTGCCCATTCGTAATCAACTCGTCTACATGCTAACAACTGTTCAAATAAGAGATATATGTTCAAATGTGGTCTTCTAAAACTATTTTAAAACTTATTCATTCACAGTAATAGGGGCCTAACTTTGTCATTGTGTGATCTCATCATCATCATCATCAGGTGCCATGCCGGCTGGCGTAGGCGGTCATGGCTCTCCACAGCTCTCTGTCCACAGTATTATGTATCAAAGTCGTTGTTGTTTCCTTACCATGCCAGGTTGTCAAACTGTCTAATATTTTCTCACGTTGTCGCACCCATATGTTAGTATAAGGGTTATATAGCACTGTACAACTCTCTTCTGTGATCTACATAATATTTAAAGAAATCACGGTAAATTATTACGCCATCAGCGCTTCCCTCCCCCTCCCAATTTTTTCTACTGAAACCCGTGCACATCAGATTAGGACTCATTGTACAGGCCGGTATTATTTTATTCCACATGAACCTAAATCACTTCTCTACCCTTTTTTTTTGTTCAGATGTTGGAAGATAAGTAAGCATCTTTCCTTATTCGTTTGTTCTCCAATTACTATAAGCTTGCAGGAAATTGCTCATAAAACGTAATGCGTTGTTCGAGTGTTACGTCCTATTTTGACATATATTCCTTCCTTCATATATTCCTATATTCCTTCAGAAATATCCGACCCCCATCTTGAAGACTATCATATTTTATGATCAAATTTTCGCAATTTTTTGGTCACATTTGAATGTCACCGATAACAAAATTTATGTTTTGTCAATTTTTAATTTATATTTTCATCAAATTGAAATGTATCAATATTTTAAAAAAAATTATTTCATGATTAAATTGATGAAAAGATGAAGTCGTAACACTGTCAAGACTTGTTTCTAGGGTAGCTGCTGTCAAAACACAATTAGATAGCATAATGAAACTCAATTTACCAAATGCAATTATGAAATATAAAATTTTGAATTACATTTTACTGACAATTTTATGTAGTGAGGAGTTTGTTATACAATTTAAGAGTTTTCGTACATAATTCAAGATAAAGTTATGAATTAAATCTTTTTGACATTTAATATTTTTAAGAGTATTGTTGCACAATTTAGAAGTTTTTGTACACAGTTTTGGAGTTTTTGTATACAATTTTGGAGTGTTTTTTTTTTACAATTTGATTTTTGTACATAATTTAGGAGTTTGTGTACACACTTTATGAGTTTTCATACTCACATATATTTTTTACACAATTAGTTATTTTACTCATGAACATTTTTATATATAAATTATTACTCTACACTTTTTAGTGTATGTACGCAATTTTGTAGTTTTTTGCACATATGAGATTAGTACACAACGGAGGAATTTTTGTACACTATTCAAGTCTGTCCATGGTTTTGGTCAAATTTAATTTACAAATTGGCCATAAACAATTTCATTTCTGTCAAATATGTTTTATCAGAGTCCCTCAAGATACATCATTGGGGATTCAACGGAAATCAACTGTCAAAATTGAAGCTATGTGATTTTCCCCGTGCTTTTGTTTGGCTGTCGACAAGTAGACATATAGTGACCAATAGAAAATTACACGAATAGTCAAATAATATCACTCTAGAAGAATGATGGTTCAGATGTGTACACATGACTATTTTCGAGAGAGTAGCTTCATAAATCATTTTTAGAACATTTTGGCTCTCTAAAAAGGGAGGTAACCATCGAATGATCTGTTTTCTGTAGTTATCTCATGTAACGTACGTCATAATTTTACTATCTCATTATCATATTCAACATTTGTTCTTTACAGTAATGTTTAACCGAGTCGCTCATCAATTATATAGCTCTGCTCACTCATCAGGTAATTATTCATATGTGATGTTCTTCGACTTTTCCTGTGACTTTCATGAGCTGTCGATGCACAGTATAGGTAGTAACCAATGAAGATCATGCTAAAAATCAAATAACTTCATTTTTTTAATAATGGTTACCGATGAGTCGCATAGCTTTATAATCGACAAGTACTTGGCATAACACACGTCTCTTTTTTACAGTGAAGGCGAGCGTTACGCAACCGAAGTTGACTTTCAAGACGCCACTAACCAAGCCAAGAAAAGACAGGAGGATCCTTCTGGTTTCTATAGCAATTGGTGATCGCAGTCCTTATATTCCTTCATCAGACTTCAAGTTTAAACAATATACTCACAAATATATACCGATTTTATAATGTTGAATTTGATGTTTTCAATAGGTGTTAATATTATATCACTTATGTTGTCTAGATAATCACTACAGCCAAATCAAAATGCATCGGTTGATCGCTACCTTTGGAATAAGATATGCTACCAATATATTTATAATATTTCATAAATTTAGAACATAAAATATTTGTTACAAGAAGAAATAATTGAGTTTATCATTTGAAATGACATAAATTCCATATTAAATGACAGCTTTTGATTGCAGTATCAATCAATCAAGTGTCGTGCCGAGTATCGTAGGCGATCATGCTTCTCCACAAATCTCTGTCTCGTGTGTTGTTAACACGTTCAACTGGTGATTTTTCTTTTTTGTGCCACAGCGACAACCACTCCAGAAATGTATCTCTTTGTCTTCCTCTGTCTCTACTCTCCTTGATCTTTCCGGTGGTAACTAAATGTTCCAGCTTTACTTATCTCATCACATGCCCTAAAAAACTTGATTGTCTGTTTATAATTTTCGCTATAATTTCGTCGTTTTACCCCAACATCTCTGAGAATCATTAGTTTTCTTCGTTGCCCGTGGAATTTTCGTCATTCTTCTTAAAAACCAGATCTAAATTACCTCCAGCTTATCTTGGGAACTTTTTTTTACTTTCCATGATTCAGATCTATAAAAAATGATTGGCTGAATATAATATTCTAGAACTCAAACTAGTGTATGCATTCATATTACTCCATTGCATAGAATGGTTCTTATTTTTTGAAATATTGCTTTGTCTTGTGTTATCCTGTTCTTGATGACTGCAGTATGCCTATATCAGTATATATTCTTCTTCTTTTCAATTCGTTCTTAGACCTCAGCAGATTAGTACGAAAAGTGTTGTGTGTTAAAGTATATTAGTCCGAAAAGTGTTGTGTGTTAAAGTATATTAGTCCGAAAAGTGTTGTGTGTTAAAGTATATTAGTCCGAAAAGTGTTGTGTGTTAAAGTATATTAGTCCGAAAAGTGTTCTACAGGTTGGACTCACTTGTAGAATGATGATGCCGATGAGTCGCAATATGCTGTCCAATAAATAACGTCAGCAACGTTCACAATGTTTTACCCCTTTCCTTTTTGTCAAAGAATTCTGGGAGACTGCTTAATTATGTAAAACAATCCCCCTCCTCCAAAAATAAATAAATAAATAAATTAAATAAACATAAACAGCAAAAGTACGGAAAAACTACATATTTTGTGGTTGCACAGTTTTAGAGCATTTGCAAAAATTAACATTTAATTTGTCTAAAAAAGTAAATGTTGACGTCTATTTTTGTCACCCCCCCCCCCACTTTGTCCGTAACTGTCACATTTTTGTCAGATCCACTCCACATAATTATTGACGTAATTTATGCACACCCTCGTGGCCGCGATATCTGCGCCTTTCGGTCTGTTACATTCGACTTCAGCATGGCTTGTAGATAACTAATCCTCTATGGCAGGGTCGGCAACCTATGGCACGCGTGCCACACTTGGCACGTCAAGCAATTTCAAATGGCACGCAGACTCTTCACGTCAGGGGAACAGTCTATATGCGAAATCTCAGAAACTTGTATAAAATGACATGTTGACACTGAATAATTTAAAACCTTAAGTTGGCACACAGTTAATGAAAGGTTGCCGACCCCTGCTCTATGGGATGGGACAGCCAACGTCACTCCGAAACCTCGTTAGTCGCCTCGTACGAAATACATGACAGGTAACAGTGTTCCCAATATATATAATATATGAACAAAAAGATAAACAAAATCATCAGTAGGAATGTAAGAACTAAATTAGAAGTGCGTGTAGATTCGAGTCACTATAACATACAAAAAGATAATCTGGTGCAATCTATGTGATTTATTTTCAAAATAAATGTTACCGGAATTCACGTTCTTGTAGTCACTTAAAACCGTGACTATCCGCAATATAAGACATGTGTGCTACATCGGGAATCATCCGTTTAAAGTGACGCATTTGATTTGTCCCGTGATTTTCATTCGCCGTCGACATAAAGTATACAAAGTCACTAATTAAAATCAAGAAAAAAGTAAAATTGGTCAATTTAGAACAGTGGTTCTCTAACATTTCCCGCTACGCTCTCTGAGACATTTTGCAAGGCCGTACCGCCCCCCCATTCACTTTTACATCGTAATTTAACCCAATTCTCACTATTTTAAACTACCTCGCAGGGAATTGAAAGCATTGTCTGTGTCTTGATATGTTTACATATCTTCAATTTTTTCGTGAAACGTACTTTTATTATAGTACAAGCTTAACATAAAATTACATGAATTAAATATTGTTTTCATAAGGACATCGTCAAGTTAAATGTGGTTATAAAGATAATTTACATTTAGAATAATAGTTATTATTTCCTATGCTTTTTCATAAATACTTCTTTGGAAACACGCTTATATTTTTAACTGAAAAGCAATCATGACTTTAATACACTAAATTTCTCCTCACTCCCTTGAGATAGCCACCCCGTTTGGGAGCCCCTTCTTTAAAAGGATGACACCAATAAGTCTACAGGACTGTGTATTTGACAAAAGACACGTGTGAATTGCAATTGGTTAATATTAGATGTTTACAATAACAGATTTAGGTCAGAGGTCGGCAGGCCAAATTCAAATTGGTCAGGCCAGCATGGTGCAACACATAGCAGATTGAGTATCTAAATAATTTAAAGAATATAGTCACATTATCAAAAGTATGACCACGACATGAAAGTAAAATTTTAATTGTCTTCAATTTTAATTATTAATTACAGTCGAAAGACAACACTCACTAAAGCCTATTTTTGTTCTCATTATGAGCACCAGTTGCATTCGATAATATGTACTTACTGCTCGAAACTGAAATCAAACAGGTAAAGCTAGGAACAGAGTAATGAAGTGTTGCTAATCACTGGAAACACATAATTAAACTCGCAAATTGATGTTTCGACCATAAGGGCTTTATCAAGACTACATGCACAACAGAAAACGAAGAGGAAGAAGGACACTATAGACGTGTACATGACCAAATTAAATGTACATTTAATCGTCCTTGTTATCATCTATTTGTGTATGGAATGTACATTCACATCGACCATGTGAACGTCTAGAGTGGTGTTCTTTCTCGTCGTTTTCTGTTGTGCATATAGTCTTGATAAAGGCCTTTTGGTCGAAACGTCGATTTGTGTGTGTAATTATGTGTGTTTCCAGTTATTAGCAAAACTTCATTACCCCGTTCCTAGGGTTGTATTTACAACTAGTTGTATTTGCAACGTCACATATTTGAAGTAATCATTACCTCATTATGGCTGCATAATGTCACGATTTACTTCTTGATCGTGACTACTTATGATGTGATATTTTGCGAGATGATGAGGCCAATGAATATACTAATTTTAAATGAGTCTGGAGGATCAGTAAAAATGACTTGGAGGGTCAGATTTGATCTACAGATAGATCGGAATAACACTGGACTATGGCTATAATTGTAGACAGCTATCGTTTATTTGTCGTTAAACTTCGTTTTTATGCAGTAGCAATAACAGGATAGTCAGCTCGATGGTAGAATTGTTCATCTATAGTCCAATGGCTGTATTCTGTACAGGACATACTTCTATTAAGCAGATCATGAAGTCGGTAACATTAACCTAACCTAACCCAAACCCTAATGTTCTACACTGGATATATTTCAGTTATTCAGATCATGATTCTTACAGCTGACGGGAATTGAACCAGGTCCGTTCTAGTGGCACCGAATCGCCTTGCAACTCAAGTAAACAGGTTTTCTGTACTTGATCAATTACACCTTCTACTTGTTGTCTACTTCAATTTACTTATTCAGATCATGATAGCTATTGTTTTTATTGATAGCTAGTGTTGATAGGAAATTAATATTTGTAAAATTCACTATTTTTTTCTTCTTGTAATTTATGGCAGAATGGTTATGTTGGTTACAAGGGCGTAGATAAGGGTTGGAGTGTTCACCCCCTTCCCTTAGAAAATGACAGCATGCCAATACGTACTAGGGATTTAACCAAAAGATGGTAAACCCCCCCCCCCTTAAGAATTTGTTCACGAAAAGGTCATCATATTTCTCATGAAAAAATGGGAAAACGTACCTACGCCCCCTTACTGAAAGCGTATCTATGGCAAGCCGCTTGTCGGGAGTATCACTCATAACATGTAACTCGATAGCTTGAAGTGATAATCCACAGGAATCGCCGAAAAATCCACCTTGTAAACAAGACGACAGAGCCGGATTGAACTTATCCCCAGAAAATCCTAGGGAGATCCCCGAATTGTCCCACATTTCTTCAAAGAAATTAACAAATTTCCTAGTGTTATGAGTCTTCTAATGGAGAGAGGGATATCCGTAACCAGCTGACTACTTCTTTAGTGATCAATTACTAAACATTTTGTCCGATATTGATCATGTATAGAGTGACTTTTATGATTTGTTCGCCTAACTTGGTTTGCAGAGGTGTTGCTTATAGGCCAGATGATCTTTTCTGTGAACAGCCAAGTTGGGACTTTTCTATAGTATGTGATATGGTTTCTATGTTCTTTTTCCGTAGATGCAAGATACAGAATCGCTGATACCGATTCAGTGTGTGTATTTAGCTGACATTGTTCCGTTCTCAGTCTAAATATTTTGACATATCGGTTTCTGTTCAGTTTGTTGCTTTTATCTTGCTCACGTTTGTAGTTTGTATTTAGTTCTCTCCACTGCTGTGGCATACACGGTTTTCAACAGAATAACGAATTTATTACCTCACTTAATAGTATAGATTTCTATCAGAATTAACCTATATGAAGATCATATCAATGCATTCTTAGTTTTTCAGACAAGTACACTGATAACCCTGATGGGGGAGAAGTGAAGGAAAATATTGAGCTGTGTGATTTTTATCCATGTCTATGTTACACAGCGTTATTCTATCACCATCATAAAATGACCTGCCGACTAAAGTCACGATCATAGATCTCGATAAATCACCATTTCCAGTATCTTAAGTCAGAATTGCTTCTAACTCTTTGCTATATAGGAATTTTAAAACTATCTCACATTTTCTAGTGATGCCTTCCTCCATCTCATATTTCCTATCATTTTTGTCCTCTGTCTCACATTTTCTAGCGTCGCCGTCCCATATCTCACATTTTCTAGCGTCGCCGTCCCATATCTCACATTTTATAGCGTCGCCGTCCCATATCTCACATTTTCTAGCGTCGCCGTCCCATATCTCACATTTTCTAGCGTCGCCGTCCCATATCTCACATTTTCTAGCGTCGCCGTCCCATATCTCACATTTTCTAGCGTCGCCGTCCCATATCTCACATTTTCTAGCGTCGCCGTCCCATATCTCACATTTTCTAGCGTCGCCTTCCCATGTCTCATATTTTCTATCGGTGCCTTTCTCTGTATCATATGTCATATTGTTTAATTCCATTGTCTCGCATTTTCTAGGGTTACCTTTCTTTGGTTCATATTTCCTATCGTTGTCCTTCTATGTAATTTAATCCTGCCAGCTATCATTATTTGTTCACGAAGGACCCACCCCATTCCACATCAGTCTTTTAAAGAGATCAGAACTAAAGTAAGCTTCTCTGGGATATTATAATTAATCTCCCTTTAGTATTTCCCTCGTTCAGAAAAACTTTATTAGCATTTTTAGCTGCTCGTGATGTTTTTAGCATTCTAAAAATTATATTAACACCTATCATTACAATTTTTGAAACTTGTGAAGAAATTTTAGCGCAATTGTCAGACAATTTTAACAAGCTTAATTTAGTTTTTCATACAATTTTAACAAAATATTTCAAACAATTTAAAGGCAAAATGTAAATTTTTTGAATAAATTTCATACATCTCTGCAAAAAATTTTTTCAGTTTCTTAAACAAACAAGTAAAACGATTCTAACAAACTTCTGGAAATGGTTATTTAAGATAGAAGTTTGAGAATCGCTGTAGAACATTGAAGAACTATCATGAATGTAATGCATATACATTCAACACAGTTGAATAAACACATTCGATAAACGAAAAGTCTTGCTGATTAATTGCTTTACTCACGTTAAACACTAATTATGCTGTATAATGTCTGTATTGCTGCTCATTCTGTACAAAAATGACACACAAATTTTATCATTTTTACATAAGTAATTTTGTAATACAGTTTTACATCTGTCTCACTTATTTTCGATTGTTTATTGATGTTCAATCTAGAATGAGATATTTTGTGTTAATGAATGTGTCTGGTTATAAAAGCCATTACCCTTTGTGGTTGGCTCCCATAAAAAAATCTAGAACATGTTCCTGGAAATTGACTATCTATAAACGACCTCCACCAAGTCAAAGGTATAGTAGTGGCAGATATGAGTATGCAGGACATTGCCAGAAGGATCAGTTGTCACCACATTGCTATTGTACGTCTGCTTCGACTTTACCTAACCACTGGAAGTTTCCAGGATCGACTTCGGAGTGGTCAATCACTGGTGACTATACCCGCACAAGATCGTCATATTGCGATCACTTAAGTCACTGAGTCACTTAAGGATTCGTTGCCTTCCAGCAAGACAGACAGCACGATCAACAGCGGGTAGACGTGTGGGCACGTCTCTCAAATGACAGTTATACGACGCCTTACTTAGGTCTTACTGCAAAACGACTTTATGTTGGACCAAACTGACGCAGAGACATCGCCCAGAGCACCTACAATGGGCACAGCAAACATGTCAGATATACTAGACTGCAGTGAATACTGTCCTATTCATCACATACGAGAGCAGATGCAATATATCTTTGCTGATGGACGTATGCGGATTTAGTGACGATGTGGCGAAAGCTTTTGCAATTTTTTGAGTTCGACGTGGTGGTGGCAGAATGCATATTTTGGAAGTATTCAGTTTACACATTCGTCTTCCATGGAAATGTTAATGCTGTGAAATACCGAGAAGAGGTTCTGGATGCATTGGTTATTCCAGCGTTCACAAATCATCCAGATTTGCAGCTTTTACATCCCGATAACGCATGTGCACACACCACACCTATTACCGTAGCAGTCTCTACAACAGCAAAACATTGTGACATTTTATTGGCCTGCCAGATACTTCTGTTATAGAATATCTGTAGGGCGAACTAGGGCGCATAGTCTACAAGCAAGGTTTTCCTGCTAATATGCAACAGCTCGAAGCTGCTCGTACACGTAGGAATCACAGTGGGATTTGATTTCACAAAACGTCATGCAGAGACTTGTGTGTTCCATGTGTAGCCATTACTTGTTTACAATAACATGGTGGACATACAAGATGCTGAGGCAGCGCCGCAGATATCAACTATTAAGGGAGAGTGGATTTACAGTAAAAAGAAAACGTCATTCGCTGTTTCGGGTGCCAGATCGTCTTTTTTTGATGCAATATTTGATAGCCTTTTTGTGAGTAATCATTAAGAGAGGTTTTTTTAGGGGACTTTTATCTGACTTTACGCCAAGTTAATAGAGCTAAAAGTCATGTTCCGAATCGCTAAATGGGAAGGGTTTGAACACCTCAAAATCATTGTCATCTACGAACTTGAACTGGGTTTAGGGTGAAATACTTTTTTTGTATTAGTTGCATTTTGGTTTTCTCCCTTGCACACACACACACATATATATATATATATATATATATATATATATATATAGTATATATATATATATATAGTATATATATATATTTTATATATATATATATATATATATATATATATATATATTATATGCAAGTAAGAGAGAGACACAAAACAACAATATGTTTCCACAAAAAGAAAACGATGGACTTATATCGGACATATACTTAGAATGAATGAAAACAGACTGCCACTACAAACATTAAAAAAGGGTACCAGATGGAAACAAGAAAATTAGGAAGAAAAAGAGAGGACTCTTTACAGAACAACCATCAAAGAGTTGACTATGGTTCTCAACAATATACACAAATTACACACAGTAACATCACATCGTTCGAACTGGAGAGCTCTGGTTTCTGCCATATGCACCATGTTCGGCACTGAAGGAACATAGATAGATATAAATATTGCAAAGAATTAAATAAAAATCAAAAGCACAAAATAATAACCAGGATGGATGAATAAGACCATATAAGACTTGTATAAGACTATATAAGACTTGTATAAGACTATATACGTCTTGTATAAGACTATATAAGACTTGTATAAGACTATATAAGACTTGTATAAGACTATAATTGATTCCGAAAATGTTTACTTGCTCACACTTATCTTTATATTTTCACACTATATTTCTGAATTATTATATTAGTGTGTTTCTACTTTGTGTCAGTATATAAAAGGCAGAAAGCTATGAAGATAAGAAAACACAACGTATATACAACACAACATGCAAATAGATAATATCAGTGGGTACATCGGTGTATCAATCAAATATACTTAAATGTTCTAAGAGACCCCGCCCGCTAAAACTTTCAAAAGTGTAAATCATGGTCGCTATCAGACTGCGTGCGCTTGGTGTTTGGATCTGAACAGCCTGTGAATAGAAACAGAAGATATACAGAGAGACTGATAGCTGGGCATCGGGCTGGGATTTCAGCCATTACACACTTATGGATTTAATTGGGAAGGAGATCAAATCACCTATGAAGTTTTCCGGTTTGCGATAAAAATAATATATATCGTGACACATTCTTTCCAGTATGTCTTCTTTAAGAATCTTATGAACTCCCTCATGGTACTGGACGAATTGATCTGCCTCTGTCTATGGGCATGTATAAACAACCTAAGTTGTGTCCTTACCATCGTCGTCTTAGGCGATCCTTACTCCTGTTATTCGCAAATCATACCTTCCATTATTACCTTTTCCATGATATGTCACTTTATATAGGCTAAAATATTTCAGCTTTCATTTTATAATGTTGTTTAATAGCCAACTCTTTCACCATTTTTAATATTCTTATCATTTTCTTGATTTGCCTTTTTCGCTATCATTGGTATTCTCAAAATTCTTCTGTAGCAACTCATTTCGAAGGCAGTTATTCTATTCTCTTTGCCACTGCTTTATTAAGTGTCCCACGATTCACTACCATAAATAGTTACTGAACAACATACTTTCTCTAATACCATGTAATTTAGTTTTACAGCTGATGTTTTGCCAACGATGTTTTACCACATATATTTTACCAAAGATTAATAACAAGATAAAATAAGTTTCAGAGTTAAAACATCTAGGTAGTAATTTTTAAAAAACCCCGAGAGTGGAAGTCTAGACAGAGATATGCAAATAAGATTCCAAAAAGGCAAACACAGTAACGTACCAGCTGTCACATTTACTTCAACATCCAATGATTCAGATCAAAGTTCAATAACAAATGATAAAGCGTATTATTCGGAGATTTAGCATTACTTATGATGGTCACAGCTATGATATAACTAACTGGACTAGCGTCTGAGTTAAATGGCGTTCCTAACCATAAGAAGTGCACTTTACTTTCACGTTCCCATAACGAGATTTTTTCTACTGACATCTGCACACAAGAGAACCCCTAATAACATGTGAAATGAAATGTTACCAATATCACACCTGGATAGTGAATATCTTCACACAAGAGAACCCTAATAACATTAAAAATGAAATTTTAACAATGTCACACCTGGATGCTGACATCTTCATACAAGAGACAGCTAATAACATGTGAAAGTAAATTCTAGATAATAGTTGTGGGTGTTACAAGATTACACAGGTTTTGGAATGACGACACTAGAAATACAATATGCATGATATCATTTTATTGAATATATCGTGAGACGCAATACAATGATTTGAACATCTTTTGAGAATAGAATTTGCCAAACTCTATACAAGAACATATACTAAAACACAGTCAAGTTGCTGAACCAGAGAGAGGTCAAGAAAGAGGCGAGCAGTAACACCAAAAGACAATGTGAACAAAAATGACTTATACAAAAGAGGTGATATATCTGGCATTGAAACGAAAAGTAAAACTTCCACCGTATAAACGAAAGTGCGGACCAGTAGTGTCACCATCCATCTGGAACTAGACAATAGATAATTGATGATTTCTTAAAGTTTAAAAAAGACTTCAATGTTCTCGGCCAACTCCAAGATTGACATGTGTCAGATCCTTTACCTACGACCATGACTAACCGAGATTGCTCCCTCCCAATTAAAAAAAAATATAATAAGCAAAGTATAAATCGAAGCTAAACAATAAAATACACGACATCTACTGAAATACATAGTCTCATATATCTTGGGCACACAATCACAAATGATGCTAGATACGAACACAAGCTACATTTATAATAGGATTATCCGAAAGTACTTCTAATGATAGGAAGAAGCACACGCGGAGGGTCAGTGAGTCTTGCCACCATAGAAATAACTTGCTACATTACGGTGTACTTCTAGTAGATGATACGACTATATACATTATTTCATTGCAAATAACTTTATCTATGTTAGTCGTGGACTCTATCAAAAGAACAAGACTGTGATTGAAGATAGTGCTGTAAGAAGTAGGCAGTTATAAGCTTGATGTGCGAGCGTAATATCACGTGGTTGACAGTACCCTATATAGCATAGCAGAGTGTACAACGAGAGAAAGCGATACATATGTTGGAGGACCGTTGCAGCAACCCTCGTTGTGGAGACAGCACTTGATGATGATGAAAATAAGTACACTTCCACGAAGCTTACTAATTGCGTTTCTATTTAAAGTAAATATTATCTACTAAATAGTGTAGTTACAATAATTAAGTTATTTTATGGCTGCTTCCCTTTGGTCGTATATATATATATATATATATATATATATATATATATATATATATATATATATATATATATATATATATATATATATATATATATATATATATATATATATATATATATATATATATATCATCATCATCATCAGGTGCCATGCCGGGTGGCGTAGGCGGTCATGGGTCTCCACAGCTCTCTGTCCACAGTATTATGTATCAAAGTCGTTGTTGTTTCTTTGCCGTGCCAGGTTGTCAAACTGTCTAATATTTTCTCACGTTGTTGCCCTCTGTCTCTGGTGCATTCAATCTTGCCTGTTGTGATTATGTTCTCTAAACCTGCCTGTCTCATGAAGTGGCCAAAAAAAGAAGATTGCCTTTTTCTTATATTGTTGATTAAGGTCCGTTTCGCATTTAACTCTTTTAATACCTCTACATTAGTTTTTCTGGCAGTCCATGGTATTCTCAGCATTCTTCTGTAGAACCACATCTCTGTTGCCTCCAATCTCCCACTTTCCAGTTTGTTTATTGTCCAAGACTCGCACCCATATGTTAGTATAGGGGTTATATAGCACTGCAGAACTCTCTTTCTCACCTCTAATGACAAGGTCATATTACACAGTATATTTTTCATTTTTCTGAATGTTGTTTTTGCCTGTCCTATTCTGCATCTTATTTCTGTTGAACTTCTTCCATCTGCTGTTATAATTGTACCTAGATATTTGAATTGGTGGACCTGTTTTAATACTATATCATTCACTATGATCTTGCAAGGTGTGTTATTTTCTTTCTTTGAAATAACCATTACTTCTGTTTTCTTGATATTTACTTGAGGATTATTTTGATTGTATTATGTGTTTTTAAGTGAATGACTAATAACTGTAATGTGCAGAAAATTCCTTGTGTGTTTTCTAATGTGGATAGTTGAATTTTCCTGGAGGGATGCCTGGAGTTTAGTCGTATATCGTGCCGTCATGATGTTCGCTAGGCGCGAACAAGAAAGCGACCGATAGCCACCGGTATAAGTGGTAGTTCTGAAACTGGGGCACCCATTTGTCCCGATATAAAATATTGTCAAAGGGAGCGGATACAAATGGATATGCCCCATATGGATGTGGAAAGCAACGGGAAACTACCACATTATTCTTCCAAGATGAAAGTCATGGCGACACACAGAAGTAGGCCTACAGTTAGTGTTAATATAGCAACATGGAACGTCAGATCGTTAGCGCAGTGTGGTAAATTAGACAACATCAAGCAAGAAATGGAAAGAATGAACATATATATATATATATATATATATATAAACTAATTAAGAAGTATTAAAAGTGTTAAATTGTTGCCTCTTAAACAATATTACAACTGACATCAGAAGTTATTTTAACAATATTTAGAGTTAAAGTAAAAGTAACACAATTCCATGAAGATGTTTTTACTAGTTGTGTTTTCCTCTACTCTAATATCTACCAATTAATTAGTATGAATAATTTATATTTTGGCCTCTTCCCTTTAGCTGCAGGAAAGAAAAAGCATTTTAGGTTCTTGTTTACAATTTGTGGTTAATTAATCTAAATATTGTATCAATAATTAATTTAAATATTCATTTTCTAGGGTTGAGGACTAATCCTAACTCTAACCCTAAAAATATTAATATTTAAATTAATACATGGTAAACATAAACTGATAAACATAGCCAAGGGAAATAATCACATATATAGGCACCAATTCCAAACCACTACTGTATTTTTTTTCTGGTAGGGTATCATATTCAGGACTTACCCATCAGCTCATCAATTTTTGGCTGTAGAGATTTTTCAAGGCAATATAAATAGTTCAGTAGTTTGCCATTTATTTCTGAACGGCCTAAATGCACAATTACCTGAGAGGTACCTTGGCCGTCACGGACACCTCTGTACCACCTCGTCAAAGAACCGGTATTCAATCAATCAATCAAGTGTCAATGCGAGTGGCGTAGGTGAGCATGCTTCTCCAAAACTCTGTCTCTAGTGTTGTTACTAATCACAGTTGGTGACTTATTTTTGTGACATAAGTGACAACCCATTAAGAAATTTCTCTCTTTGTCTTTCTCTGTCTCTTCTCCCGTTGATCTTTCCGGTGGTTACTAAATGTTGAAGTTTTACTTTTCTCATCACATACCCTAAAACCTTTATTGTCTTTTTCTAATTTTCGCTATCATTTGGTGTTTTACCTCAGCTTCTATGAGAACTTCTACATTAGGTTTCTTGACTGTCTATAGAATCTTCACCATTCTTCTTAATACCACATCTCAGTAGCCTCCAGCTTATCTTGGGCACTTTGGTTTACTGACCATCCTTCACTTCCATAAAGACAGATTGGCTCAATATTAAATCTTATCTCTCGAACTCGAGTATGCATATATATTATTCCATTGCATAGAATGTTTCTCATCTTAAAAATTGCTGATTTGGCCTGTGCTATCTTGTTTTTGATCTTAGTCTAGCGCCTGCCATCTGATGTTAAAATAGTGCCAACATATTTAACTTTATCCGTTTAATTTAATTTTACATCATTGATGGAAATGCTGCATCTTGGCTGTGTGTATGTCTTTAAAACAACCATTACTTCTGTTTTCTTCTTGTGTAGACTGAGGCCTGTGCTTTCACGTTCTTGAATAACAGTGTCTTGAAGTTCTATTTCGCTTCCTTCAATCAGAACTGTGTCGTCAGCATCGACTAGGAATGTGCCTACAATCATGTTTCAAGACGACATAGACCACATTCCGATCGCGGTTCGCGAAAATACCATCAACATAGCAACATGCAATGTGAGAACAGATTTAGGGAAATTAAATCTGAAAATTAAAAAAATATCGAACAGGAAATAGGGAGAATGAATGTCAACATACTTGGATTATGTGAAATGAGATTGTAGGTAGTATAGTATCGAAAGGCTTCAATTTAATATACTCGGGAGGAGACCACCATAGAAATGGAAGAGGCATAATTTTAGACAAGAATAGAGCAAGGTTTGTTGACAAGGAGAGTTCTTTGACCAAAGCAGAAGATATAGCAATATAGAATAATTGGCAATGAAATTGTGTCAAAATCAAGACATCAATAAAGAAGAGATATTTGAGAGCGCTGGAACATGCTCATGGCACTATCTGGTCCATCCCTTCCACTTTCAATGATAGTAACAATTCTTGATTCATTATTCCGCTGTGCATGTTCATCTCAAACTCATTGTTTTAACAACAATGTAATACACGAAACACAAACTAATTTAATATATTTTATTCTTATGATATTAATTTTACGTATCCTCTATCAATCCTATGATATTAACCAGAGCCGGTCTTAGGCCATTGCAACCTACGCGGCCGCATTGGGCCCCGCACTTCATAGGCCCATAAATTAATATTATATTTTATTTTATTATCCTCTTCCCTACCCAGACTGGGCCCCGCGCAAT
This sequence comes from Meghimatium bilineatum, assembly GCA_034231615.1. Classification (NCBI taxonomy): domain Eukaryota; kingdom Metazoa; phylum Mollusca; class Gastropoda; order Stylommatophora; family Philomycidae; genus Meghimatium; species Meghimatium bilineatum. The sequence continues at coordinate 37,058,304 of CM067304.1, forward strand.
CCGTTTCGCATTGGGCCCCGCAATTGTTAGGACCAGCCCTTATATTAATGATGATGATGATCCTACACCTTACATCAATCCTATATGATAATGTTTCTATATCCTACATCAATCCTATGATATTAATGATACTGATCCTAGCTAATTAATTTTGTAAAAATAATGGACAAAAATAATGTAACTTTTTTAATAGACGAGAAAGTCAGAGATAGAGTCATTTACATTTTAAAGTTCTTTTTTCTAGATTTACATCTGGAAAAGTTTTTGAGTACATCATCAAAGTTAATTTTGCGCAACAAGTATGCCTCAATCATCAGCAGAGATAAGGAATCAAGCCGTTCTATTTGGATTTTGCGTACGTTTCAACTGAGAAAAAGAGCGCTCTGTTGAACAGTTTGTAACCATTAATGTTAACAATATTCGTAAGGCGATTTCTACATTTGGAAAAGCACACTCGATGTTGTCTCTTACTATTGCTTTGTATAATTCTGCATGACTGAACGTGTTGTTTTCAGATTTTGATGCACGAAACTTGTGGCGAATATATGAGTGGAACTGTTGTAGTTCAGTATATAAATTATTGTTCAGATCTTCAGGATAAGCATTTATTAGTCCTTTCACAACATTGAGAAGTTTGTGGTACATCGACCAAACAAGAAAATCGAACTGCTATATCATTATATATCTGTCCTTGTCTACTCATCTCTGTCTCAAGTTTGGCAACAATGGCGTAGAAAGCAGATATACGAAATTTGTCTCTGGCATTCAGAGATACCTCAGAGGCATCACCATCGATGACCACTGTCTTTCGTTTACGATTACGGGTCAAAGTTGACTTATAATCCAGTTTTTTTTTGTTGCAGCTTCTTAAAATCTTTCAAATTCATTCCTAGATTCATGCAAGGGATCTGCTAATGAAGGATACAAATCAATTCATGTGCTCATTTTGTAGATCTTGACTGACTCTGTGAAAATGTTGTAACATTTCTTCCCAAAAGACAAGCAAGAGAGTAAATTATAATTCTTGCATCTTCTTTGCAATGTTTTCTGCTTCTCTTCTGGTGTCCCCTTTCTGTGACTGGTCTTCTTGTAAACATTCTAACGCTTCTATAATCTGAGGATGAAACTTTAGAATAGCTTCAGCTGCAACAGCAAGTGCTTCCCATCTAGTATCGGACTTTACCAGCGTTTCATTCACAAGGCATCCTTTCAGAATCTGTTGGTTGAAGCTGAGGAAAAAGTATAGATCAGTTGCTCTGTATGGAAGAAGTTTACTGCCTCTAAACAAGAGTCAACAGAACATCTGCCTACCAGATTTAGTGAATCGGCAGCACATGGTATGTATATAGCAAACTCATTTTCCTCTAGAATTTTTCTACATGCCCTTTTAGCTCCCAGACATATTAGCTGCATTATCGTAGAACTGACTTCTGCATTTCGAAAAATCAATATTGCAAACTTCACGTAAGTACTGCAACACTTGCTTAGCAATATCTTTACCGGTGTGACTGTGCAGCTCTGAGTGCATTAAAAATGTAATACTCAGCGCAATCAACGACTAAGATGAATGGGTTATATGAGATGAACACACCTCAATCGTATTCCGCAACAGATATTGTCTTGAGATATCTCATTCCTGAGATACAATTATGTATTCAATGCTTTAATGAAAGATGTTTCTGATGTCCGCAATAACTTAATAAATGGGCTCGAAGACTGAGGTGTATGGAAGTTGGCATTGCTGAAATATTAATGCAATTTTTGAACACTCCTGAGGGACAGGCAAGAGCCCAAACTACATACACGTAAAGAATAGATCATTGCATTCTACAAAACACTGCTTAAACACACGAACTTTCTAAATAATCATTCCAAAAGACTAAAAGCCCATTTATTATTACTATTATTGTTATTATTAATATAATAATAATTATTATTATTTATTATTACTGATGTTAAAATGAACAAACGCCCTTCCCCTCCACATTTATCATTCAAATGTATACATTTATACAAACGCATTTAAGAAAAAAACGTTGGACAGCACTGTCTTAAATGTTCATAGGCAGACATTGGTGTTATTCGTCTTTATGTTAAAACAAGACTTTTTCTCGGCCAGTTCCATTGTTGTCTTGTATCAGATCCGTTACAGACAGCCATGATGATTTTTGTATGATCGATTGAGAGAGAGATGCAACGATCGTTTCCACTAAATCTGATCGTGTTTTCCTGGAAACAAACAATATAAACAATTGTATTTATTTCGAAAGGATTCATGTTTGAAGTTTATACCGATAGTGTCAGAATAACTATCAGTTGACAACCAATCAACGAGAGATTAACTTTAGTTCTCTATGGTTGGTTAGTTGGTTGATGATCCATTGGTCCATGGGCTCATGCCCTTTGACCCAATGCCATTGTGTGATATATGCATGTGTTTGTGAGCTGTTAGTTCTCTATCAAACACGATCTTTTAAGCTGACAGTTGCTTAATGTTATAGCAAACAGTCAACGAAAGAGTATTTTCATTTCTTTACCAGACACGATTCTTCAAGCTGACAGCTGTTTAATGTTATAGCAATCAGTCAACGAAAGAGTATTTACATTTCTTTACCAGACACGATTCTTCAAGCTGACAGCTGTTTAATGTTATAGCAAACAGTCGACGAAAAATTAATGTCATTTCTCTAACAGACACGTGGCGCACGATTCTTTAACCTACAGTTGTTTAATGTTATTGTAACCAATCGGCGAGAGATTAATATCAACTCGCTACAAGAATCGATTATTTCAGCTGCCAGTTCTTCAATGTTAACATCAACTAACGATATCCATGATTTTACAAAGGATAATTTTAATGAAATACTTGTGACAACAATCAACAAGATACCAAATCATGATATCATAATGATAATGGACAATTTCAGAACCAATGTAGAAAACGACAACAATAGAATACAAAGACATCTTGGCATTCATAGTTTAGGAGACATGAATCAAAATGGTGAAAGAGTATTAAACTTGTATGTAATGTCAGACCTCCGTCCTTCAATATAGCAAACCAAAGTATATCTGAAGCTGTATAAGTCACTCAATAATTATTAATAACTGTTTTAAAGCATGAAGCATGTCAATGTGTCAATTGGTACATTTGAGCTAAAGTTGGGGGGTGGGGGGGGAATTGTCACATTCAAACTGGAATCTGAGAAAATGTGCACATTTAAACTGAAGTATGAAAAAATGTCACCATTAAACTTGAATGTGAAAAAATTGAAACATAAAATTAGAGTGAAAAGTTAGCATATCTAAACTAGAGAATGAGAAATGTAGTACATGTAAACTAGAGTATGAGAAATGTAGTACATGTAAACTGGAGTGTGAGAAATGTAGTACATGTAAACTAGAGTATGAGAAATGTAGTACATGTAAACTGGAGTGTGAGAAATGTGGCAAATTTACAGATACCTATAGTGCCAATTGCCTATATTGGCAGATACCTATATTAGTGTCCATATCATGGCACATTTAAGCTTTAGAGTGTGATAATAGTACACTTAAGCGACAGTGAAAAAATTGGCACATTTGAACTAGAGTGTGAAAAACTGGCACATTTAAACTAGAGTGTGAAAACATTAGCACAATTAAACGAGAGTGTGAATAAATGAATACTTAAAAAAGATTTATCATCTCTATTGTAGCATATCATTAATATGTTTAAACTGCAACAAACCTATAATCCAACAGGAAAACATTTTAGAACATGTTCATGCAGTGTTATTTTATTCGATTTGTTTCGTAACTGTCCTTCCCACCAGTTTTTATTTCCGTCCAAACATGCAGCATTTTTACACCCGTTAGCTTCGTGATTTTAACATTGGAGCGCATTTTTTTTATTGGTCTAGTACTATGTTGTATTCTTGATAGGTTTTTTTAGTCGACTTGTCTATTTGTGGGTACTTTCATGTGTTTGCATTGATTACGAAAACTTATTCACCGTGTTGAAAATTTTCACCTGTTGCATATTCATAATATTTCCTTTTATCTAGCGAGTCCTACCTCATCTCGTCCCCCGTGTTTATGATCACACTACCGGACCATCTCAAAACATGAACTATGGTATCAATTTTCTAGTCTCTTGAACAACCAAGACAACGTCTTGTGAATCATGAGTGACAAACGTTCTCGGTCCCGGCTCGTATTGGATGGATATTGATTTACCACAGATCGTATTGTTTCTATATTTAATGTTTCTTGAATCCATTGTCTGACAGATGTATTTTATTATAAACATTAATTTAATCGAATGTGTTTTATTAGATATCTTATTTTTCGTCGTGTTATTTTTACATTGCACATCTCTAATTGTATAGCTCCTGAGGACATTCTGTCTAGAGATACCGTTCATGCCGACTCTTAAAACAGAGAATTACTTCTTTGCAAATGAGATTTCCAAACTTTATAATTGGATGCAGTTTTTATATCATAGCGATTACCTGTGTGTATTCCCACTCTCCGGTGCCTGCTCCACATTTTTGACTAAATATCAGGTCCTGGGTACTATCATAAGACAGGCAATCCTGGTCTCGACGTATCTGTTTCTCTCTGGTCAAATAGAAATACTGAGGAACGAGACAATTAGTATGAAACAAGGTAAACTTATTGTATTTATTTGCTGTCAAGCGAATATTATTTGTAGTATGTTCAATATGTCTGATTTGTAACATGCGCTTGTAGTAATTTTATTAAAAAGTATTAATCATTTTCTCCGTGTCTGTATTTAGGTTGATTGGTTGGTTGCTGGTCCAGCAGACCATAGGCTCATGCCCTTTGACCTAATGCCATTAAATGGCATTATATTGCTTGGAAGTCTGGATTTTCGGCGCCCCCAGGGACAGAGCCAGAGAATAACTATCACACCTCCAGGAAGGTAGGTTTCAACCTATTCACTGCTCCTAGCCACTGTAGCCAAGATATGGTTCACTGTGCTCATTCCCCACCACCAATTGACTACTGGATATGCCGAACTTCTCTATTGTTCCAGGTATGCAACCAAATGTTCAAATCAAAAGGACTGTCACGTCCTAAGTCACTGTGCCTCTATGAAGGGTTTCAGCCATAGGAAAAAACAGTGCTGTCAGTTTCCTCCTCCCCAGTGCTGCACAGTACATCTCTGGCTACCTCCCAACCACAAATAGTGTATACATATATATTCAGGTAAACATGAAACACATTTCAACAACAAAATAAAAGCATAATTGTATAGATGACATGCCATGAAGCTTCTCTAAGAAGGTAACCTCAATATAACGGCATGTCATCCACTAAGGTTTTCTGTTGCATGGGTGGCATGTCTAGTGGGCCATTGGTGAGACCCACAGACGCAACCACATGCGTAGTCTGTATTTAGCGACCAGCTCTAATATTTAAACAAACGAATAGTTTTGCAACAGCGATCTGTATATCATGATATATTTTGCAATGTTGATCTTACTTTTCCAAATTATATTCAACCATTAAGACATTCGGCATTTCATATTTGTATCATTTCATATAATATATTGCTGAAGATCATCCCTAACCGAGAGCTTCTTCCACGACGTCAGCAAATGTGACACGAATGTCAACATTAAAATGTAGATCTGACATGTGTTGAAGACAGAACATTGAAATGCTATCGCTAGTATTGCTCGAAGATGGAAATCTGAGGGTAGAAGAAAGCGTGAAAATCCAAAATAACAAGGGGGAGGGGAGAATACTAGAACAGGAAGTGAAAGAGATGTACCGCATTGGCTAGGAGATATAATTTTTGTTTTTGATTTGTGGATACATAGATGAATAGAGAGAACTTCATGGAAAAAGAAGACAACAAAGAGCACAACTGCATATTTGTTTTAAACTACTAAAACAGAGATCAAGATGTAGGCAGAATACAATTTACAAGTGAGAGGTAAACATCAGAAAATTGACAGATTACAAGCTAGAAGAGTGCACCACCAAGGAAACAGACAGGATATTGGTCTGTTGCAGCCAACCATAGCTGCAAAGACGGCACATAATGATGATGACCCTATCTAGCGCAGGACCACCTGCAGGTAAAGTCAGAGAATGATTGGTGCAGGTGTCTAATAGATGATAATGATGATGACCCTATCTAGCGCAGGATCACCTGCAGGTAAAGCCAGAGAATGATTGGTGCAGGTGTCTAATAGATGATAATGATGAAATATACAGAACACGTTTCACTGATTTTGTTTGTGGGAACACATGATGTTGATCAACAGTCGATTATTCATGAGAAGGCAATTCTCTGGTAGAACATTAAGTACATGATGGCTACAAAACTCATAGTCGTCTGTGCAAGCCGACAAATCACATAATGATGGTGAATATCAGTTACCTGAAGCGAACGCCAAGTATTACATCTCACAGGTGTAGCTGGTTTCTGTTCTTTTCCTTCTAATGACTTCTGGATACACAAGGACGAGTCCCTGACGCTGGAAATCTGGACATAAAATATACATCTTAGCTGCTATATCTGTGCAACGTTCAGAGATAATGTGCGCTGATAGTGAGAGTATATCTCAAGCGCCAGTCACAGGTATAGCTCTTGAGGACATTCTGTCTAGTTAGACATTAGAGATACCGTTCATGGCCACATCCTTTATCGTTATACAGCAGTGGTACCGATCGTGGTGACATCCTGCCTCGTATGGCAATGAATGTATCGCTCATGATAACATTTCTTCTGAGGGGTACATTTCTTATTGTCTTGATACCCAATATATAGCGTATCCTGTTCAGATCACAGTTTGTCCATCGCAAATGATGATACTCATTTCTTACATCGACCTTTGAAATTTAAATAGAAGTTTATCCTTGACTATGAGTGCAAAGATGGCTAATAAACCATATTCTGGCCGCAAATGACTTTGCGCAGTTCGGGCATGGATGATGAGTTTGGTGCTTTTTTGTGTTATCTACCCGTGTCTTTCTTGTTACTTTCCGCTATTGAGCTGTTGCATTTCTCGTGCGTTAATGTTTCATCTAAACTGTCTTATTAGCGAATGAATTTAAGGATGATTTTCCAAGTCCTTGAGTTCAGTATCATCCTAAAGTCAGTGTTCCAAGTTTAAGTGGGTGCGAGTCAGTCGGTAGTATAGAAGACCTGTTGACAGAACTAAATAAACCTTTATTCGCTCCCTTTCTTGATTATTCTTGTGTTTCAAGTTGGTAAATATTTATATAGGCCTACATGGAATCGCATGCCAAAAGTAGATATATTTATATAGGCATACATGGAATCGCATGCCAAAAGTAGATATATTTATATAGGCCTACATGGAATCGCATGCCAAAAGTAGTTATATTTATATAGGCCTACATGGAATCGCATGCCAAAAGTAGATATATTTATATAGGCCTACATGGAATCGCATGCCAAAAGTAGATATATTTATATAGGCCTACATGGAATCGCATGCCAAAAGTATATATATTTATATAGGCCTTCATGGAATTGCATGCCAAAAGTAGATATATTTATATAGGCCTACATGGAATCGCATGACAACAATTAGATATATTTATATAGGCCTACATGGAATTGCATGCCAAAAGTAGATATATTTATATAGGCCTTCATGGAATCGCATGCCAAAAGTAGATATATTTATATAGACCTACATGGAATCGCATGCCAAAAGTAGATATATTTATATAGGCCTACATGGAATCGCATGCCAAAAGTAGATATATTTATATAGGCCTTCATGGAATCGCATGCCAAAAGTAGATATATTTATATAGGCCTACATGGAATCGCATGCCAAAAGTAGATATATTTATATAGGCCTACATGGAATCGCATGCCAAAAGTAGATATATTTATATAGGCCTTCATGGAATTGCATGCCAAAAGTAGATATATTTATATAGGCCTACATGGAATCGCATGCCAAAAGTAGATATATTTATATAAGCCTACATGGAATCGCATGCTAAAAGTAGCTAAAATTGTCCAACAGCATTTTACTTTCTTATATAAGAATAAGTGGTCTTATGTCAGTTTCTAGCGCAGATTTCATATTTGAAATCCGTTATCTCTATCACATTGTGTTCTCACGAAATTTGTGAATGTATTTATTTTTGTTAACAACCATTGTATGTTCCATTTCATTTATACTATATAACTTTTTAAAACTTAATATAGCGCAAAATAATTCTACTTTTTATACTGCTAAAACATGTCTGACATATTTTTATACTGCTAAAACATGTCTGACATATTTTGCGCTATTTTTCAGTTACTAAAATAATTCTAAGTGAAATATGGCTGCTAGAAGCTGTAGAAATTCTGCTGATTTATTCTGTTAAATGTGCGGATATTTTACTGATCGTGTTCACAAGAAAAACTTGACACCATTACTATAGAAAACATATGAACTTTATTTCAATTCGAAAGTTGATGACACAAATAAATCATGTAAGCCAATTACAGTTTGTTCGATTTGTGCAAAAATATTGGGAAGTTGGTTGCGAAAATCGCCTAAATTTAAATCGATGCCTTTTGGAATTCCAGTAATATGGAGTGAACCGAAAAATCATACTACTAATTGTTACTTCTGCTTGGCAAATATCTATGGTTTCACTTTTAAAACAAGAAAGTCTGTGGTTTACCCAAACATTTAATCTGTTTTGAAACAAGTGCCTCATGATCCTATCATGTGTCCGTTAACCATCGCGCCAGAACAATATCCGTCGGACATGAGTGAACCATCAGAAAGTGATAGTTCACCTGCGTTAGAAACTAATTCTGACTTCGGTTATATATCAGTGAGTTATGGTTTTCACTTAATTAACCATTCAAAACTTTCAGATCTAATACGTGATCTCGCTCTTACCTCAGCACAAGCGGGATTACTTGGTTGCGACGCAAAGAATAGAATATTTTAGCACCCAATACTCCGATATCTGAATTTCGTCATATGCACAGAGAACTTGTTCAATACTTTGAGCTGAATGATGACATTTGCTGTTTCAAAGATGTAAACAGTCTTATGGTACACCACAGTCATGAGCACATAGTCAAAAAATGGCGACACTTCATCGACACTAACAAAACTAGTCTAATAGCCGCGTTATTGCATAGCGAAAATGTATTTTCATAAATTTCCAGTCGCCTACTCTGTTGATATGAAAGAAACTTGTGACAATAAGGATATATTTTTACAAAAATAAAGTAAAATGACTACCAATGGCGGATTTCTGGAGACCTAAAAGTCATTGCAATCCTCACGGGCATGCAGACTGGATATACTATATTTTGTTGTTTCCTATGTGAATGGGACATCCGCAACAGACAGAAACATTATGCAAGTCATGGTGTTGCCTGTCAGGGATCATGAGCTGCTGGGGCATCAATATTTAACCCACCAGCCATTAATTAAAAAAGACAGCAACATTTTCCCACATTTACATATAAAGTTGGGGTTTATGAAGAGTTTTGTAAAACCATTAGATAAAACGAACAAAGCTTGCACTTATCTTCGAGAAAAGTTTCCTTAATTTAGCGATGCAAAGATAAAGGAAGGTTTCTTTGTAGGATCTCAGATTAGGAAAACTATTGCAGACAAACAATTCAAGAACTTGTTACATGGTTTGTGAACTTCGCTCATGGATGTCGCTCAAATCTATTGTCGCTATCTTTCTGGGAAATCATAAATCTGTCGACTATGTACATATTGTCAAGCAGTGCTTAGATGCATACATAATTATGGGCTGTATCATTTCCCTCAAAGTCCATATGCTCCATTCGCATCTTGACTTTTACTCTGATAACCTTGACAAAGTCAGCGTTGAACATGGAGAACAATTCCAGCAATTTAAGATATCACCCTAATGGCGTCACGTTATCGAGAACGGTGGAGTCGGACAACGCTTGCCGATTACTATTGGATGTCTCATCACGATATACCACAGGCTATTCACCACCGAAGTCGACTGCAAAGAAATTCAGGCATACATAACTATTCTTCCTCTTTTACGAATGATGTACTACTGTATGTGTTGTTAAAAAACTTCATATGCGTATTTCTGGAGATCCCGACATCATAGAGAAAAACGGCTTGCAGATTTAAAAAACATCACATTAAAATTGACAAGAGAAACGTAGACATGCTAGAGAGACAAAGATTTAAAAAACATCACATTAAAATTGACAAGAGAAACGTAGACATGCTAGAGAGACAAACATTTATATTTTGTTAGTCAGTATTCAAAAACAGTACGAATGCATACCTAATTAATTCTGTTGAAAAATCTTTGTTGGAGACCGTTATTGTCAGTGTAATTTTTCAACTTATCACGTGCTACCGCCATGATGTTCTTAATTGTCCACGCGTAAATTGTGACACATTGATGATCAGTTTGTCTAATCTCCATTTAGTATCCATATGAAGGGGTCGTTACAAATGCAGCAGTCCATAAGACATCCGAGGTCTCATCCCAGACAATGTCATCTTTTATTTGTTATATAATATAACCTATTATGATTTCTGGATCGACTTTTTGTAGGGTGTAAATAATACTTGTAATTATGTGAGAAGAAAATTAGTGTTAGGTAGATAACTTCTGCATATCCTTTTTGATTAGTTTCAATCACTCTAGTTAGTTCGTGGATATTCTGGTAAAATAGTACGATGAAGATTTTAAAGCTGTGACTCCGCGGAGATAATTTAAATAATATCGATAATTTTAATAACGATATATTCAATAATCGATAACTTCAGTAATATATATACTTTTAATATCAATAATGTGAATAATTATAACATTAATTATATCAATAATATCCATTCTTCTTCTTTGCGCTTTAAAACTCTTTTTTTCTTGTTATTGACTGTGGTTTGAAATGTGAAATTTCTTGAAATGTGGGCAAGAAAGAATGATGGTCAATCAACGGCGTACAGGAACTGTCAGTAAACGTGTAATGGCGGCTACACTCAAGGAGATATCTGAGCACCTATGGACTTGTCCGGAGTGCAGTGACGATGATCTAGTGCAGTGACTGACTAACTAACTACTTAACGAACCAACCAACCAACCAACCAACCAACCAACCAACCAACCAACCAACCAACCAACCTACCAACTAACTAACTAACTAACTAACTAACTAACTAACTAACTAACTAACTAACTAACTAACTAACTAACTAACTAACTAACTAACTAACTAAACAAAAATAATGACAACATCAAGCTGATAAAGTATTCATATTACTTACTCTGCCTATAGCCGTGGTGTTTGTAGGTAGATACAAGTCGGGGTGTATCTCTTTCATATACCAATCAAATGAGCGGCACTTGAGTTTTTCTCGTAGTGCTTTCCTCTCTCTGACATCTCCGATACTGACATTATTCTGAGGATGACGTACAATGTTTGAACTTCCTTAAGTTAGTGAATAATGTGTAACATGACTGCCAGATAATTGACATAGATTGCAGTTAAATTTCTGGTAAAATATGGCACAAATAAGCCAAATTCCCAACTTTTAATATATTATCAAATGTTTAAAAATAAAAAATATCGAAACACAAATTTCATGGTACGTTATATTTACAAATAGCCAACTTTGTGAAATTTGGCCATAAAATTTTCACATTCTGACAACCATTTTGTATGTAAATTATTATTATTAATATATTATACACTTTTACTATTAATAATAAGTATTATAAATTATTTCTATTCAAGGAGGTTCAGCGTATGTTAATATTTAGTTAATATGTAAATGAATACATAAATTAAAAACAATAAATAAAGTCAGGCTTCAGAATTTTAATCAACAGAATATAAGTGTTAATTGTGTTTTACTGAGTATTGGAAAATAAAATGTTTGTGATTGAACACTATAACTAAACAGTTGTGAGTGATTACAGAACACAATAGACAGTCTTTACAATAGACAATTAGTACAATAGAATGTGAATACAAAAGGCGGTGAATACAATAGACGGTGAATACAATAGACAGATAATAAAAATAGACAGGGAATGCAATAGACAATAGACAGTTAATACATAAGAAAGTGAATACAATAGAGAATGAACACAATAGACAGTGAATCCAATGGACTGTAAGCACAATAGATAGCGAAACGATGAAAACAATAGGCGATGAACAAAATAGAGACTTAATACAATATACAATAGAGGATGAATACAATAGGAAATGAATACAATAGACTGAGAATATAATGGACAGTAAATACAATAGAGAAAGTGAATACAATTTACAATAGACAGCGAATACAATTTACAATAGACAGCGAATAAATTTACAATGGACAGCGAATACAATTTACAATAGACAGCGAATACGATATGCAATTAACAGTTATCATTATCTTCTTCTTCTGCGTTCGTTCTCAAACTCCTGCAGATTAGCAGGATGTAGTCCGGAGAACGTAATTATTTGTGTCATGGTTTACAGCATTGCTGCGATATCTGCGCCTTTCGGTCTGACACATCCGACTTCAGCATCAGTAAACATTATTAAAGTTGTGTTTGAATACTGACAATCAATACAAGGTAACTGCGTGAAACTAACAACAATTAGACTTACGTAGAACACAGGTTTATATTTCGTTTCAATGGGACACGACATACTATATCTAAAACTAGTGGGTAATGATGGGCAATGATGAGCACACAAGAAATCATACAAATTTCAATACACAAATCACATTAAACGTTTCAACCAAAAGGTCTTTATCAAGACACAAACAAAACATTAAAAGACGACGAATAGAAAAATTATCACAACGGCCAAAGGAAATTTGGAAATGATATGCCACTCATCTTTTTGTTCGTTTCGTTTCCACATATATTTACGTCTTTATGTACTTTCTGACCTTCCGGCATATCATTTCCATATTTTCGTTGGACGTTGTGATAATTTTTCTATTCGTCGTCTTGTAATGTTTTGTTTGTGTCTTGATAAAGACCTTTTGGTTGAAACGTTTAATGTGATTTGTGTATTGAAATTTTTATGATTTCTTGTGTGCTCATCATTGCCCATCATTACCCACTAGTTTTAGATATAGTCTGTCGTGTCCCATTGAGACGAAATATAAACCTGTGTTTTACGTAAGTCTAATTGAATACTGTAAAGTTTTAAGGTTCTGTTTGCGTGAAGTCATGTCACAATTTTTATAAATGCTGTAAATGTTTGAAGATTAGGTGTGAGTAAAGTAAAATCAATGTTTTGATGAATACTGTAAAGTTTCAAAATTCAGTTTGAATAAAGTAAGTTTAATGTTTCTCTGAATCTGTTAAAAATCGGTACATTTTCAAGATTTTGCTTGAATACTTCAAAGTTTCAAACTTCTAAATGAACACTATAAAACGTTAAGATTTTAGTGAATATTGTAGTTTCAAGTTTCTATATGATCAAGGCAAAGTTTCTAGAATTTTAGTAAATTATGTAAAGTTCTTATACAGCAAAGCTTGTTATACATACCAATAACCATACACAAAAACAAAACGCATTGAGATTAGATCTGAACATTCAAGCACTCTGTTTTGCATAAAACATAAGTTACCAAAATATTAACAATCGTCCATCGTGTTATGATAATCCTTCTTTTCATTTTGTCTGAAATATTAATTCGTTTCATTATTTTATAGAAAAAATCAATTATAATATTTTTTTGGAAATAATATAATACACATAATATTCATTTAAAGGGTTCTCTATAAATTACGTCAACAATTAGGAGGGGTTCTGAAAAAGTCTGAGACATTTGTTAAGAAGAAGGTTGAGAAAAGTTGACGTCAACAATGGGGATTTTATACACCAATTCAATTGTGTTAATTTTGAACATTTTTTTAAACGTGTGAAGGCAAACGTATTTTTAGTGGTTTTTTTCTGCTTAAAACTAGGGGTTAACTAGTTCTATTAATTTCAAAATATTTTAAAATTTGCATTTTTACATGCTATTTTTTTCTTAATTATTTTCATTTTGGATTGGTTTTTTTAATAAAGTTTTCACTACTGATATCACTTTATTTTATTTATGCATTTAGTGTTTTTGTAATAATCAGTTTTTTTCCTCCAAAAAATATATTATAGAGAAAATGGTACCATAAAACAAACAATAATATGCAAGTTTCAGAATGTTTTTTATTAGTACATATTATGAATACCTGAACTTAATACACTTCAAATATTAAAAAAAAACACCACATTTTTCGCATGGAAAATCTTGTGCGGTGTAGGTCTACTATCGGGTTTTAATTACTGTTTTGGTAATAATCATTTGTTCAGTTCTTTTTAACAGAATAATAATTTATAGTTTTTTTTTAATCTGAATAATAATTTATAGTTTTTTATCTGAATAATAATTTATAACATTTTGTTCATGTCTATAGTTTGAATACATTTTATATCCATAATATTCTTGTTCGTCAGGCTACCTGTAGATTAGATACTCGATCCTGATAAAAGATCTTGTACTGGTCCATCCAAACTTCTGCCACTCTGAGACAATTTCTTTCGTAAACATGTGACTTGTTCCCCAAGGAGTATGGAAAATGGGGACGATACATGTGTGCGATATGTGAACAAGGGATTATTTCCAATCGGCCACCACACATCCATGTCTGCAGATTGACAATTAAAATAGATTAGCAGGGCATTTGTGATAGAACACCAGGAAAAATTTATAGGCAAGAGAAAAACAATAAACACTAACTTGGAAGTACCTTTTTTGATGTTCTCTGTGCTTGTTGATTTTCAAGTTAATTGCTGGGAATGGGACTAAGGGAAGTACAAGTTTCTCTTCCAGGGTTTGGTCAATGTTGAGGTAATACATGAAAAAACAATTCTAAGCGATCCTCCATTGCAAGATTGCTGTAGTCTATCGGAAAGAAAAGTTAGTATCAAACCCCATGCAGGAGATAGCTATGAACCCATCATTTATTGTCTGTAGTGAGGTTCTATGCAATATAAATACGTTCAGTATGTTGTCATTGCTTTCTACAGATCGGTTTAGATACACAGTTGAATGAGGCGGTGCTTGAACATCTTCTCTTGCCAATTACAGGCTCTTCAGCCTCACAAGCTGGTCTATGTACAACAATTGAACGCATTATCAATTACAGGCCCATCAGCCTCACAAGCTGGTCTATGTACAACAATTGAACGCATTATCAATCTTAGGATGCAGTGGTATCTTGAAAGTGAAAACCTTCTGGTATCGCAGCAAACAGGTTTCATACAGTGTTACTCTACTGAAGATCAGGCAACTTACCTCTCCCAAGAGATTGAGGATGCCTTCCAAGATAATAAAAGGTACTAGCAGCATCGAAAGACCTAAGGAAAAATTTTTACAAGGTTTGGAAAAACGGACTCTTAAAGAATTTGCGAAATTGGAGGGTTAACTCAAGAATGTAGAAATAGGTAAAAGCATACCAGAATAATTGAAGAGCCATGATACATTCGGATGATTGCAAGAGCAAGATAGTCCTACTGGGAGTCCATACATCTTTGGAGGAGTCCCATAGGGAGGAGTCCTGTCACCCACATTTCTTGATTTACATCAATGACCTAGTTGCCGAACTACCACTCGGGATCAAAGTGGCAATGTATGCTGACGACCTAGTGATCTGATGCACGGAAGAACATGCGACAGTGTCCACTAAGCAAATACAAAGAGCAATAGATGCCTTAACTTTATGGGCAAATAGTTAGTGCGTCAGCGTTAACACAGATAAGTGCAGCACTACACTTTTACCTCTCACCAAAACAAAATGCCGGTGATATCAATATAGATGGAGAGTTTTTGAAAAAAGACAAACTACCCATGTACCTCGCAGTTACATGTCATGATAAGCTGACATGGAAGCAACGCATAAATAAAGCAACAACAAAATTCAGAATGAAGTTAGCTATCCTGAGAAAACTATGTGGAACCATAGGGGGAGACAGTGGTATTATACTCCGTAATGTTTACCAGCAAGGCATAAGACCACACCTGCAATATGGTTCAGCTGCGTGATGTCCTGCATCGAACATTACATTACAAGATCTAGATAAAGTGCAAAACCAGGCGCTTAGGATAATACTGGGAGCAATGAAATCAACACCAATAGTAGAGATGCAGAAAATGGGAAGAATGCAGATACTTGATGAACGCAGAAACACAACAGTGCTAATTCGAGCGGAAAAGTTTCAGTGTATGCCAAGTCATCCAATGAAGGAAAGATTTCAAAATCTAGAAATGGGACTACTAAAAAGAAGCAGTTTTTTCCATCAAGCTTGGGGTGCAAAGGGAACGCATTGCTCTAGGCGGACCCAGGATTAGCAGATAACCAAGATCCCAAATGTACCTCAACGCGGTGCACCCTGGAAACAGAAATACAGCAGCTCGAGCTGATTCTGGCCAAATCATTTGGGGATCGTGTCCGAGAATGTGGAGGTAGCAGATGGAAAGAGATTTGACTGCACAAGAGACAGACAATATCTCCGACACCACCAGCATCACCACATATAGCGACACTGTCGACATACAGTGACGCAGGTCAGTCCAGTCCGAACATTGGAGGGGCGGCCAATGTAAAATGCACGTAAAGATAGATGCATGGCGAGAGACAAATAGATTTCATACCGAGTACAATGAAACAATGAAAGGGCAGAACATCGCTAGAGGGCAGCGCGAACTGCAAATAGAAAGTGAAAAGTCCCTAGGAAAGGGGAACTACAAGCTCCGTCAGCTCGAGACGAGCTTCTATTTACCTGTGTTCCTTACAGGCAGAGACCCAGACCCATCCATTGGCGTTTGGTAAAGCAAGAAGTCCTAACCCAACTCTAATGTCGAGCCTTCCTAAACCGGAAATATGCTCGCAAAGAGAAAGGGTTCCGTACTCGATGCGCTCAGGCACAAAAGGGACAACGATTTAGCCCTGGCCCAACTCTACTGTCAAGTTTTCCTACACCGGAAATACACTTGAAGAGAGAAAGGGTTCAGTACCTGATGGGCTCAGGCGCTATTGGGATAAGGACGCTCAGCTCGAGAACGCCTTGCTCTCAAACGCGTGGTGTGAGACTCGAACTTGGACAAGGGGTACACGATGTCGGTGAATGACACCTCGGCTAAGAGGGCGAAAGAGCCAGGGTCCAACTTCTCTGATGAGTTCTTCCCCTTAAGGAACCAGACTCACGGATGAGAAACGGTTCAGTACCAAATGGGCACAGGCACAGCACGTCCAATTACACGAGGCAAGTTCATAGACAGTGGAACACATCGTTCGAGTCAGACGAGAGCAAAAAATCTTCTGGGCGAAGAGTCTCCACTACGCGTGCTTGGAGACAGATATAGAGGCTGTCACAGGCTAAGGGTAGCCCACCCGAATTGTCAAGGCATGCCGAAATCGGATGTGCTAGACCTACAAGGCGCATAACGGTGGCACAACGTAATCACGCTCCCGGCGGAAATCGCACGGATATCCGTGAGGGTTACAATGGAACGCACGAAAAACAAACAAACAAACAAACAAACCATCAAGCTAGACGACTCTGTAGACAACTTACATACCTACCTGAAGTTAACATCCCCTTTAAGGTCTGTACCAGAACAAACTCGTTGGAATGAAAGGTATGGAATACCAGTATACATTCAGACCCACGTGAAAAGAATACTAAGCGAGAACGAGCAGAACTGAGTGCAGCGGACAGTCACTCTCATTTTCCTGGACGAGGAATATCCGCAAGACATATAGCTCACAAAATGCAGTGAGGAATCGAGGTGCATGTGTATATATATAATATTTACCCAAGCCTAGAGATACGATAAAAACACCAACATTGAAATTTTGCAATAATTATGATTTAGAAATCCAGCCAGTTATGGTGGCAACTTAAGAAGTGCTGAACTCCAACCATGGCCCACAGCCCGTGGTATTCCTGACAGATGCAAGGTCAGTGCTTCAAGTTCTGCAGTCTGGAAACCTAACAGACTTACAAAAGCTACTTAATCAACGGTCTGACCAGTATAGGGTAACCATGCAGTTGATACCTATCTCTGTGGAATACCATGAAATGAAAAAGCAGACCAACTGACTAAGGAAGGTGCTTTCGAAACCAACCAGATATACCAATCGCCTACCATCAGGAAAAACAGATGATCAAGTCAATAATAAAGCCACAGAGACAAATGCAAGATTATCACATTATGAACATATCAGAACAAGTTGTAATTCTACGCCTCAGAACAGGACACAGCCGTCTCCGCAGCCACATGCACACACAATTCAAGATTGGCAACACTGTCATGTGTACATGTGGACAGGCAGCACAGAGTGCCAACATATACTTCAAGAGTGTTCTGAGTATAAAACGCTGAAGCAGACATATTGGCCATAGTATACAACACTGGAATCAAAGCTCTATGGGCCACTGTGTTAACTACAAAAGATAATGAGTTTTATTCAGGAGACAGAATTACAGATACCGACTTGTTTCTTCAAGTGAAAGTAAGAAGACAAAGGAATATACTAGGAGTTGATATTGTTGTCAGTTGAATTTGGGTTGACCAAATAGTTATCTATTTCTCTCCGAGTGTTTCTCACTTAGGTCATGTCACTGTGTTCACAGATTTCAAAAGTTTTTCACTGTATGTTTGTTGTAGTATGTATGGCTGTTTTTGTCTTCTCAATTCTTTCTTAGTCTGTCTTTCTTGTCATGTTCATGTGTGTTTCAACAATCAGATATCCATTACATAATGAAACATTTGAGATAGTTCGTGCTTGAAATAACCCAATATTACTAGAACTTGAAGTACGGATATTGAGTCTGTAAAGATTACAATGGTTTGGAATTTTAATGGAACGATATTAAATATGGCTTTTCGGATTGTACGATGCAATTTCCAGTTCTGTTATTTCAGTTTTATAGTAAGAGCATATCTCCCAACGTGCATCAATCTCGTTATATGATTTGCCAGGAGATTGATACAATAATCTTCTTTGACGGTGGCTTTGTCAGTAGACCTATCAGTATATGCATGAATCCATTGTTATAGATTTGTGTCTATTTTGTTCTCTGCTGCTTTGATAAGGCTTAAGGAATCTTTAATTTACTTAATTGTGTCTTGATGTCTGTTAAATTATAGACAAGGGGAATTTTCGGTCAGCATTGCAGTTCTTGTCACTTGTCTGAGAAGAGACAGCTGTCTTAGAGAATTGTTAATCAAAGCTTATAGCAGTGATCTTTATTGCATCAAGCATCATGATAGGAGACGTAAAAAAACATCTATATCTGGGTGTATAATATTTAGGTAGCAACAGTACTTTGTACCTGTTGTTTCAACTCTGAATATTATGGCAACTCTAATTACATGTATGCGTGTAATATATATATATATATGCGTGTGTGTTTGTGTGTACACATTTCTGCTATGTATTTATTTTATGTTTACCTTAAAAGAAAGCTCTAAATTTTCACATCCCCATATTTCCAGATCAGGGTCATATCCGCCTAATCTTTTGAAGTTTTTTGTGGTTGTTGCCAGACAACATCCCGAATGAACAGGAGTTCTAAAACAAACATAAAATATAATAGTTTAACATAATTTAAATGCAACCATATTATTGTTTGCGGAGATGAGAAGTACAGAACGAATTACGTGAATCTTCTCATTATTTCTTTTAGAATGGTAATTAACCGGTTTTTTTCTGTAGCCGATATTTTGCACATATATATATTTTTCATGGCCCACTTAGAGCTGCTTAAATATTTGACTTTCTAGTCAAGTCACCAAGACCTTTTAAACTATACTGCTATAACTACTGTTTATCGTTGAAGTAGTTACCTTCCTCTAGCCTGCTTGCACATGCATCAATCCATCAATAAATCCTTAACCCTTCAGGGTCGTAGGGGTACCACATTGGATGCATCAGCAGACAGAGTCCTCCAGCGAATTCTATCCTCAGCGATGCGGATGAGTGTGGAAATATCTTGCCCTGTCCATTCCTTGATGTTGTCTGTCCATGCCTTTATTTTCCCTCCTCTGCTTAATTCCACCCTCGACAGTTCCCTGCAGTATTGTTTTTGACAAGGAATCATGCCTGCATATATGTCCGAACCATGCTTGTTTTCATCATTTCACTATTGAAAGCAATGGCTCTTAAACACCTGCACACATCTCTACTTTATTTCTTACTTACACATTGGTCTTATGTTCCCTATAGGAAATTTGTAGAATTCGTCTGAATCTTCTCTCCATGTCCGTAGTGAGTGTCCAACTCTCACAACCATACAGCACAATAGAAAGCACCAATGACTTATACAGTTTGATTTTCACTCCCACACTTATGTTGCACAGGCATATGGCCTGCCTAAAAGGATATATGGCTTCCCTGAAGGGTTATGTGTCCCTCCTCAAGAGGTATGTGTCTCCTCTGTAGGGGTATGTGGTTCTCCAATTCCAATATATTTCCATATTCCCCTTCAAGTCTCAATGGTTCCTTAGGGTGGCCATATAACTAACGTTGAGTAACGTTGGTCTAGAGAACTATGTAAATGTACTTGGAACGTGTGAAAGCTTCATGGTTTCGGTAAAGTAACTGAATTCATTAGCAGCATGATACAGATTTTAATGATTGAAGTGGCAATCTATTTTCATTTATTTCAAGTACATGTCCGATATAATTCGATAACGTTAATAGGTAATACTGATGTAAACTGAATATAGATAGTATTTACGTAAGTCACAATTTCTTTGAAGTTTTACGATCACCAGCAAACTATACATGATACAGACGAAGACATTAGAATAACAATATACAAGACATTATTAACATAGTACGACGTCCAAGATGAAAATCATGAAAATAACATTGGACCTGGTAATGTCTTAATAATTGCTGTGTTCTAGTGCATCTATTATAAGTACCATAGTTTTTACTGTTTTTATTGTAAAACGGAAAGGGAAGATTGTTTTGATAACATAAATGATATAATAAACAACAACAACAACAACACAGAAGAAACCCTATTGGTAATCGGGGATTTCAACGCACACTTGGGACTAGAAAGATATAGAATAGAAGAATACATAGAGCCGTTCAGAGACAAAATAAACAATACAAATGACAACGGCTACAGATTAATTGAAATGTGCATTCAGAACAACCTATTTATAGCTAACACATTCTTCAAGCACACATTCTTGAGACAAACGGGAATTGAACCAGTCGGTTCTGACGGCACCAAATCGCCTGGTAACTAGAGTAAACGGGTTTTTCTGTGCTTGACTAGCCGCATCTCCAATAAATAATGCGAATTTGTCAAGACATTCAAACTATGTCCTCAAGTCACTTAAAACGGACTAATCAGGACAATGACTTTTAAAACAACAATGAATATCCCGTACAATTATTGAAGTACCCTCAGAAACACAAACATATAACATCCATATTCGTTCTTCAAGCACAGAGAATCCCAACTTCACACCTGGTACAGATGGAACGATTTAAACTGCAAAAGCCAGATAGACTTTATATTAACAAGAAGAGCCTATAGAAGGAAAAGAACAGACCTAAGAGCGATACGAAACATGTATGTAGACACTCACCATAAAACAGTAATAGTAACCGTAAAAAACAAACAGAAAGAGAAAAAAGATAGACACCAAAAATATTTTTAAAAAACAATACAAATTAAATAACACAAACTAAAGGAAGACACTGTACGAAAGAAATACATACACAAAATCACAGAAAAATGCGGAAAACTATCAGTAGATGCTACAGCAACAGAAGAAGAATGAAAATTATTTAAAGATGCTATCACACAAGCAGCTGGTGAATCATGCGGATATAAGACCAACAGTATTTAAAAAAATAAAAAATAACAGCATGGTGGAATGAAACAAATAAAAAAAGTCGCAAGAGAAAAGAAACAGAAGAATAAGAAATGTCAAAAACCAAGTAGATTATATAGAATACGAACCAGCAACAAAAAATGCAAAGAAAATCTTTAAAACTGCCAAAATCAACTCATGAAAAGAATATGGAGAACTGCTCAACACATTATAAAAATGCACAAAAGAAGATTCTACAACAAAATTAAGAACATGAAAAACAAAGAAGATATATATGAACCAACAGAAACATTAAATGACAAAAGCGGTAATGCATTAAAAGAACCGAAGCAAATAATGAAAAGATGGCAACAATATTTCAACGAACAACAGAACCTAAAGGAAGGAGAAGTAGACACAACAATAAACACTACAGCAGCAAACCTAGAACCAAATATACTACTATCGGAAATAGAAAATGCAATAAACAAAAACACCAATAAACAAAGCAGCAGGCTCTGATAACATACAAACAGAACTTATCAAAGCATTAACAGAGAGCGGGAAAAAAATGGCTACACATACTTTTTAATGTAATGTGGAAGAAACAAGAAACATCAGAGGACTGGAGAAACGCGACAATCATTTCCATATGGAAGAAAAAAGGCAGTAAGAGAGACTGCACAAAATACAGAGGGATATCCTTACTACGCCAACCAGGGAAAATTTTCAACAAAATATTAGAACAACGATTACGATCATACATTGAACCACAGCTTCACAACACCCAAATGGATTTCTGTAAAACAAGAGTTATACAGATGCTATCTTTAAACTTAAACAACTAACAAAAGAGCCACAGAAAACAACAAAGAATTATACATCGCATTCATCGACCAGGAAAATACTAGAAAAAGATAGAAGAAGATAACATAAAAGACACATTGAACGAATTACTCTTAGCAGACGACCAAGTACTAATAGCGACATTAGAAGAACAATTGCAAGAACATATGAACATGCTCCACACAACAAGGCAAAAATTCAATATGAAGATTAATATTGAAAAGATGGAAATAATGTTAATAGCAAAGAAAGAACAAAATATCAGCATCTCCATCGATAATAAACACATTAAACAGGAAAAGGAGTTCACTTACTTATGAAGCATTATATCCAGTGAAGGGAAAAACAGTAAAGAGATACAAAATAGATGCAACAAAACATACCAGATCCTAGGACAGATGACACGTATTTTGAAGAACAAAAATATAAACACAGACACTAAAGTTGCATTATACAAAACTATTATTATCTCATCACTGTGCTACAAGTGCCAAACCTGGACAATGACAGCAAAAGACAAAATAAAAATAGTGACAGCAGAAATTACATCTCTACGAAGAATACGTGGAGTGTCATTTAAAGGTACAATTAGAAACGGTGACATCATACAGATAATCAAAACAATACCAGTATTGGAACACATAAAAATACAACACATCAAGTTGTTTTCACACACTTTCATACTACCAATAGATGTCCATAACACATAGACATTACGGCTACAAAAGCCAGAGACATACCATGTAAAAGATGGATCACAGAAATCAAAGAAGCCACAAGAACAAGCTTACAAACAGCACAGAAGAGGATCATCTCCAGAGAACTCCTCTACCCATAACGCCACAAGGCAAACTAAGGCGTATAGATAGATATATAGTTTGTTCACTGTCTGTATTGTATATTCTTAAAGAAGACCTTACGGTTGAAACGTTGAAAATGCCGTGTATATTGTTATTTGTATGTTTTCTTCTATATTGTATGTTATAGTTCCATAGTGTTGGTGATGTTAAAACTTACACAAAAATGTTGTTCTACGTACGTACTATTGATGTTCTATTGATGTTCGATATAAGTCCACCGTTTTCTTTTTATTGTTAAGAAACATATTGCTGCTTAGTGTCTTCTCTTGTTTACTTGCTTAGCTTCAAACATTTTCACGCGTGACAGGAATGTTAGTGATGCAATCAATTAGACCAGCCATTGGACAAATCAACAAGGAAATCAGTGACTGACATGGAACCATTTCTCTTAGCTAAATGTTAACGAATAAAATAATCAATGCTTGTCTGTATCTGTGATTGTGTGGTAATAGCTCGTCTGTGATAGTCAAGGTATCTGGTTCAATTCCGCTGCAGGAAACTGTGCATACGCCATGGCAACAATCAGAAAACAATGGCAGACTACTGATCGCTTAGAAAATCATTAACGCCAAAAAAATGATGCATGATGGATAAATCTGAATAGGATATGCTACCATTGTTTTTTTATAAGCATGACATAGATATTAAAATTCTTCATGTGGACACCACGGGATAAGAAAACAGGGAAGAACACACAAAAAACAACAACAACAAAATAACGCCCAGAAGAACATTTATGAATGAATTAAAATCAACACGCATGAATGCACAAGACATGCAATCCTTGAGAACTGACTGGCATGAAAATAACATCCGCCCAATGTGCTAAACTTGACCCCCCAAAAAATTGACCGACTGATAGATATTAAAAGTTAGCATTGTTAAAATAATAGCTAAAAGTATATATCATATACATGCTCTAATCAATCACACTCCACTTGTTATATGATACAGGTGTGATGATAGTGGATGAGTTGAACAAAGAAGTAACTCGTATTGAAGGTACATACTCAACAGGGTCAGCCCAACTTTTCCGGATGTTGCCGTCTGGTTCCGGTATTTTAATCCACCTATATTTCATGTCCAATTCGAAACCACATCGTGAATGGAACTTGTTTACCGTGAACTCGTACTAAGAATACCAACAAAGCAAACATTTATACATTTAGGCTATACACGTTATACTAACTTGTGTTCACTTACACAACAAATAATTGACAATATGGGTAAGATTGTGTTCAATCTATTCGCCATCTATCTATCTATTCGCTAAACCCTTTGTTGCCTTTCAGTGTCAGGGGTTGAAGATCTTTCTGAGGCGGCCCTTTTGTGTGCTGTGTATATTATAGATTCTGCGTAAGTATGTCATTTCACTGTCGAAAGTTTACGTTTATGTGCGTCTGTGTGCATGTGCGTGTACGTTTGCAAGCGTGTGTGTGTGTGTATGCTTGTGTGTGTCTGCCATGATCTTACGCAGATGATAGATTATAAACAGTGCGGTCGGTAGATAGTCCTCGCTCTAAGACCTGGCTAAATCTTGGCTATAAGTCTTGGTTATAAATATTGGCTCTAAGTCTTGGCTCTATGTCTTGGTGATAAGTCTTGACTCTAAGTTTCGGCTCTAAATAAGTCTTGGCTCTAAGTTCATATGCAGAAAATACATTATAGAATATTCGGATTATTGAGAAAATACATTATAGAATATTCGGATTATTGAGAAAATACATTATAGAATATTCGGATTATTGAGAAAATACATTATAGAATATTCGGATTATTGAGAAAATACATTATAGAATATTCGGATTATTGAGAAAATACATTATAGAATATTCGGATTATTGAGAAAATACATTATAGAATATTCGGATTATTGAGAAAATACATTATAGAATATTCGGATTATTGAGAATATTTTTCGACATTATATTCATTCTCTGTAAATAGATACCTTAAATGTATTCCAATTCAGGATGTCAGTATTTGGCACAGCTACAACATTCTCGTTCTGTTGAATTCTGTGCAAAAGAGGTTCAAGCCATCCTAGAATCAAGATTGTAATAAACAGTTAATTGGGTTAGTTCTCACATTTGGAAATTATTATGTATCTGTATAGTTTTGAATAGTATCTGTATACATTTTCTAAAAATCACAAAAATTACGTCTTTTTAGTATTGTCGTTATAATTGTAATTAATTAATTTAAAACATATTTTTTGGAAAGGGGGGGGATTTTGCCATATTTAAGCAGAGAAGTGTTCCTGAATATTTGACATAATTAAGCAGAGGAGAGTCCGCAAATAAGTGTCAGTTGTTGACAGAAGAAGGAGTGACAGAGTCAGAAATTAACAATAAATCGTTGACGTCATTTATATACAACACTTATGAAAACCAATTGATAACATCTCATGAAGTCAATATAATTATACAATGTATCCCTCACTATTTATACACATATGGTAGTGAAAAGGCACACATATAATCAAAGATTGAAGCAAGACAAGAAGAGACATAGGCACTAACGTCCATAAGCACAGTTAAAATGATGCTCAAATATGTAAACAAAGAAACGTGGTTGAACAGTTTGGCAGATAAATGAAAGATAAATCTTCAAATATATGACCATTCCCGAGACAATAGCAATGGTATTGGAAGGATAGACCAGAGTTCGATCTTTCTACTTCGTACCCAAGGTGTACAGCTAAAAAATTGACCTGAACGAAATACACACTCCAGGGTGCCGACTGTCCATTAATCCTTAGAAAATAGTTGATCAGAACATTTTAAAAATGTCTAGCGCTGGAAGATATAAAAAAAATGCTTCTCCCCCAAATATAGATAACTGGAACACCATATATAGAACAAAACAACAGCTGACAAACACATGCACATATTACACACTAGCATTGGGACAAAGCATATGAGTCCATGGTCCGTCAGATCAGCAAATAATCACCCCCTCATAGATAGGAAGATGATAAAGTATAGTTAGCTGAAAATGTGCAGGAACGACAAGAATTGGTTAAATATATAATAAAAGCGTTTAATTATAGGACCTGCGGTAGAGCAGTGTCTACGTCTGTCGCCTGCTGATCACTTGAGTCTATTTTCGAGTTTATTGTTACTAGTGGTTTGCAACAACAGAAATGTTCGCATTGTCCATACAGTTGCTAGGAAATAGGTACCAGTATTCATGCTCTCGGAAAATAACGGAATGTCGACATCGTTACTTAGCAAGTGGTGAATGCGACACTAGTCAGGCGGTTTCCAATTAACCACTAGATAAGACATAGGAGCACTTATGGTAGCTAATAGTTTGCCTCTCTTTTCGAGAAGCGTGCCCTTTCAACCAGCAGACAACAAAGTCCAATTAGGTTATATCAGGACACACTACCATAAAATATTAGACGTAACAAAGACCCCAACGTATTTCTGTATGGGGCATTCTTAAATAGCACTTATGGCAGCAACAGTATGCTATGTCGTTGTTTTATAAAGCAATTATCTTAACTTTGTAATATTTAATATTGGTTAGACATTAATAAGGAGAAGTGACAATATGGTGTACTTCTTTCACATATCCGTCCTGACTACGTGTAGTCCCTAAGACGTTTGCTTCCTACTTCGTTGTAACAGATATATATATATATGGTACTTGTCATTAATATTTCTACACACCATAAAATGTACTTGTTGCTTCCCTTTAATAATTATGTTCAGTATTTTTCACTGGATTTGATATGTTTGTTTGTGTAATTGGACGTGCTGTGCCTGTGCCCATTGGGTACTGAACCGTTTCTCATCCGTGAGCCTGGTTCCTTAAGGGGAAGAACTCAACAGAGGAGTTGGACCCTGGCTCTTTCGCCCTCTTAGCCGAGGTGTCATTCACTGACATCGTGTACCCCTTGTCCGAGTTCGAGTCTCACACCACGCGTTTGAGAGCAATGTGTTCTAGAGCTGAGCGTCCTTGTTCCAATAGCTCCTAAGCCCATCAGGTACTGAACCAATTCTCTCTTCAAGTGTATTTCCGGTGTAGGAAAACCTGACAGTAGAGTTGGACCAGGGCTAAATCGTTGTCCCTTTTGTGCCTGAGCCCATTGGGTACGGAACCCTTTCTCTCTGCAAGTGTACTTCCGGTATAGGAAACCTTGACAGTAGAGTTGGACCAGGACTACCATCGTTGTCCCTTTCTTGCCTAAGCCCATCGGGAACAGAACCCTTTCTCTTCGCGAGCATATTTCCGGTTTAGGAAGGCTCGACATTAGAGTTGGATTAGGTCTTCTTGCTTTACCAGCCACCAATGGATGGGTCTGTCTGTAAGGAACACAGGTAACTAGATGCTCGTCTCGAGCTGACGGAGCTTGTAGTTCACCTTTCCTAGAGACTTTTCACTTTCTATTTGCAGTTCGCGCTGCCCTCTAGCGCTGTTCTACCCTTTCATTGTTTCATTGTACTCGGTATGAAATCTATTTGTCTCGCCATGCATCTACCTTTACGTGCATTTTACTTTGGCCGCCCCTCCAATGTTCGGACTGGACTGACTAGCTTCACTGTATGTCGACAGTGTCGCTATATGTGGTGATGCCTGGTGGTGTCGGAGATATTGTCTGTCTCTTGTGCAGTCAAATCTCTTTCCATCTGCTACCTCCACATTCTCGGACACGATCCCCAAATGATTTGGCCAGAATCAGCTCGAGCTGCTGTATTTCTGTTTCCAGGGTGCACCGCGTGGAGGTACATTTGGGATCTTGGTTATCTGCTAACCCTGGGTCCGCCTAGAGCAATGCGTTCCCTTCGCACCCCACTGGATTTGATATTTAATGATGATAACATTTTCCCTATATAATGTAATAATTCTACAAACCTCCTATCTTATGCATATAGTTTAACTATATATCATTTTTCCCCAGTCCGTTGGTATTCGTCTTGCTTCCATATTTTACTAACACTTGTGAAAAAATATTTCTAAATTACATATTATCGTTATATAATATCTTGCTTTGAATAGTTCTAATAAACTCTATAACTCCCTTTCATATACCAGAGGTAATATCTAGCTTGTTAAAGATACATTGGTAGCATATACTATTCAGGACATAGCCATCAACACAATTTTTGCTTTATTGATTGTCTAGGCCACATGAATACGTTTAGTAGTATGCAATAGCTTACTGAAAGGTCCGTATGCACAATTTCTTGCGGCGGGATTTAAACCTGATACGTTGGCTGCCACAGACATGCTTTGTTCTAACAAACTATATAACTCCCTTCAATATGTCAGAAGTAATATTGAGTAATTATGAACTGTTCTCCTTTATTTAATATCAGTACTAATTATTTATAACACTGCTAGTCAACACATGAGGATAGTGCATTAAAAGAGTGTTTGTATAATCCTCGAGCAATTTTACATTCTGTGGAGGGAAACTGTCTCATATCTCTTATGGTAGGAAAACAACAATCAACATTATAAATCTGATAGTAGCACGTTGTAAAAAAATATGATGTTTGCGAATGGTATGTTTCCAAGTAGTAGCATACGGTAATACAAATGATGTATTGTCAGTCATTGAGTCACAAATTTACGATAATGCTAGACTCAGTTATTGTGGTTATATACATTAAATTAAAACAAAAATAACCACATATTGATTTTAGTACTGTAAAGTTTACATTAAGTTATGAATCAATATTATAGCACGCTATTTACCTATATGGCAATGCAAGAGGAGATGATACCAGACAAACTCGAAAACAACATTAGAAGACTGAAAACATCATCTACACAAGCTCACATACCCAGAAGAGTGACAAGAAGAAGAGATTGCATCACACATAAAACGTTACAACTGATCAACAACAGAAAGACACTACAATCACTAAAAGATTACAAACAAAGAGACCAATACAAGAAAGATTAGACAGGACAAGAAAACTACATCCATAACAAGTATAAAGAAACTAAACAACTGCACGAATACGGGGAAACTAGAGTAATGTTTCAAGAAGCAAAAACACTGACAGCAAAATTTCAACCTGTCACTTGAGCAATTGAAGACAAGTCAGTAAACACTAACAGAAAATAAAGACATTATGAACAGGTGAATGGAACACTGCAGGGAAATGTACGAAGATCCAAACACAAACACATACTCAAATACAACTAGAAACACAGAACTCGAATCAGGGCATATCATAGAAGATAGAAGACATACTTTGGGAGATTAAAAACTTACAAGCTGGCAAGTCACCAGGGTGCGACGAATTGTTTGCTGAATTTATTCAAGCAGGAGTAGAATGTTGGTAGTGTGTCCAAGTCCGTGAATTAAATACATATTTAATTAGCCAGTTAAGGAAAATATTAATCTTCTTCTTTCGATCACTTGAAATATGTCTGCATCTATAATTTTGTCTCCTGAATAAAACTCTGTCTTTTGTAGTCATACAGTGGCCCATAGAGCTTTGATTCCAGTGTTTTTTCGTATTGCCGATATGATATTTTACAATCATAATACTCTTGAAGTATATGTTTGGCACTCTGTACTGCCTATCCACATGTACACATTGCCGTGTTGCCAACCTTGAACTTCGTTTATATGTAACTGTGGAGTCGGTTGTGTCCCATTCTGAGGCGCATAATTGCAACTTGCTATGATCTGTTCATATATTCTTGAGACTAACGGGAATTGAACCTCAAGAATTAGTCTCAAGAATGTTTAAATTGTCCTCTGGCGTTCTACTTAAATTTAAATTGATCTGTTCATAATGTGATAGCCATCTTGAGTTGATGTTTGTGTCGTTCTTATTGATTTGATTATCTGTTTTTTTTCTGATGGTAGGCGAGTAGTACCTCTGGTTGGTCTTCGGCAGCACCTTCCTTAGCCAGTTGGTCTGCTTTCTTCCCCTGGTATTCCACAATGAGAGGATATCCACTGCATGGTTAGACAGTAATTTTTGTAAGTCTATTACTTGTGTGGATATACTATATATATACCTGCGCCTTCATTCCTAACTGCATTCTGTGCTGAGCCATATGTCTACAAAAGTGTTGTTTTAATTTGTAGATCTATCTATACCTTGTTATACCCTTGCTAGATAATATCGTGTTGGTCAAAATCTTATTTGTTGAACGTTGTAAAATAAACTTACTGTTGATTTCAATCTTGATTTAATTAAAATAAGGATTCGAAATGTAAAATATTTTTACTTCCGTTACCAGATATTTACCTTTAGAGTTTGTATTAATTTTAAAAGAAAAGAAACAAAAACAAAATACCTTTATGAACTTCGCAATGAGCATCTAGGAAAACTACAGCATCTCCTGTCACGTGTTGAAAACCAGCCATTCGTGCAGCGATTAAACCTTTTCTCGTTGGCATACGTACGACTTTGACAATTCCATGGAAGATCTTAATGTAGTCATCGAGAGGTTGTCCAAGGTGCTCTTTTGTAGCATTATATAAAATAAAACATTATCATATTAGCCCAAACTTCAATACTATCATCTAATAAATGACCAATTTGTCATAAATAACAAGTAAGTACTTGTGATTTTCGATTATCTTCTATTTGCATTCTTCCTGTTATTTACTTAGTATAGATACATTAATACCCGATATTGTCGGAGCTACAAAGGAAAGAAATGGATATTAACACTTGCGCCCTACATGCATGTCATAAAAGGAGTTTAATAAATTTGGAAATGGGTTGTCAAAATAAGTATTAAAAAAATAATATCTGTTTTCGTGTTTAATAAAAATTAATTTGCCATACTCAACAAAGCAAAATATATTATCTATTGTTGCTTTTTTCCCAGGTGGATGATCCACACTTGCCGTTAAGTGTAGGGGTAGTGGCTGGGAGCTTTAGTTGTCTATCAAAGGCCAGATAGGCCTTGGCTACGTTGAATTTGTATTTGTTCAGTGTTGTCTTGATGTTATCTGTCCATCTTTTTCTATGTCTTCCTCTAGCCGTATATCCGGATCCTCTTATGTTATATATTCTTGTCGGTAGTTGGTTAATAATTCCTTCACATAAAGAGTCCAAACCATTTTGTTTGTTGTTTTCTCGATGTATTCTATTCATGGTCTTATACCGATTCTTCTCATGATTTCATCATTTATCATTTTGTCTAGTTTGGTTACTCTTGCGGCTTTTTTAGGCACTTTATCTCACATGCTCTAAGTTATCTCTGCTGGGCAACTGTCAGTGCCCATGTCTGGTATTGATAGTGGAATATTGAGACAATTTAGTTTTGACGCCACAATCATAGACATTGTTGAATCACTGTTCAAAAAATGCAAATAGTGTTATCTTAGCAAATAATACAATTGGAGAGTTCTATAAAACAAATATGGAGGTTCGGCAAGGGTGCATAATGTTCCCAGTTCTTTTCAACATATACCCAGATCACATCATACAGGAGACACTAAATGACAACAACACCTCTATGTCGATCGGAGGTCGCCCTGTTTGCAACTTGTGTTTCTCTTATAATATTGATCTTATAGCTGGGTGATAACAAGAATTACAAGAGTTAACAGCAAAGTTGGAAAAAGTTACTTGCAAGTACGGATTGGAAATTAGTACAGAAAAGAGCAAGATCTTGGTTAGCAGGAGAAACGCAGAAGAACAGGCCAACATCATGATGAATGGACATAAGCTTGAGGATGCGAATACCTTCAAATACCTCGGATCCAGCATATGCAGCGACGGAAACAGCAAAGCAGAAGTAAAAATGAGTCTGGAGATTTCTTAAGTGTCTATGTCAAAGCTAGCGGTGATTTGTAAAAGCAACATCAGTGTAGGAGTGAAAGTCAAACTGTATAAGTCGTTAGTGCTGTCTGTTGTGCTGCATGTTAGAGTTGAACACTTACTGCGACATGGAGAGGCGATTACAGGCTTTCGAGTACAAATGCTACAGACAAATTCTACGAATTTTCTATAATGATACTTTATTCTTTATTAGGAATAA
This sequence comes from Meghimatium bilineatum, assembly GCA_034231615.1. Classification (NCBI taxonomy): domain Eukaryota; kingdom Metazoa; phylum Mollusca; class Gastropoda; order Stylommatophora; family Philomycidae; genus Meghimatium; species Meghimatium bilineatum. The sequence goes on from CM067304.1 coordinate 37,090,846, forward strand.
GCGTCACAGCACTGGGGGAATTCCCATATATGCTCTGCTTGCTGTTCCGTCAGCCATCTAAAAGTGTATAAGCTCAGTGTCCCAGTCAGTTGCTAATTACGTGTTCTTCTGATCTTTTCGGAGAGGGAGCACTTTCTCCCATCACCTCTAGTCACTCCCATTTATACCATTCTCTGAATATGTACATTGTCACATTCGATTTCCGACCTCGTCTTCTCGTAGGGTGTCCATGACTGCTCTAATCAAGTCAATCCTGTCGCTTCTTTCTCTTCTTATCTTAGTGCCATTCACCAAAGCTTTACCAGCCAAAACATCGGCTCTTTCATTTCCCCTGATCCCAGCATGACCAGGACATTAAATTCATGTAATGTTCAGCGCATTGTCGAGAAGAGTGACCGATTCAGTTCTAATCATACACTTTTCTATCTTGCGCAGCATACTTTGAGAGTCCGATAGAATCACTTAGTCTGTTGTTGGTTGCACGCCAGCCAAATGAGAGCTGCTGTCACCGCTTCTATTTCGATCCTCATACTAGATGTTGTAGTGGGGTAGGCAGCTGACTTATCAGCTAATTTCTTGCCATTTTGATAAGCGACGAAACCCCAACCACACCTGTTTGTTTCTTGCGTTACGGAGCTGTCTGTGTAAATTATTGTATCGTGTGTCTTCGAGTGCTGCAGTAAGAGTTCTTGGATCACTGCCCCTGTTCTGTTGGCAGCCCAGTGTCGGCACTCTCTTCCCATCTGTATCACCACTGTTGTCAATAATTTTCTCTCTTTGCCAAATATCACCCATTCAAAGTCTCTTCCCACTTCCTCCAGTTCACAATTTATGAGTAGGGTATCTTCTGCTTCTGCCACCCAGTATCTTCCTCTCTTGATTCGCTTTCCTTTTGTGCTGTCTAGAGTTTGGTGTAAGACGTGATGAACATTATTGGCGACCTTGAAGTATTTTTTAACCTGGGCTTCTTCTTCTTCTTCTTCTTTCGTTCACTTGAAACATGTCTATATCTGTAATTCTGTCTCCTTAATAAAACTCACTGTCTTTTGTAGTTCATACAGTGTCCCATAGAGCTTTGATTCCAGTGTTTAGCCTGGGCTATTTTATGTCTTGATTTAATGCTCGGTAGGTCTAGGAGAAACCTCATGGTCACGATAGGTGTATCTTTGTACATCCAAGGACGACAGCTCTCATGGCCTCATTTTGAACTCTCTCCAATCTATCCACCTGTGTTTGCGACAGTATCAATAAACCTAAACCATAGTCCAACACAGATAATCCCACTGCCTGCATCATCTGAAAAAGGGTTCGCTGTGGCATCTCTGCAGACGCCATGATTTTGACTGTACTGACACCCTTCTCAGCTTTCTTAATGATACATGTTTCGGGAAAGATCGACTTCTATCAAAAGTCATGCCTAGATATGTCATAGTCTGCTCCCTGTCAATGTTGATGCCAATACAGGAGACTGCTGGTAATGTGTCTGTGACTTTTTTTTTTGCACAGTGGAAACCAGACGATGTTTGCTTTTTGTGGGATTGATAACTGCCGTGTAGTTAGTATACGAGAGCGACAAATCTTCTAGATTACACTGGACGTCATCAATCATGTCTCTTCTGTTTCTGTCGTACTTGTACAGCAAGAGGCCACCCGTATATGTTAGTATCCGGCCGGGCCCAGCGTCTTGAAGCTGCGCTATTTTGCATGTGTAAACGTTAAAGAGTACAGGTGATAGTCGTGATCCATGTGGTATAGTTCTGATCCTTGATGTCCAGCAACAGGTCTGGACATTAACACCATTGCTATCCATCGAATTATCCACCAGTCGATGCTGAGTTCGCTTAGCAGATGTATTAGCTGGCCAAAGTTGACTCTATTGTAAGCATCATCTAGGTCGACAGTGACGACAATTGTTTCCTCCTTTGCCTGAAATCCTTCGTAGATGTCATAGGCGAGGATTGCCGCATTTGAGGTCGTGTCTCTCCTCGGTCTGTATGCACCTAGAGTGTCAGGAAGTAGGCCTCTAGTAGAATTTTGGAGGTGTCTTAGCCTGGCTTTGCCAGGGGGAGAAGGTAGCTGTGTAGCCACTCTTCTGGTAGGCGTCCTGTTTTCAGACATGTGTTGAAATCATCAACAATTGTTTTAAGCTGGTCGTCTGCAATATCTATCTGGATGCTGTAACGTATTCCATCAAGCCCTGGTGTGCTATCTGATGTTTTTTTATGGTCTCTTTTACATTCTCCAACGAGACCAGTGCCTCATCAGCGATATAGTTTGTTAACAGAGGTGCTGTTTAAGTGGCCTCTATAGTCCTACGTTCATAAATATTGTTCTGGTCTGATAGTTGGAGGTATCTGCTGAAGAAAACGCTACCCTTCTGCTCATCTGTGGTTAGTATAAGCCCCGACTCGTCCTTCAAGCACACGTTTAATTCTGTGTCAGTTTTTCGATTTATTACCTTGTGTAATTTCCAAAAATGTGTATAGGGTACTTGCTCACAACTAAAGACAATGTTCTGTCAAGAGCTACTTGCTCATTAAAGGTTATGTTCTGTCAAGAGCTACTTGCTCACAACTACAGACTATGTTCTGTCATGATCTACTTGCTCACTAAAGGTTAAGTTATGTCAAGAGCTACTTGCTCACAACTAAAGGCTATGTTCTGTCAAGAGCTACTTGCTCACAACTAGAGGCTATGTTCTGTCAAGAGCTAATTGCTCTCAACTAAAGGCTATGTTCTGTCAAGAGCTACTTGCTCACAACTAAAGACTATGTTCTGTCAATGACTACTTTCTCACAACTAAAGGCTATGTTCTGTCACGAGCTACTTACTCACAGCTAAAGGCTATGTTCTGTCAAGAGCTACTTGCTCACAACTAAAGGCTATGTTTTGTCAAGAGCTACTTGCTCACAACTAAAGGCTATGTTCTGTCAAGAGCTACTTGCTCACAACTAAAGGCTATGTTCTATTAAGAGCTACTTGCTCACAGCTAAAGACTATGTTCTGTGAATGGCTACTTGCTCACAACTAAAGGTTATGTTATGTCAAGATCTACTTGATCACAACTAAAGGCTATGTTCTGTCAAGAGCTACTTGCTCACAACTAAAGACTATGTTCTGTGAATGGCTACTTGCTCATAACTAAAGGTTATGTTATGTCAAGATCTACTTGATCACAACTAAAGGCTATGTTCTGTCAAGAGCGACTTACTCACAACTAAAGACTATGTTCTGTCAATGGATACTTGCTCACAACTAAAGGTTATGTTATGTCAAGAGCTACTTGCTTACAACTAAATACTATGTTCTGTCAAGGGCTACTTGCTCACAAGTAAAGACTATGTTCTCTCAAGGGCTACTTGCTCACAACTAAAGGCTATGTTCTGTCAAGAGCTGCTTGCTCACAACTAAAGGCTATGTTCTGTCAAGAGCTACTTGCTCCCAACTAAAGGTTATGTTCTGTCAATAGCTACTTGCTCACAACTAAAGGCTATGTTCTGTCAAGAGCTACTTGCTCACAACTAAAGACTATGTTCTGTCAATGGCTACTTGCTCACAACTAAAGGTTATGTTCTGTCAAGAGCTACGTGCTCACTAAAGGTTATGTTATGTCAAGTCCTACTTTCTCACAACTAAAGGCTATGTTCTGTCAAGAGCTACTTGCTCACAACTAAAGGCTATGATCTATTAAGAGCTACTTGCTCACAGCTAAAGACTATGTTCTGTGAATGGCTACTTGCTCACAACTAAATGTTATGTTATGTCAAGTGTTACTTGCTCACAACTAAAGGCTATGTTCTGTCAAGTGTTACTTGCTCACAACTAAAGACTATGTTCTCTCAATGGCTACTTGCTCACAACTAAAGACTATGTTCTGTCAAGGGCTACTTGCTCACAACTAAAGACTATGTTCTGTTAAGGGCTTCTTGCTCACACCTAAAGGCTATGTTCTGTCAAGAGCTGCTTGCTCACAACTAAAGGCTATGTTCTGTCAAGTGCTACTTGCTCCCAACTAAAGGCTATGTTCTGTCAAGAGCTACTTGCTCACAACTAAAGGCTATGTTCTGTCAAGAGCTACTTGCTCACAACTAAAGACTATGTTCTGTCAAGAGCTACTTGCTCACAACTAAAGGCTATGTTCTGTCAAGAGCTACTTGCTCCCAACTATAGGCTATGTTCTGTCAATGTTTACTTGCTCACAACTAAAGGCTATGTTCTGTCAAGGGCTACTTGCTCACAACATGCAGACTAACCTCTTTGAGAATAATCATCAACAAGTATAATCTCAGTGATGAGATGTCTAGGACCAGCGTCCAGAATGCTAAAGACTGTTCTCATCAAAGCTGACCACATTTCATCGTAAAAGATGAGAACTACCCCAACTGTAGGCAGTGTTGAAGTATTGTAACTCAGATTCCTGCATCTGAAAGAGTATGCAGACAACAATATGAGATTTATAACAAATTTTTCAATATGACCCTCCTACGTGTTGCCGAGGCCTGAAAGGGGAGTAAAGAACAGCAACACCGTTTACTTACACACATGTCGTAAGTGACGACTAAACAGGTTTTGAGATGAAGTTGGTTATCCCTTCCCATTATGGGTCAAAATTATCCAGAATCAATGCTGAAGTCGAATGTATAGGGACAAGAGTCGCCAATATGACAGCTAAGCTGTAAATCATGACACAACTCATTCCATACTCCGGACTATATCCTACGAGTCTGCAGGAGTTTGAGAACTAATGCAGAAAAAAATAATATTGAATGTAAGACATCAAATCGACTCTGCACTTGAAAGTAATAATTCATTCCATTGCAAAGACTGTGCCCTCTAAGAATACATGTGACGTCTATGTTTATTGTTATCAAGTCTTGTGTATGAAGGAACTGAATAATAGAATGTCTTCAGGCAATGTGTGCAACGTATAATGTTGATTCTTGATTCGAATCTGGCTTCACAGCACGTGGGACTATCCCATAAGCGCTCTGCCCTCCGTTCCAGCTGCCATCTCAGTGTATGTAGACTCAGCGTCCCGGTCAGGTGTTGATTGTATGATCTTCGGGACTTGGTCCAAAAAATGTACTTTTCATTCCACCACCTCCAGATACTCCCATTTCTAACATTATCCGCATGTGTACGTTCTCAGCCTCATTGACATCATCTTCATCTTTGAAATGAATTTATTACTGCCTTCATTAAGTCTGCTGTAGATCTCAGCATTGTGCCGTCTATCGCCGCATCTTTGCCAGTAATTCGGCTATTTCGTTTCTCTGACCTCAACATGACCAGGGCATTATATCCATGTAATGCTTTGGACAATTGAGTTGTTCAATAAGTCCCACCATTCTTTTCTCATCATTAACTTTTCTATCTTGCGCAGCATGCTTAGAGAGTACGTATAACGTTGACTCTTCTTCAACTTCTGGTTTCTTTCGCATATTGTCTGTTTCAGGTGTCGCCAGAAGGGACATTATGTCAGAAATTGCTACCAGCAATATAAATACAGGATGTAGCCTAGAGAACGGTTTGAGTTGAAACAAGGTTTACAGCTTCACTGCGATACTTTATCCTTTCAGCTTTCGACACATCCAACTTGATATGTTGGCTATTTTCACACCAGATCTGGTGCGTTTTAAATAATCTTGTGCCAACATTTCTTAAATAGCGTGGCCACACTAGTTTACTGATTTTCAAAAACATTCTAGTGCGTTTTAATGCATTTTGTCATTATTTAATGTTTTTAAGTGGTCAAATACATTGTTTCGTTTTATTCTAAAACTTAATAAAAAAAAATTTTGTGAACACTAAATAGTCGAAATAAATAGTCGAAAATTGGATTACAAGATACTTATAAAAGTATGTTTCAATCATCATCATCTGATACACAAGTACAGTCAGAAAATGCAACAGAAATTGAAGAAGACTTGTCTGACTGGAATTTGATAGACCTTGAATAAATATATTTCTAATATTAACTGATAATTCTTGATAGTCAAGAATTAGAATGTGAAAACTTGAAACACATTTCGAATATTATATATTTTTTTTTCTTTCATTATTTTGTGTGTGCAATCTTGGCGTAAGACTAGTGCCTTTTGGCAAAAAAATATTGACAACACAAAACGAACAAGGAAAAAGAGGTTGCATCTATATCTATCTATCTATCTATCTATCTATCTATCTATCTATCTATCTATCTATCTATCTATCTATCTATCTATCTATCTATCTATCTATCTATCTGTCTGTCTGTCTGTCTGTCTGTCTGTCTGTCTGTCTGTCTGTCTGTCTGTCTGTCTGTCTGTCTGTCTGTCTGTCTGTCTGTCTGTCTGTCTGTCTGTCTGTCTGTCTGTCTGTCTGTCTGTCTGTCTGTCTGTCTGTCTGTCTGTCTGTCTGTCTGTCTGTCTGTCTGTCTGTCTGTCTGTCTGTCTGTCTGTCTGTCTGTCTGTCTGTCTGTCTGTCTGTCTGTCTGTCTGTCTGTCTGTCTGTCTGTCTGTCTGTCTGTCTGTCTGTCTGTCTGTCTGTCTGTCTGTCTGTCTGTCTGTCTGTCTGTCTGTCTGTCTGTCTGTCTGTCTGTCTGTCTGTCTGTCTGTCTGTCTGTCTGTCTGTCTGTCTGTCTGTCTGTCTGTCTGTCTGTCTGTCTGTCTGTCTGTCTGTCTGTCTGTCTGTCTGTCTGTCTGTCTGTCTGTCTGTCTGTCTGTCTGTCTGTCTGTCTGTCTATCTGTTCGTCTGTCCGTCTGTCCCTCTGTCCATCTATCCCTCTGTCCATCTATCCATCTATCCATCTATCCATCATTCCATCTATCTCTATCTACCTATATACCTATCTACCTATCTATCTATCTATCTATCTATCTATCTATCTATCTATCTATCTATCTATCTATCTATCTATCTATCTATCTATCTATCTATCTATCTATCTATCTATCTATCTATCTATCTATCTATCTATCTGTCTGTCTGTCTGTCTGTCTGTCTGTCTATCTGTCTATCTGTTCGTCTGTCCGTCTGTCCCTCTGTCCATCTATCCCTCTGTCCATCTATCAATCTATCCATCTATCCATCATTCCATCTATCTCTATCTACCTATATACCTATCTACCTATCTATCTATCTATCTATCTATCTATCTATCTATCTATCTATCTATCTATCTATCTATCTATCTATCTATCTATCTATCTATCTATCTATCTATCTATCTATCTATCTAATCTAACTAATCTAACTAATCTATCTAATCTATCTTATCTATCTTATCTATCTTATCTATCTTGTCTATCTTGTCTATCTTGTCTATCTTGTCTATCTTGTCTATCTTGTCTATCTTGTCTATCTTGTCTATCTTATCTATCTAATCTATCTTATCTAATCTATCTATCTAATCTATCTAATCTAATCTATCTATCTAATCTATCTTATCTAATCTATCTATCTAATCTATCTATCTAATTTATCTATCTAATCTATCTATCTATCTAATCTATCTATCTAATCTATCTACCCAATCTATCTACCCAATCTATCTACCCAATCTATCTACACAAACTATCTACCCAATATATCTACCCTATCTATCTTTCTATCTATCTAATCTATATATCTAATCTATCAAATCTATCAAATCTATCTATTCTATCTATTCTATCTACCCTATCCATCTATCCATCTATCTCTATCTCTATCTACCTTTCTACCTATCTACCTATCTACCTATCTATTTATCTATCTATATATCTATCTATATATCTATCTATCTTTCTATTTATCTATCTATCTAATCTATCTAATCTATCTAATCTATCTTATCTAATCTATCTATCTAATCTATCTATCGAATATATCTATCTATCTAATCTATCTATCTAACTTATCTATCTAATTTATCTATCCAATCTATCTAACCAATCTATCTACCCAATCTATCTACCCAATCTATCTACCCAATCTATCTACCCAATCTATCTAGCCAATCTATCTACCCAATATATCTACCCAATATATCTACCCTATCTATCTAATCTATCTAATCTATCTAATCTATCTATCTATATATCTATGTAATATATCTATCTATGTATCTATCTAATCTATCTATCTATCTGTCTATCTATATATCTATCTATCTATCTAATCTACCTATTTACCTATGTATCTATCTAATCTATCTAATCTATCTAATCTATCTAATCTAATCTAATCTAATCTAATCTATCTAATTTATCAAATCTATCTATATATCCAATCTATCTATCTATCTATCTATATATCTACCTACCTATCTACCTACCTACCTAATATGTCTCTCTGTCTGTCTATCTGACTGTCTGTCTGCCTGCCTGTCTGTCTGTATGTCTGCCTGCCTGTCTATCTCTCTCTATGTATGTCTGTCTGCCTGTCTACCTACATACCTCTCTCTCTCTCTCTATGTCTGTCTGTATGTCTATCTATCATGTCCCGTCCGGTCCGTCTGTCTGCCAGTCGGCCAGCCCGCCTTTCTGTCTGTCTGTCGGTATGTTTGTCAGTCTGTCTGTCAGTCTTTCTGTCTGCTTTTTTAGAGACGCCACTACTACTTTAATGATGAAATGAGTTGGCAACCTGCAACATATTATCATTATCTGTTGTAATTATTGAGGGGTGGGAGTGGTAAACTATACAACACTTCTCCGTATCTACAGGGTTTGTATGTCTGGACGTGTCGACTCGCATCCGTAGTTTAAATTTATTAGAACCAAACACTAATATAAAGTTTTACCCTCTTAAATCAAACATGGTAAAAATATTTCACAATATAGATGTTTAATACAATTTAGACTAACTCTGGCATGTCCAGAGTAATGTCCCTTCGTAGCGGAAGTATGTCACTGGCAATTTGGTTGACTTTATAATTGTTTAACCCAAGGTCATAAATTCTCTTTTCTCTGTCCGTTAGAACACTTCTGTTGACATCAATGCCTGCTCCGCCGTAACCTGAAAGAAAGTATTGGGAACAATATGAAAATGTTAAGTCTAAAAGACAACCAGTATTAACTCATAGATAACCACACGACTTTTAGATAGGCTTGAAAGTAGAGTTTATTTACCATCAGTCTACTAATTTGCTCTTTCTGTCTTTTTTCTTCTTTTGCGCTCGTTCTCAAACTCCTGCAGATTAACAGGATGTAGTCCGGAGAACGACATTTGTTGTGTCATTGTTTACAGACTTGTGGCGATATCTGCGTCTTTTGACCGGATACATCAGATCAACAACTTAAACAGGTGAACGAATTCACTTATCCTGGAAGCATCATGTCATAGAATCGGGAAAACATCAAATAAATCCAAATTAGATGCAACAAAACCTACCGGATCTATGGGCAGATCTCTCCTATTTTCAAAAACAAATATGTGAGCATGAACACCAAAACTGCACTATATAAAACAATCATACCATTACTATGCTACCAATATCAAACGTGGACACTTGCATCGCTGAGAAACATAACAGTTCAGAGACAAGAGAAAAAACATTCTGCTCGAAATAATAGATCAATAAACATACATATGTCCAACTCTGTTCATCCATGTCCCACATGTGGCAAGGTAATCTATGTCAGTATTGGACTTTTCAGTCATCTCTGCACAGAGTCAACGAAATGTCACACCAAGACCAAATGTCAAACAGATTCTAAAGGAAAACTTGTTACAATAGAAATGACTAGTCTACGTAGAATACTGGGAGTAACAATAATAGACAGAAACGAAAACATTAGAAGACTAAAAAAGGTTGAAAAAAGGATTCAAGGTCGTAGAGGCTTGACTTCGCTGTACTCGGTTTCCCATATGTACTCCGAACCTCCCAACGAAGCGGCATGCCGCCTGCAGCCTTCCGAGAGTATCACTCATAGCTCGTAACTCCGTAGATTATATAATATATATATATTATATATAATATATATATATTAGATATAGATTACCAAATACAAACTCGCTTTAGAGGTTCTACTTATGATACCAGCATCAGTACCATCTACCCCGGAGATAGTAGTACGGAGATAAATAAATATGTCGACTGGTAGGATATTATAATCGGGTTATAGGCATTATAATCATTATTGCAAGAACAATTATTTATTTCTAGTTTTCAAACGTTTGTGTACGCAATTCAGGAGCCTGGTTGGTTCACTTACAATTGGCCACAGTTTCAACTTTCTGGCCATTCTGGCAGTTAATGTTAGTTTCCCAGGTTTTTTGACATTCACGTTGCAGATTCGAGTATTAAACATGATTCATACTCTGGATAAACAGGAGTTAAGTATAATAAGGTGCACTACTTTAGTGCACTACTCGCTGGTGTGTTGAAAGCCACAAAAGAGAATTAACAATAGAGACACTGTACACCCTTATGTTACAGTGATCCGAAAGGGGATCGAAGAATAACGACACCGTTAATTGTAATGTATGTTGTAAGTGGCGAATAATGAGGTTTTTGTGGTTTACTCAACCGCCCCATAGGTAAATGTGGCTTCATGCGTTGATATCCCAGCCAAGATGCAAACAATGATAATCAGGTCTCGTGATTACATCATTATAGACTACAAGAAAGAAGGAAATATCAGAAAGAATAAAAGCAAAAAATACCCCAGAATATTCAATTACAGATAATGAGATACGTAACATGTGCAGAGCAACGAAAAAACAAAGACTAGAAACATAATGCAGTGAAATAGAAGAGATGTCAGTACAACAGAAGACAAAAGAAATTTATAAGGAAATAAAGTAGATCACAAATAAGAAAAATCATATAAATGAAGGAGGCCGCATTAAAGATAAAAACTAAAAAAATATATTTGACACAACAGAAGTACTTACAAGATGGGAAGATTATGTGATATAACTGTTTGATGACCAAAGCAACCAAAAAACCCAGAACACACAACAATGATGGACCAACAATATTGAAGCAGAAGTAGAAAACGCAATAAAATCTATAAAATGTGGACAAGCCGCAGGCTCCAAAAACATAACATCAGACATACTAAAAACTCTAAATGATTTTAGTGTGGAAACTATCACGTAACTTTGCAATGACATATATGAAGCAGGCCCCATTCCTAAAGACCTAACATCATCAATATTCATACCACTACCTAAGAAACCCAGGGCCGTGTGCTGCACAGAATATAGAACAATAAGTTTAATGAGCCATCTAACTAAAATACTACTCAAGGTAATACATAAAAGCATTGAAAACAAGATAGATACTGCAATCGGCGAAGAACAATTCGGAAAAGACATCAGACTCACCCGAAATACATATTATTAGAAATAGACTGTATCAATAAGGTGTGAGAACAGCTGTTCACCATGCACATTAAAAAAGTATATGGGTAAAACAAGGGTGTATTTTAGCACCCAACCTATTTAATACCTACACAGAGAATATCTTTAAACATATAGAAGAAATGGCAGAACTCAAGATCAATGGAAAACTAATAAACAACATGAGATATGCAGAGGACATTGTTCTTTTAGCAGAAAGTGAACATGAACTACAAAGACTAATATATCAAGTCGATACATCAAGGAATGAATATGCACTGGATATAAATATCCAAATAACAAAACCATGATAGTCAGCAAAGTCATAGAAGAACAGGCGCTAAACAGAAACATACACACAGAGAAACTATAACAGGTAGAACACTATCAATATTTTGAACACATAATCACAAATGACGGCAGATGTGAAACAGAAGTTAAAAGGAGAATAGGAATGGCTATTCTCTGACATGTGGAAAATATTAACATCTAAACAAATTAAAAGCAAGTTGAAAAATGAGAATTATAAAATGCTATATCTATTCTATGTTAATTTATGGCCCAGAAACATAAACACTAAAAAAACATTTAGAAGACAGAATTGGTGCCTTTGAGATGTGGATATATAGAAGAATAGGGAGAACATCATTAAAAGAGAAGAAAACAAACAAATAGGTTCTGACAAGACTCAATATGAAGAAAGATCTATTAAAAGAAATAAAGATCAAACAAATAAAATATTTTTGGCACAATAAAGACATGCGACTTTGTTGAAGACCTTACTTGAGGGTATAGTAACAGGAAAGCGAACAAGAGGTATGCAGAGATTCAAGTGAGAGAGTAACATCACAAGATTGACAGGTTACAGTCTTGAAGAATGCACCACCAAAACAAGAGACAGGGGATATTGGAGATCTGTTGCTTGCAGCCAACGTTCGTTACGGAGACGGCACTTGATGATGATGAAGAATTTTCAAGAATTTGAGAACAACTACAGAAAAAGAAAAATACGGCTTTGTGCATGAACCTTTCCATAACCACCTTGTGATTTCCCACATCCGCCCAGATAAAGGTCATCATCTTATAGTCGACATCGTGTGGGCGCTTGTTATCAATCATGTATGTCCATATCCTTCAGCTTTGTGTGCTGGCAATCATTGCTCATAGTCCACTCCATATGCTGGAGGTTATCATAGCTGCTAACATCAGTACGTGTCTCGTGTACTTGCTGATAATATCCGATACCGATGTTTCCCATGCAACAATACAAAGTTTTCTATCATCTTCTCTTTTAGTCTTACCTACCCTTATTCTTCTACTTTCTGTTGCCATGAAGTGTTCCATCTTTCTTCTCCTCATGATGTGTCAAAACTGTGTACTTCTAATGTCAGAAAGCAGGTTTCTATTTGAACTTTCTAGGTATCTTCATTACAACTTGTATGTGTCCATGCTCTCGACATCATATAAAATAATTTCTTACTATTCCTCTAATTGTCCATGATTCACTTACATAAATTAGAATAGGTGCAGGTACAAGTACACAAGATAAATGTGGTCCCACAGAACATCAAACTGTAGGATGTCAGATAAATATGATACTTCATAGTACTAGATCACATCTTTCTTTAAGTTGACAGGCCACGTACTTCACTTCAAATACATTGATTAAAAAAAACAACCAATCTTCTATGACTCAAAAATATTTATAACATTTTCATTCATAAAAGTGGATCCCTATATAGACATTTATGATAAAATGTTCAAGATATACAACTTATTTGCCAGATACAGGCCTAATGTACATGTTTATCCATCACTGGAATTCACCTAAGTCCCCAGGTACAGCTTTTCTCGGCCACGCAGCTTCGAATATCTCCTGATTATGGATAACATCCAAGTACATGTTTTGTGTTTTCGCATCCTGGGACATACTCAGCTCATTCATCTGCTCTGATCTGATCATTACGCAGTTAGGTTTTAAACCCTTCATCTGCAAATTCATAAATATAGATTCTCAAAATGCTGTTGTTTTGACTTCACTTAAATAAAACATGTATTGCAAGTAGAAATAATATTTGCGTAATATTACAGTTTTAAAAACCACATTAATGAATTGATATTAACATGTAAGAAGTACAACATGAAAATTAACGTACAAAAGCAGAAGTTATGAAAATTAGCAAGTCTGCTACACCAATGATAATAATAGATAACACTAAAGTTAAACAAACCAACGAATTTAAATATCTAGGCAGCATGTTTTTCTGAAAACTAAAGACTGGACAGAGAAATAGAAACAAGGTGTCAGAAAGCAAAGTATTTTAGTGCGTTAATAAATAGTTGTCCACCGACATTTACATTTTTCTCTGTAATTACTTCATAATAGACTTCATATTTTGCATGAGTGCATCATTTCATAACCACGTTACAGATTTATGATTATTTATTATTGATATTGAGCGGATTTATCCCGTCGTTACGAATGTCTTCTATTGCGAGTGCTGTGAGTACTGAGTACTAAACTCTAAAATTGGATTGGACTACGGTAATTATTATAAAGGTTTATATTCCGTTTCAATGGGACACCACAGACTATATCTAAAACTAGTGGGTAATGATGGGCAATGATGAGCACACAAGAAATCATAAAAATTACAATACACAAATCACATTCAACGTTTCATCCAAAAGGTCTTTATCAAGACACAAACAAAACATCAAAAGTCTTTTTCACAAGAAGTGAGGCGCGGATACAATAGATACAATAGATACAAAGAACATACAAATGTGCAAGAAAACATACACATTTTTCCTTGCACATTTGTATGTTCTCTGTATCTATTTGTAGTTTCCCACCCCCCTGTGTACTAATTTCTTTCTCTATCATTTCCCTTTTATTTCCCTCCCCTACCCTCCCCCATTCTTGATACTTGATATCTCAATCTCATTATTTTTCCCAAACCCATTTCTGTTTGTCAATATTAAACGCACATAATTTTGCACCTAAACTCAAAGCCGCGACACAATAGCCACTTTGGCAATGGTTTTTGTAGGGAAAGCATTGTCCAAGTCTTGGCATTATTGTATTTTTATAGTTGTGTTGTCGTAATTGGTTTTTGTTTCTTGACAAGGGTCCCAAGAGGAGCGACACGTTGAAAATTGTCTTTGTTCTTTGTTTTATTGTTATTTCTGATTTATCTATATTGATAGTTAGGCTATGTTCAGTAACCTTTATAATTAACTTCGTATTTACCTCTTATTTGTCTGGTTACTGCTGCACTTTCCATTTTGTCGGACATCCTCCGATATTTTCGTTATTTATATCGTGTTCTATTAGCATGTCGACAAGGTGGGTGCAATTAACTTTATTGTACGCATTTTCTAGGCCTATCGCTGCAACTACAGATTCTTCTTTATTCTGAAAACCATCGTAAACTTAATATGCAAGAACGACTGCATTTGTGACCATATCTCTTCTGGGTCTGTATGCATCTAGGTTATTTGGGAGAACGCCTTTGATCTCTAGTTCCCTGGTTATGTGTCTAGCGACATTTTTTCCAGAATCTTATCGTACACATTCTGCAGCATGATTATGCGATAACCTTTTGTGTCCGTAGAATATTTACCTGGTTTCGGCACGGGTATACGGAGCTTCTAAAGAAATTCCTTATAATGTTAAACAACACGTATACAACACCAAGCAAAACCAACCAAATCTGCTAAATGCAAAAGATCCATTTAAAATAGGCTACTGGAACGTACGATCGTTGTCAAATAGGTAAACAAGTATAGGTGTGTAGGGAAATGCTCAACTGCGGCATAAAAATATTTTGGGAATTTTGAGTGTCGCTGGACTGGGTCCGGGAAATTATACATTCGAAACGACAACACAAAGGTTATTTACTCAGGCAGACCTGATCTCCACATGGAAGGAGTTGCAATAATAATGACATCTCAGGCAGACCTGATCTCCACATGGAAGGAGTTGCAATAATAATGACATCTCAGGCAGACCCGATCTCCACATGGAAGGAGTTGCAATAATAATGACATCTCAGGCAGACCTGATCTCCACATGGAAGGAGTTGCAATAATAATGACATCTCAGGCTGACCTGATCTCCACATGGAAGGAGTTGCAATAATAATGACATCTCAGGCAGACCTGATCTCCACATGGAAGGAGTTGCAATAATAATGACATCTCAGGCAGACCTGATCTCCACATGGAAGGAGTTGCAATAATAATGACATCTCAGGCAGACCTGATCTCCACATGGAAGGAGTTGCAATAATAATGACATCTCAGGCAGACCTGATCTCCACATGGAAGGAGTTGCAATAATAATGACATCTCAGGCAGACCTGATCTCCACATGGAAGGAGTTGCAATAATAATGACATCTCAGGCAGACCTGATCTCCACATGGAAGGAGTTGCAATAATAATGACATCTCAGGCAGACCTGATCTCCACATGGAAGGAGTTGCAATAATAATGACATCTCAGGCAGACCCGATCTCCACATGGAAGGAGTTGCAATAATAATGACATCTCAGGCAGACCTGATCTCCACATGGAAGGAGTTGCAATAATAATGACATCTCAGGCTGACCTGATCTCCACATGGAAGGAGTTGCAATAATAATGACATCTCAGGCAGACCTGATCTCCACATGGAAGGAGTTGCAATAATAATGACATCTCAGGCAGACCTGATCTCCACATGGAAGGAGTTGCAATAATAATGACATCTCAGGCAGACCTGATCTCCACATGGAAGGAGTTGCAATAATAATGACATCTCAGGCAGACCTGATCTCCACATGGAAGGAGTTGCAATAATAATGACATCTCAGGCAGACCTGATCTCCACATGGAAGGAGTTGCAATAATAATGACATCTCAGGCAGACCTGATCTCCACATGGAAGGAGTTGCAATAATAATGACATCTCAGGCAGACCTGATCTCCACATGGAAGGAGTTGCAATAATAATGACATCTCAGGCAGACCCGATCTCCACATGGAAGGAGTTGCAATAATAATGACATCTCAGGCAGACCCGATCTCCACATGGAAGGAGTTGCAATAATAATGACATCTCAGGCAGACCTGATCTCCACATGGAAGGAGTTGCAATAATAATGACATCTCAGGCTGACCTGATCTCCACATGGAAGGAGTTGCAATAATAATGACATCTCAGGCAGACCTGATCTCCACATGGAAGGAGTTGCAATAATAATGACATCTCAGGCAGACCTGATCTCCACATGGAAGGAGTTGCAATAATAATGACATCTCAGGCAGACCTGATCTCCACATGGAAGGAGTTGCAATAATAATGACATCTCAGGCAGACCTGATCTCCACATGGAAGGAGTTGCAATAATAATGACATCTCAGGCAGACCTGATCTCCACATGGAAGGAGTTGCAATAATAATGACATCTCAGGCAGACCTGATCTCCACATGGAAGGAGTTGCAATAATAATGACATCTCAGGCAGACCTGATCTCCACATGGAAGGAGTTGCAATAATAATGACATCTCAGGCAGACCTGATCTCCACATGGAAGGAGTTGCAATAATAATGACATCTCAGGCAGACCTGATCTCCACATGGAAGGAGTTGCAATAATAATGACATCTCAGGCAGACCTGATCTCCACATGGAAGGAGTTGCAATAATAATGACATCTCAGGCAGACCCGATCTCCACATGGAAGGAGTTGCAATAATAATGACATCTCAGGCAGACCTGATCTCCACATGGAAGGAGTTGCAATAATAATGACATCTCAGGCAGACCTGATCTCCACATGGAAGGAGTTGCAATAATAATGACATCTCAGGCAGACCTGATCTCCACATGGAAGGAGTTGCAATAATAATGACATCTCAGGCAGACCTGATCTCCACATGGAAGGAGTTGCAATAATAATGACATCTCAGGCAGACCTGATCTCCACATGGAAGGAGTTGCAATAATAATGACATCTCAGGCAGACCTGATCTCCACATGGAAGGAGTTGCAATAATAATGACATCTCAGGCAGACCTGATCTCCACATGGAAGGAGTTGCAATAATAATGACATCTCAGGCTGAAAAGGCGTTATTAAGCTGGTAGGCAGTCAATGAAAGGATTATTACTGCACGATTGCAAACAATATTCTTCAAATTATCAATAATCCAATGTTACGCACCAACAAACGATGCTTCCGACTTGTCGAAAGACACACTCTACAACACTCTAGTTGACGTTTTAAATTTAGTACCCAAACACGATATCATCATTGTGATGGGTAACTTTAACGCCAAAATTGGTGATAATAACAGAGGAGCAGAAAAAAACGTTGGAAAGTATGACCTATGCCATAACTAAACCAAAATGGAGAAAGATTAATTGAGTTTTGTGAAATAGGAAATTTAGAATACCTTCTTACCGCACAAAGATATCCGCAAGATTACTTGAAACTCACCTGACAAAATAACCAAAAACCAGATAGACTATTTTTGTATTAACAAAAAATTTAGTTCAGCTGTACAGGACGTAAGAGCTTTTAGTGGAGCAGATATTGGAAGCAATCACAATCGCTGCATAGCTAAGCTAAAAATCAAACTTAAAAAACATCAAAAGACCATCTGCCACAGAAAAATCGATACAAAACGTTTACTAGAAAGTAATTTACAAGAAGAATACAACATCAAAATCAACAATCAATACACCGCCTAAGATAAGCCATCTGCATTAGTAAATCCTATAACATCTATAGAAACGAAATGGGAGAATTTTAGAAATACTGCAATAAAGGCGGCTTTGGTTACAGCCGTCTCATAAAAAAGAATAAGAGGAAATGGATAAACGAAAACACTTGGTCATAAATCCAAAACCGTAAACTGATGAAGCAAAAAATACTCGATGGAAAAAACCACGCAAGATGAGGAAGAAAAGACTCAAATACGCAATTTTAGACAAATAAGTTAAAGCAAGCGCTAGAAAGGTCAGCCACAATTATATAAACAACTTTGCATTGGAAGCTGAATCAGCCTAAAAAAACAACAACAGCAAGATACTACACCACATAACCAAACAACTGTGCAATCAGCCACTTATCCCAAACGCCTCTATTAAAGACAAAAACGGCAAAGCTCTAACAACTGAACAACAAAAGCAAAGATGGGCCGAACATTTCCAAGATCTTCTTAAAAGACCACCACCCCAATCTACTCCTAATTTAGAGGAAGAGGAGACAATGCCACCATTAAAAGCTTCGATAGAAAATTTCACCCTTGAAGAGGTAAAACAAACCATTAAGAAATTAAAAAACAATAAAGCAGCAGGTCAAGTTGACATCACAAGTGAAATGTTGAAAGCAGCAAATGATACCTTGTCTTTTTTACTGTATATTTTCAATATGATTTGGAAAAACAAATGCCCACCCCAGCAATGGAAAAATGGTATAACTATCAAACTATCAATAAAAGGAGACCTAACACAGTGTGATAACCGAAGGGGAATCACACTGCTATCCGTACTTGGTACAATTCTTTGCAATATGATGCTTGCATGAGTAAAGTCATCCTTAGACAAAAGACTTAGATAAGAGCAGACATGCTTTAGACCAGGTCGTTCCTGCCTCGGCCATATATTCACTCTTAGAACAATAATTGAAGAATATCTAGAATTTAGATCTAATCTCATAATAAACTTTGTTGATTTTAAAGAAGCTTTCGACAGCATCCATCAACCATCGCTTTGGGAAATTTTTAAAATATATGGATTCCAAAACAAATATATAAATGTGATAAAATAATTCTATACCAACTCAAAATACTGTGTTAAAACAGAAAAAGGCAATTCAGAATGGTTCCCTGTGACTACTGGTATTAAACAAGGCTGCCCTATGTCACCATTACTAATCAAACCATCAAGATGCACAAACAAAAACTGATAGATTAGAACGTATCGCAGGACAAATAGGTCTCCAATTCAATTCATCAAAAACAAAAATTATTAACTTCACTAATTCACCTAACGCAATTATTTTAAATGGACAACAACTTGAAAAAGTACACAAATTTTCCAATCTCGGAAGTAAATTAACACTCGACGGTGATGTCATAATAGAAATTACAACTCGCATTGCACTAGCATCAAGCGCCTTTAACAGACTGTCTACTATCTGGAGGTCAAGGTCAATCAGCACACACACGAAAATACGCTTATTTAATTCCTTCGTTATTTCGGTGCTATCATATGGATGTGAGAGCTTGAAACGCTCTTTATCTGCATAAATTACTGAGTTTCGAGAACAAATGTCTTCGTAGGGTAACTAACACCCATTGGAGTGAATTCACATCGAATGATAAAATCAGAGAAGAGACACATCAAAATGTTATCACATATATTATCAGAAAACGCCGTTGGTCTTACATCTGGCATGTCCTACGCGTAGACACCAACAGAATACACCACCAATCTCTTGAATGGATAACTACAGGCAAAAGAGCAAGAGGTAAACCAATAGAAACACTCAGGAGAACAATACTTAGAGAAAGTAAAACAATCAATATTCATACTATTCAAGAACTGCACAGAATAGCTTTGAACAGACAGAATTGGAGAGATCTGACCTATGCCATATGCGCTAACTTTAGCGCAAAAGGAAAATGAATGAATGGATAAAAATACGATAGCTATGTAGCCATTCCTCTGGTACCACTCATGTTTTCAGACACGCAATATAATCGTCTGTCATTTTAGCTAGCATATTCTCCCCAATGTCCTTGAGTAAGCTGTTCTTGATTCCATCCGGGCCTGGAGCATCTTCAGATTTATTCTTAATAGAGAATTGCACTTACTCAACATCTGTAACCTGGTCTTCTTTGTCCTTGACATCCGTTACAGAGGTCAGGGTATGCAGCTTTTCTTTGCGTTGATCTAAGTCAACCTAACTAATTTGTTGATGATATCTATCAAAGACGGCTCTACCTTTCATCTCATCTGATGTCAGTGTCTGCCCTGTGTTGTCCTTGATGCTTGTACTGGGTTCCGTTTCTGTTCTTCGCTTCATTGACCTATGTACCTTCCATAACTTATGTAATGCTTTGTCCGCCGTGACCTCCTCAGTAAATCTTTTTTTTTTCAACACATCTTCTTTGCTTCTTCGGAAACTTGTTTAAAAGCCTTAATTGTCTTCTTCGTTGTACTCTGTGCCTCCTATCAATCACTGAGTGTGATGTGTGCCTGTTTTCTCCAGCGTTGCCAATCCTCAATATCTTGCTTTTTGAGTAGCCATATTGCCTCTGTCTCTTTAGTTCACCACTGGGACTGTTGAATCTTAAATCTCACCCACTTGCGTTCCCAGGCCATATTCCTCAAGTTGCTAAACACTGATTCTTTTGTACGCGCATTTCTAAAAGGTTAATAAATCATAATCAATCTCATTTGCCGCCCTTTGGAGAAACGTATGGCAAATGGTCGCTCCCATAGTATTTAGAGCTGTCCATCTCGCATCTGTCGATCCATGACCTGACACCAGTGTGAGGTCAATGTTGGAATCTGAGTCTGTATCTTTGGTAGCTACTCTAGTCGTGTTCACGCAGTTCAAAAGAGTTAGGTCAGTCACGAGTAGCGCTTGATTTAATGTCAGTCCCTGAGGGTTGTTGTTTGGGTTTTCCCAAGAGACATTGCGTGCATTGAAATCCCCCCAAACTAGTAGTATTTCTCCAGGAAGATCCTCTAGTTCACTAATGAACTCCCAGTCGTCGGTTTTAATATGAGAGCAATATCGCACGTAGATGTTAACAATATTCCATTTTCTACACTGGAATGTTATCTGCACTCACTGCAAGTCTCTATTTTCTTTATCCCGCACTGTTAAGTTCAATAATGTGTGGTAATCCTTGCGTAACAAAAATGGCTTCACCGTGGTATTTGGGCTTACAGGATTTATGTAACATACGAAGTCCAAGAATTGTAACTGTTCAACCTGTGTCTCATGTAGTAACATCGTGTCGAAGTCATATAGGAGACGTACTAGAACTGGGCCGCGCTGCTTAGCGCTATTGAATTTTCAGTATCTAATGTTAATGTCATTTTTGCGACTTCTATCAGCTTTCATTATATATTTCTTCATTTTCCTCCATGTGTTGTTCCCACTGCGATGACCACGTTTTCTGACTATTTCTGATTCTAATGTTGCCATAACAGACTTAGACATCAGGGCACAACTCTAGTCCTTGTGAGAGGTTTCTTTTTTGTTCCGCCCACCCACGCTGTGCCTGTCCACGAACTGTGAGGGCCTAAGTTATAATGTTGTTTTTATGTCTAACAGATATTTCCGAATATACCGAACATCGAGTTGTCGTTCACCTTTACGGGAATTCCCACTCGACAGCGAAGAGTTGTTGGTATGTGTTCTAGGCGGGAATTTCTTAATAATTCTTATAATGAATTTTATAAATAGTTAAGTTATACTGACCTTCATAAGACGGGCTTGTGTACACATACTTTTCGCCTGTCCTGTCGAAGAAAACACTGCTCAAGACAAACGCAATCTCCATCCATATAGCGCACCGCTCCCCGGCAAGTGATGTATTCAGAATTTTGTTGACAACATGAGCTTGCGATCCGCCATTTTGACTGCATACAGACATTGTCACAGTTGTATTATTGACAAATTTCGACTTGCGTTTATCGATGATTGCCTTCCTCATTAAACTATTTAGTTCAAGCACAACGTCGGTCAGTCAAACAACATGGCAACTTTTATCGAAGGTTACGACTACGGGATCCTCATGAAGAAACGACATCGCAAGCGCATTAGAGTAACTGTGACCACTCATGACGCCATCTTTAACCGGACATAAAGCCAAATGTAGACTAAGAAAACGGTGGATAGAAAACGTCGAGATAATCTTGAAGAAAAAAACATGGACTTAATGTAACCAAGACGACATATCTGGTCGTGGAGCGACAGCTGAAGCTTTCACCTCTACGCGTAATGGCAAGTGTGAATACAATCACCATCGTTCACTTGGGTACATACAATAGAGAGAACAAGTATTTTGACAAAATTATGAAATACGGTAAATACAGTGATGATGATGATGATGACAATAATTGTGATGATACTGAGGAGGAGTGCGAGATCAATAATTATCGAACCCTAATGGACGAGTTTATCACTACTGTTACCTGTGTCAGGTGGTGGCATATTACTTTCAACTGCAGATTGATGAAATATAGTGGGAAAGATCATTGCTAAGAAATGAGATGTTGACTTGAACAGTTATATCTTCTTCCAGTCTCCTTGGAGGATAATGAACAATAGAGATACAAAGCTGTATGCAGATGTGTTTGCACAAGATGATTACGACAGTTTTCGTGCACATATGTGCAGTTGTTACCAATCTATGTGGAACAGTACAGGTGTAAACCAATTTTTAAATACCCGGAGGTGATGTTCGACAAATATTTGTGTCTAAATGAGCATGTCGTCTGCGTGTATCTCAGCGTTTCATCTCTTATAACCAACACGAGAGTTCGTGTCATATCCACCGGGAAGTGTGAAGTACAGTTGATCTGTCAGTTTCACAGCGGAGATGTGTTATTTTGCTATTTCAGGCCCAGCACATCCATTTTCGGTATGATTATAATTCAGGTGAGCTTTCCACGCTGTAACAGTCTTCCTATCTGTCTGCATGCGACGGATGTGTATCGACTCGACGTCGTAACGGTTCATCACCCACTGTGCCTTCGGAAGTTATAGGCCTAAACATATCTATGGGTGGCAGCCTCCGTGGAGGTGATAATCAGGGATTTAGGTATAGGTGAACTAAGTCTATCTGAACGAGGTGTCACGCTGCAAATGAACTTGTCTCGCCGCGTAGTTAGAAGTATTGTTCCTGTGCCTTTCGGGTACTAAATCATTTCTCATCTATGAGCATGGTTCCGGTATAGGGGGAATTCTACAGTTGAGTTGGGCCCGGTTTCGTTTGCCTCTTAACTGAGTTATCATTTGCCAGCATCGTGAACACCGTATCCACGTCTGGGCCTCTACACATTTCTAGGAGCACATGGGAACTTTTGCTGCTTTTCCACGAAACATTCTACTTGAAGGTAAATGGAAGCTTGTTCTCGAGCTGAACGTTGTTCTAGTATGATTTTCATATATCTTTTTCTCAATTCTAATTGCACATGATGCTTCTATCTAGCGCTGTGGTTCCCTCTTATTGCACTCAATGTGTTATCCTTACTTCTCCAGATACTTGCTCCCGGTTATCGACGTTCGTGGCGACATTTACCCATGCCAGAACATCGACATTCCTTTCCCCCTTCCATGTGCATCTGCATTTCGGCTGATCGAGCGGGCATATCTTGCCAAACTGTGTTTCGACAATGCTGATATATGCGTTGTCGCAGAAGTGTAGGAGATAGTGCATGTCATTTTTACACTCAAGTATCATTCCATCTACAGCCTCCACATCTACGGACATGATATGAAAATGTTGGCCATGAACACATCACGAGCCACTGTATTTCTATTTCTAGAATGCAACGCGAGGACGTACTTTTAAAATCTTCGTTATCTGCTAACCCCTGGTTTGCGGCAGAGTACTGCGGTACTCTATGCATCCCAATGAGCATATAAGTTACACAATCCTATGAGCTCGAAGGAGGTTGACAACAATGAGGATCATAGCTGCTGTTTAATATGAACAACGACTTCGTTCACGTCTATATCAAGGGCGACTACAGTCACTAGTAGTATATGCTTTGGCCATCCTGATTCTGAGCTCTGAGCAGATTGCTAGACTTGTTAAGATCTAAAATAAAGCAACTCTTATCATGTTTGGAAGCTCTGGAGATACATAAATGATGACTATGTGATTCTTGCTGGATTACCCTACTAAATGGAAACAGCGGAGATATCCGGCACTCGTTCGTACCAGAATATCAGTGAAGACAAGAAACAATCTATAATAGTACTTACGTAGAACACAGGTTTTTGTTGTTTCAATTGAACATAACAGACGGACTATCACTGAGACAAATGGGTTATGAGATTTAAACACGAAAACATACAAATGACAATACACAAGACATTTTCAACGTTTCGAACCGTTAGGTCTTTCTTAAGAATATTAAAAACAATGAAAAACAGTAAAAACAATGTTACCACCACAGAGATACTAGATACACTATTGACATGTAATCAATACGAAGTTGCCACATTGTATTTCGTATTATTTACATGGCAATAGTGTATCTAGTACCTCTGTAGTGGTAACATTGTTGCACCTTGAACTTCGTATTGTTTCCATGTTCGAAAAAATGAAAATTTCTTGTGTATTGTCATGCGTATGTTTTCGTGTTTACACAGCTACACCCTTAGTATGAACCCCAAAGTCCGTCTGTTATGTTCAACTGAAACATCAAAAACCTGTGTTCTACGTAAGTACTATTGTTGTTCAGTTTCACAGCAGTATTGCCGTATAAACAAAGATAAATTACATGATGGCATTGAAAGAGTCACAAGATTTAGATTTAGAAAAGGATACATTTGTAGCTTGGCAGGGTAGATGTTTTTTTAACTCAGACGCCCGCATTATGGAGGCTTGTTGTTAGAGCGGAGAAATTATGAAAAGTAAGTCTATTAAATTTACACATTTCATTCACATGATTATCACACATTCTAGGAAACTTTACATTGACATTTCAGTGCATATAGATTCAAAAGTCAAAACCGATCAATGAAATTTCTAAGATTGGATATTTTTTACGCGCTGATGGGTCAGTGGTTCGACACTCGATTGGGCATTCACAGCTCAATGCATAGGCAGAAGAAATTGGAGCTTTCTGTGCAACCACGAGTAATATGACGATGGAAGCGATAGAGGTGACAGGTGAAATGATATTGCTGAAGACTCAGAGTGTATCTGTTCTAAATGTTTCTATGAGTATGCTTCCAAAGATACAATATTGCTACGCCGTTAGTTGCTCGATCCGATGACAAAATATATGATGATTGGAGTTATTTTTTTGTGTGTGTACCTGGGCACGCGAGTGTTACAGGGGGGGGGGGATAAATGGCAGCTAGATTTGCCAGCGTGGCCACAGCTACTAGTGGTAGTTCAGTAGATCGTGATAATATTGTGAATACAATCATGCAGTTAGATAAGATGGAATATGTAGGTTTAGTTTTTCTTATGTGTATTTCTTCATATCTATGGCTAAAACATTTTTAAATACAGAAAGAATGCTAGCGCTGAAGATCGGGGTGGGGGGGGGGGAATTAGCAATCTGGGATATGCAGAAGACATAGTATTCATAGCAGTAAGTGGACGGGATTTGCAAAGACTAATAGATCAAGTCGACTAATCAGGTCAATAATATGGACTAGAAATAGACATGATTAAAACCACTATAATCAGACAATCAGGAAAATATATCATTACCAATATCTTTGACATATAATAGAAAATAATGGTAGATGTGAAACAGAAGTTACAATGAGAACAGAAATGGCTAAACGTACTTTCATCGGCATGATATAACACCTAACATCTAACAAATCACAAACTAAATATGATAATTATAACATTCGTATTCTTTAATACATTAAAGTAGAAAGAAAATAAAGTAGCATATAAATTACACAAACATGATGCAGCCATTAACGCATCACTTTTTAGCTGTAGTGATAATCTTGGCAGTATTTACGTTCAGTAGTTAGCTATTACTTTCAACGGTTCGGATGCACAATTGCCTTAGGCGGGTTTCTAACTCAGTGGCTTTACCTTCATAGGTGTGCTGTGTACCACGCCACCACAGAGGCGAACATAAAGTAAGACTCCGAAAAATGAATAATGAAAAAGGAACTAGACAGGATTAACGTCTTAGTGATGTGAATATATAGAAAATCGTCTACAACTACATTGAAATGGAAAGAAATAAAGATGTTCTGCAACACTGGGCTTGAAGAAAATAACTATTTAATCAAATGAAAAGTAAACAAATTAAATACATTGAAAAATATTAAGTCATAACACTTTGCTAAAGACCTTACGTGAAAGTAGATATTGTAAGAAAATACTCTTTTCGGTATGTTTTCGTACCCATACCCTACAGTCTGATAGTATGTGCGCTCGCTGTAACGCTGTTCACCCTGGCTATATCATTATTCACCCAGGTTCTAACATTGTTCTCTCAGGTTTTAGCATTGTCCTCTCAGGCTCTATCACTGTTCTCCCAGGTTCTAGCATTGTTCTCCCAGGCTCTAACGTTATTCTCACAGTTTCTAGCATTGTTCTTACCGACTCTAGTATTATTTTCCCATGATCTAGCTTGGTTCTCCGAGTTTCTAGCATTGTTATCCTAGTTAGTTAGTTAGTCGTCGGATCATCATCACTGCAAACTGGACACATCCATAGTTGCTCCGATCTCTCCTTGAGTGTATCCGCCATCACACTTCTGCTGACAGTACCGGTCCTATGCTGGTTGACCATCATTCTTCTGCGCCCTACAAAATGTTCACCTCTAGCAACACCGCATTTCAATCCCTGATCTTTAATCCTAGCCATTGAAAAGGAATCATCATCCACATTAGTCTCACTCTCGCGTGTTATATCTCTTAAGGAGTTTAAAACGTCAGCGCGATCCATTGCCCCATCGCCCTTTGCCACAATCGCACACGATGCCAGTTGATCCGCTCTTTCATTGCCTCGAACGCCCACATGTCCCGGCACGAAAATAAATGTAACCGCTTTCAAGCTTGCATTTCTCAAGGCCTCAATCCACTGTTCGCGAACGAGACCCACTTGTACCTTCTTAATCATACTCATAGAGTCACTCAAGATGCAGACCTGCGTTACTTTCTGTGTGCGTAGCCACTCAAATGCCTTGGTCACCGCCATAG
Organism: Meghimatium bilineatum; assembly: GCA_034231615.1. Classification (NCBI taxonomy): domain Eukaryota; kingdom Metazoa; phylum Mollusca; class Gastropoda; order Stylommatophora; family Philomycidae; genus Meghimatium; species Meghimatium bilineatum. Next base: position 37,118,084 of record CM067304.1, read on the forward strand.
TCTCCATGGTCATACTACTCGTAGTGACCGCAAAGGCACCACTTTCCTCCTTGATCGTTTTACTTGCGCACTGAGCTGTAAAGGCCCAAGCACTGCGAACATGCCTAATTACAGATCCATCAGTGTATATAATCACATCCCCCTCTTTGGTATTCTCACTGATTAAAGCCTGCACTTCTTTCTCCACAGCTGTGGGACACCATTCTCTGCATTCCCTGCTAAGTGATATTACTACTCTCAAACAAGTTTCAAAATCTGTGGGTAGACCTATCCATTCCGCACCAGCTGCCACATCCTGTAATCGGCACACGCTTTGTATTACATCCTCAGCACGTCCCATCCACGACCTTCCTCTCTTGAGTCTGCTGCCTTTAACTTTCTGTATTTCGGAATGCAACGGGTGTTCCTTATCTGCATGTATTTGAAGGTACGCCCGTGCACGGCAATACTGTAATCTATGCTCAGCTGTTGGGCAGTCAAGTAGGTATCGCATAGCTCTTGTCGATAACATCGACATTGTTATCCTATGCTCTTGCAATGTTTTCCTAGGTTCTATCATTGTTCTACCAGCTCTAGCATTATTCTCCATTGTTCTTGCATTATTCTCCCAGGTTCAAGCAGTGTTTTTCCAGATTCTTGCATTGTTCTTCCAGGTTCTAGCATCGTTCTTCCAGGCTCTAGCATTGTTTTCCCAGGTTCTAGCTTTTTTCTCCCAGGTTGTGGCATTGTTCTTCCAGACTCAATAATTACTCTACTAGGCTCTAGCATTGCTATCCTAGGCTGTCATTATGAGCAATTTAAATATGAGCACTGCACCTATTGTCTATTGTCTTTCCCCAGGTGAATGATTGTTGATCACATTTACACTTGCCGTTAAGCGTAGAGGTGGGAGCTTAAGCTGTCTTTTCAAGGCCATATGTGTCGCAGTGGTTGCATTTAGTCCATGTTTGTTCGAGGATATCTTGATGTTTTCTATCCACCGTTTTCTTGGTCTATCTTTGACCTTAAGCTCGGATATTCTTGTATTATATGCTCTTATGGGTATTTGGTTTGGTTACATTCTCATAAGATGACTGAACCATTTTACTTGCTGTCTCTCACTATGTTCGATACATGATATTATCCCAACTTTTTTCCTAATTTATTCATTTCTTAGGTTATTATATGTTTTTATCTGTTGTTCTTACTGAGCTTTGGCATTTTTGATATATCGCTTTGATATTATCTAATAGTTGTCCTATGATGTTATAAGTTTCTAAGGTTTCCCATAGAATGTTTCTATCTACTCTGTCGAAAGTCTTTTCCTGGTCTACAAATACTGTGTTTAAATCTTGATTGTATTCGATTGATTTTTCACTCAGTTGTCTCAGTGTGAAAGGTGCCTCTGTACAGCTTGCTCCCCTTCTGAAGCCAAACTGAGAGGAGCTCAACTGTGGTTCTGCAATGTATCGCATTCTCTGTTCTATTATTTTTGCGTAATTTTACCTGTGTGACTTAATAAGGAGATGCCTCTATATGATTCACACTCCCTCTTATTACCTTTGTTTTTCCATAGTGGTACAATTACTGATTTTTGCCAGTCGTCTGGTACTTTTCTTTCTGACTAGGCTATTGTGAATAATCCGGCTAACCACTGCACCTCTGTGTTTCTACACGCTTTTACTGCTTCACTTGGTATACCTTGCGCTCCTGGTGATTTATTACTTGGGCTATGTTTTAAGGCTTCTTCTTATTCTCGATTTAGTATATTTGGTTCTGTGGCATCTATATCTTTTTGAGCGTTGGTGGATCTATATTCTGTTAATATTGTTGGGCTGTATAATTCCTGGAAGTATTCTTTCCATCTTGCTTTCCTATTCATGCCTTTTACTAATGGTTTGCCATTTTATCATTGATGATTGTTATGGGATTATAGCTCTCCTCTCTCACTCGCATAGATTTAATACTTTTGAAAAATTATCTTGGGTTTGTTTTACATATGTCAGTTAAATGTTCTCCATACGTGCTCCATGAAATAATTTTTGCTTCTTTGATTACAAACTTGACATTTTTTCTAGCAAGTCGATATTGTAGATAGTCACGATGTCTGGATTTCAGCCATTTCTGGAAACATTGTTTTACCTATTGTCAAACATTTTGTATATCTACACTCCACCATGATGTTTTCTTGTCTTTCTTGGGATGTCTTGTGCTCCATATGTTTTGTAGTTGTTTTAATATTGCATTTTTGAAAATGTCACATTCTTTTTGGATGTTAAAAGCTTCTTTTGGTAGGTTATGAAAAAGTTGAGTCATTTCCATACACAGTTCATCACCTTTTTTCGTTGTCTTCTAGAGCTTTCAAGTGTAGAACTTTTTCCTGCCATTGTCTTGTTTCTTTTTTTGTGTGTTGTTCTTGTTTGTTCTCTTTTCTCAGTGAGTATAACATGTCCGTGATCTGTATTAATGTATTATCTGTAGAACGCACTGCGCCAACGACTCAAAATTGCAATAAATGATACGGATATAGAAACACAGAATAACTAGAGACAGCAGTAAAATTTATATGAAAGACTTGTCTAACGGTGCAAACATCACGAGAACAATTGAAAGAAAGAAAGCATGTTTAATTTCTTGTGGTCATGTTGGATGTAACATCGAATAACATACTCAAACATGCCTAGTATTCATACCTTACACTATTGATGAAAGGTTACAGCATTGCTATTTTTTCCCTTTTTCATGTCCCAGCACAAAAAAAGCATGAATGAGAACCACTAAATCGACGTATCGAAAAGATCAACGTCATCGTGTAAATCATAGATAATACAAATGACACAAAACACAATTTCACAGCTTGAGAACCTCTTCTCATGAGAAGTCAAACGAACAGACTGTCTGGGCATTACGAAACTAGACTCAGAATAAGAACGCATATATATGAAAGTAAAATAACTTTAAATAAGAAAATCAAGAAAATGTTTTAACAAAATAAACTTACATTTCGGTAAGCGTTCATTATATGCCAAGAATAACCTGTAAATAGCACAAGGGAGTAAACACACAATAGTAACAAGACTTTCCAAAGAAATGAACGCATTATGATCCTTTTCAATACCATAATTTTTCTTAATCGTTCATTCATTCCCTTCTCTGACAGATAAATGAGGCATATTGTTCTTTCTATATATGTATATATATATATATATATGTATATATATATATGTGTATATATATATATATATATATATATAAAGCTCGGTTTGATTACCATACTAATGTGATCACGCGAACAAATCAATATACAGATAATTCAAAATTGATCTCCTAGCCAAGCCAGCGATGAAACTAAAGGAAAGAATAAAATAAATGTAGCGGGAAAAAATGTACGATTTTAAAAAAGAACCAGCAGACAGGATAAACATTATAGTAATAACATTAGGTATATGAAATCGAAGCAAACGTAGGAACATTTAATATTAGGACATTGTAAGAAAATATTGTTATTTATGTGTTTTATTTCCCATACCCAATAGTCCGATAGTCTGTGTGTTGGTTGTAAAACTGTTCCCCGGGCTATATCATTATTCTCCAAGGTTCTAGCATTATTCTCCCAAACTCTAGCGTTATTCTCCCAGATTCTAGCATTGTTCTCACAGACTCTAGCATTGTTCTCCTAGATTCTAGCATCATTCTCCAATGTTGTGTTATTTTTCTCCCATGCCCTAGTATTTTAATCCAACGTTATAGCGCTGTTCTTCCAGGTTCTAGCACTGTTCTCCTACACTCTAACGTTATTCTCCCAGGTTCTAACATTTTCTTCCCACGCTCTATCATTATTCTCCCAAGCCCTAGCACTATTCTCCCAGGTACTGGCATTATTCTTCCATGCTCTAGTATTTTTCACCAAATTTCTAGCATTGCTCTCCCAGGATCTATCATTATACTACAATGTTCTAGCATTTCTCTCCGAAGCTCTAGCATTTTTCTCCAAGGTTCAAACATTGTTCTCCTATGTTCTATAATTGTTCTCCCATGCTTCAGCATTGTTCTCCCAAGCACTAACACTACTCTCCAAGGTTCTAGCATTATTCTCCTAGGTTCTAGCATTATTCTCCCAGGTTCTAGCATTATTCTCCCAGGTTCTAACATTATTCTCCCAGGTTCTAGCATTATTCTCCCAGGTTCTAGCATTATTCTCCCAGGTTCTAGCATTATTCTCCCAGGTTCTAGCATTATTCTCCCAGGTTCTAGCATTATTCTCCCAGGTTCTAGCATTATTTTCCCAGGTTCTAGCATTATTCTCACAGGTTCTATCTTTATTCTTCCAGGTTCTAGCATTATCTCCCATGTTCTAGCATTATTCTCCCAAGTTCTAGCATTATTCTCCCAGGTTCTAGCATTATTCTCCCAGGTTCTAGCATTATTCTCCCAGGTTCTAGCATTATTCTCCCAGGTTCTAACATTATCTCCCATGTTATAGCATTGTTCTCCCAGGTTCTAGCATTATTCTCCCAGGTTCTAGCATTATTCTCCAAGGTTCTAGCATTATTCTCCCAGGTTCTAGTATTGTTCTCCCAAGCTCTAACATTATTCTCCCAGGTTCTAGCATTATTCTCCCAGGTTCTAGCGTTATTGTCCCAGGTTCTAGCATTGTTCTCCCAGTTTCTAACATTGCTATCCCAGGCTCTGTACACGCGAAATAATAATAATAATAGTATAATAATGAATTCTATATATCTATATATAATCTGTTCTCCGCATTTGCTTTAAATCGTTGTAGAATTGAATGACGATCGGTTTTCAAGCTATTGCATATATGGTCGCTTGATTCGTAATAATATAGTGACGTCTCAGAACGTTGGTAACTCCTTCAATCCATTTTCGACATTTTCTTCTTCTATATCATGCTGTTTTCATTTTCATGCTGTATACTCTTGCTGCAGACCAACACGGATTCACTCTCATTTCAGTCCATTTGAACCATTTCAGTCTCTATTTTTCAATATATTTGACTACTTGGTGTAGAACTCCTAATGATCTTGATTTTACAGATGACTTGACATTATTAAGTCTAACTCATGCTAAGGCACAAGCTATGTTAAAACGACTTTGTCATTTTGTTGAACAAATTGGCCGTCAAGTCAACACTTCCAAGACTAAGATCATGAATTTTACCGTCATTTAATAGTCACTCTCAACGGGCGAAACAATTCAAATAGCTGGTAACTTTTCGCTGGTAACAAATAGCTGGTAACTTTTCGTATTTGGAGAGCAAAATGACACACGATGTGAAGAT